>UELW01000067.1:8828268-9395768 GCA_900490495.1 Danionella dracula | reverse complement strand
TAATAATAAAAGTGTATACATCATTTTATAATTCTTTATACATACAAAAAAAAGTGGGAGTAATGAAGTCAAGGTTGAAAGTCGAACATAGATTTGATTTTTTACATTGTACAGATTAAAAGTCCACCTAATCTGTTTCATGAACTTAATCTTGAAATATTGCGACAGGGAATAGAATCCTTTCAACCTGCAACTCTTTCTTGGTTCTAAATTGGTTTTAATGCATTCATGAGTTTAAGTTATGGGTGAAGTGGCCAATTGTTTAGGACAGCATCATGAGGGGGCGGCATCATCGAACATTGGAGAAACACATGTTCTATGAAAACCATAGAAAGCTCCTCGACCTCGATGGAAAAGGTACAAAAGCCAACAAGAGGACGCAACAAAATATACTGCATTTACAGAAATATGCCATCACAGGTTCAGTCACAGAAAAAAGCTATTCTGCAGCAGTCCAGAGTGTGCAAGCTGTTAGACCTCTGTTCCTTAATTAAATCCTATATCTAGTTTAATTTTAAACAGGCAAATTAGCGGGATTTAAAATCAAAAGATCAAGAAAAAAATTATATTGCCCTATTCCTGCACAAAAATAATTTGATGATAATCTGCTCTTTCAGAAGAGCAAAAAGGCTTTAACAATTTTCGTATTGCATGGCTGATATTTTCTATTTCTTTGCAACAGGTTGATGCATTAAATGAGAAGTGAATTCTCTTCCAGCTGCATGCTAGTGATGCAGAAAACATCAGAGGGGCTCTGCATTGATAGCATTTGAATGCATGGTGTAATAGTGTGCAATTGAACAAGATCATAAACATAAACTCTAGTTTAGTCATTGTGTAATCTGAAAGAGCGGTTCAGTACACAGTACAATTCAAACTAAAAAAAATTGTAATAAAAGGTAGATCTGTAAAATCTGTTAATCAATAATGCATAGCAAATTTTTAGACTTGTGAAAAACATGTAGATCTAATTGAGGGTTCTGACCTTTTAAAAGTCACTTTGGAGATAAACAAAAAAGAAGCTGAAACTATCCAGTGACAGATTGGCATTTGCATGGAGATAAAAAAAAACATTTGTCTAGCTGAAATGGTCTTTTGATGAGATCTTCTTCACAGAGCCTCCGGGGAACTACTGTTTTAATATCCCCCATTGATACTGAATAAACAAAAGTCATTTATTTCTAAGTTAAATAAATGAATACACTATCATTTACTCTGAGAAGATCATGTTTACATGTACTCCATGTTACTACACAATATCTCTTTCACATCACATGACAACACAAATAGATTTATCTTTAATGCAGCTCTATCTTTTGACATAGTGCTAGTAAAACACCTGCAACACCTGCAACCAGGAATTACTAGCATGTGCCTTTAGCTTTGAATGTCGCACTGACAAATAGTTGAGCTAAATTGAACAATTGATCGACAATGTTTGGAGCAGCATGACATGTTTTGAAAACTTAAGGCTTTTAAGTCATTATCAAAAAAAGTATGAAGGAGAAATCTATATAAATTTGAGAATGTCAACTTGCAACAAAACAAACAACCCCAGATGCAGGAACACACTAAAATGTACATTTGGATTGGTCAACTATTGATAAATTTAATAACTCATTGATAACGTTCTTGAAATGAATTAATCTGTATTTATTCGTTAAATTACCAATTCTATTCTCACTTACTTAATAACAAAAGGTTTCAACTTATTCCTCAAAAACAATCACAATACAACAAAAGCAATGCTGTGTTATAACCAGATAGTAAATAAACAATGAATGCAGTGCCGACTTTGTTTTACCTAAAATATTATATTTGACAAATAATGCCTTGAATAAATCTCTCTGGGTCACCAATCACCAAGTTACTCAATTACAGCTCATAACACTCATAACAAAGGGTTAGTGTTAATAACACTAATTGCCTTTTACTTCTACCTTATTCTAATTCAGCTGGCAGTGGACATATGCTTTTTTCTCACTGAAAAGCAGACCTTTTATACGTATAGTCAATGACAATACAGAAGTACGCTGGAAAGGCAAACTAGTGTTATGACACTGAGCAGGTTTTCGTGTGTCTGCAGTAGAGGCAGAGAATTCTGCTTCAGTAATCTGCATGCTTTAAAATTCTTTATCAGATAGCTCTAGACTAATGATGCGCTGCCTGGATGGAAGTCTCAACAGAAAAAGTCACAGAGTATGGCACCTCCTACTGTATTTCAGCACACATGCCTTTCACAAACACAAACCGATATTGTTCAGAGTCAGTAAAGAGGTTGGAGAATGAAGTTTTCTACTCACATTAGGAATGTAATGACAATATGTTACCTTTAGCTGTTGAACAGCAGTGCAATATTGAGGAACTGGTGTATTTGTAGTTGAAGTGTGCCAAAATAAGAGGAAATACTGGGAGACACATTTGAAGGTGAGCAAAATGGAGACAGCCTGTAAGCCTAGATCAGGGGTCGGCAACCCAGAATGTTGAAAGAGCCATATTGGACCGAAAAAACAAAAACAAATATGTCTGGAGCCGCAAAAAATTAAAAGCCTTATATAAGCCTTGTAATGAAGGCAACACATGCTGTATGTATAAAAAATTAGCTATTTTAGCCTACTTAATGGCTACAAATACATGATGAGACTTCATGATTAAATGTTTTTTTTTCCCTGCAGTGCATCCTGTATAGAATGACGCACCACGTGAATACTCTGTTCTACGATGCCGCCTCAAGTTTAAATTCATTACAATATTAGTAGACTATGTTTCGTTGTTTTGATGCAACTAAAGAAATGCATTAAAGTTTATGGTCATTTTTATTTTGAGGATTCCAAAAAACAACATCAAAATGGAACGTTCATAACATGCCCTTTATCTGGGCAACAAACAGTGCAATACAACGCAGCCTGCATTTATAAAAATAAAACTGCAGCCTTCTGAAAAGATAAAGAATATAAAATCAAATGAATGCAAAGGGAGCCACTAGAGCAGCGCTAAAGAGCAGTGGGTTGCCAATCCCTGGTCTAGGTGCTTGATTTTATACACCTGTGGCCATTGAATTTTTTCCAATGTTTGTGCCTTATTGAGTACTGTTTATAATTCCTTGACAATTTAATATTTACACGAGGAGATACCATAAGACTTACATTTGCAATCGTAACCTTCAGCAGCACAGTCTTCCTGTCCTATGATCAATCTATATTACATTCTATCTACAAGGTATAAAATAAAATAACACTGCATGCTTATTCATTTCCTGACAGATGTACACACAAAAAAATGGAAATTCACAGCATGTTTCAGATTTAGAACTAGTTTATAAGAGCCTCCATAAGCAAGAATATAGTGGATGCTGCAGCTATAAGAACATTCAGTCCCATATGGCCTGTGGACAGCCTCAATCTGCCTGCATCAATACAGAGGCTTTATGAGGGTCAGTGCTTTCAGAGCAGACTGCGCACACAAATCCCAAGATAAAATGGAAGCTGCAGAGCTCCCTGACACAAAACAAGCCCAGAAAAGTGACCCGGGATAACCCTCAATATGTTTCACTAGCTGAGCTAAGACAAAGACGGTAGCACAGCACAGAAAGCATAAAAGATTCATAATATGGAGTGATTTTAAGTTTTACATAATGTACAGAGCTATTGAGCTGTTTTGAAGTACTTTCATTCACAACAAAAGTAAAACACTCCATTTAAATAAATTAAAACATTACTTCAGGTGTCTTAAAATCAGGTTCACTGTTGTTAAGTGATATGTAACTTTCAGGAGACATATCATTGCCGATATTTAAATATTTATTGACAAAAGCTAAGAACTCAGGCAAGAGGCAAGAAGACAGATAGTTGTACTTTAATAGAGCTATCTTGCCAAGAGGAAAGTATTCTGTTTATATATGTAACAAACTGGTTATTACACATTTAATAATTAATAATAATACGGTAAGGGGAAATCAACCGTATTATCTCGGAATCAGAACCACAGGGAACGGATCAACTGCACAGATTACAACAAGGGAAATGTCTTTTAAAGGCTTTATTAACTCTATTCTAGACACACAAATTGATAAATGATTTCTAGCTAACTAACCTAACCATTCGCTCAAGCAAACAGGCACTCATTCACACCGAGAGAGAGAGAGAGAGAGGCTGATTAGAGCGAGAGAGGCTGATTAGAGCGAGAGAGGAAGAGCGAGAGAGCGAGTGAGAGAGAGAGAGAGAGAGAGAGAGAGAGAGAGAGAGAGAGAGAGAGAGAGAGAGAGAGAGAGAGAGAGAGAGAGAGAGACCAAGAGAGACAAGTTTGACAGCAAGTTATCTTTACACATCAGTTTGGGCTCGTACAATTTAGCATTCCCACAATCGCTCTGTTCCCGTTTTACCCGCGTTAAGTGATTGATTATCGCAGTCTACCGTTTAGATCTTTCGAGTCGATCCGGTCGAACGTGGTCCGTGGCAGGCCGAGTAGATTCCGGGAGTACAGCTGTGAGGCGTGCTCGATTTGGGAGGGTGATCTTAGTGTCCCAGCAGTTTCCGTGGGGGTCCGAAAGAGTTTCCCGTTGGATTCAACAGTCTTTATATCTGGGGTCAAAGTTCTGGGTTGAGGCTAGCCGAGTTTTCTTTCGTTGAGACGGCACCAAACGATAAGCATCCCTTTTGAGGGAGTAATTAGGGGAGTCTGGCTAACAGCCAGAGGAGAGAGCAGACGGAACAGAAAGTTAAAGAAAACGTGACGAAGAAGGCTCCTAAGTGATGAAGTGAAGAAGTGAAGAAGTAAGAATGAGAATTAGAATTAGAATGCAAGAGCGCCAGGAAGAGGGCCCCTTCTTGGAATGTTGAGGCGGGTCTCCTCCCGCAGCTTAGCCAATGAGAGCAATTCCTGAGATCGGATCGGTTGATGACGTCACACTTCAGCCCCTAGCAGCTTTTCGGCGGGAGAGACGTCCGCTTCTTTAATTTGCATCCATTAATAGACAACGTCATATCTAATCGGAAAAGTACCGGATAAATTTTTACACAATTAAATCCTTTCCGCAACATTATCCGCATTCCAACGAGATCAAACATTAGGGGGCAGTTACAGAAATTCATTCATTCATTCATTCATTCGTTTTAACTGACTAAACTATTAACTGTACAGTACGAATTATTCCATAACATGAAAGTACATTTCAGGAGATATTTGTATGAGCACAAAAGTGTTCTTAAAGCAAGTTTTAGTCTTCTGAAAAGCAGTTTTTGGGGTGAGCACGACTTTGAGTGGAGCCAGGCTTTGTCCACTCAGTGTCTGATCCTGGGGTCGTGGAGAGTTCGGAGCGTTCGCAGGCTTCAGGGGAGCATAGAGGTGACGCGGGGGGGGTTATCTGATGACCCCTTAATCTTTGAAAGGTAATTAGTCCTGACTTGTTTAAACAGAGTCAGAACGCTGGCGCCATTAGATCGGGATGTGGTTTTTTTTCCAGAATTAAAGGTGCAGTAACTGAATCTGGGTTGAGAGTTCTTACATATCCCCCCTTTACGGTCGGGGAGGTCCCTTGATGGACATCGTCGAGCGTAAAAGCCGTAGGCCAGGGAAAACAGGCGTTCCACTCGTGGATCGGAAGAGTCATTTATAAAGGCAGGCATCGGGATGGTCAAAGTGTTGTCCCCCCTTAGGAGGACTCAGCTGGGTCGTGCAAGGTTAGGGTAACTCTCCGTGGCGTCACTGGAGTGATTTCCAACAAGTTCGACTCATTGTCCTGTTCAGGTAGATGAACAGGTTGCTCCTGGCGGCGTCGGAAGATCCTCGGGGCATCTGGGAGGCAACGGTTTACTGATTCTCGGATGGCGCTAACTCTCTTGTGGAGTAGAAACGCGAGAATGAGAGTCATTAAGTAACCGATGGCTGTCGAGATGCACAGGGCGGTGTCCGCGGAGGACCATGACCGAAAGATCGGGCTAATTGCGAGTGGTTTTCGCGCGAGGGCTTTGAGAGCGGTCTCCACAGGGGTCAGGTCGATCGTTTGCGTGCCCTCCTCTTTGATCAGGTCTTCCAACTCGGGTTCGAGGGTGAAGGCATGATTTTTGAAGAAAGAGGGGATCTCCAACTCTGAGCGGTAGTCTTCCTCAGGCAGGTGATAGAGGGCCAAGTCTTCGATATGGAGTATGGAGCCCTTGGGGACGTTGATCCAAAGTGTACTATTAGGGAGGTTAATGCGTGTGGCGGTGTCGTGCTGATCGTACGTGAGGGTCGCAGACCGGGCAGGCGTGTTGACTAACCAGCGGTTTCCGACTATTTCAGCTTGTGTTAGCTCGACTTGGAAAAACGGCGTTGCTTCCGCGGGGCATCGCGTGTCTGGACGCATCGCTTCTAACCCACAAATGCCCTCGGTGTTTGTCTCGTATGAACGGCTTGCTTGGGCACAGATAGTGAATGTCCTTGGTGCGGGTGCACATACGCAGATTGGGCGCCAGGTAAAGCTCTTCGTTGGCTTCGTGGTAGGCGACAACCTCTGGGGTTTGAATTTTCACGTGGGTACTGCCCTGCCAAAATCCGACGTTCACGACATCTTTTAGCCGATAAATATTGTTCGTCTCGACAATCGGTAGGCTAATCAGGAAGGCTAAGTCGCCGAGCGTAGGGTCCACGTAGAGTGGAATGGCGCTCCCGAGCGAGTAGGCCAGGTGAACTTGTATTGGGTTGGGAGTACCCACCGTAGATGAAGCGAGGACATTCTGTACGAGGCTGAGGGGCACCAGGTACGTGGGAATCCTTCCCATCGCCAAACTGTCGATTGAGGAGCTAACTTCGCGGAGCATATCTGCCATGAGGGTGTTTAGGAGCTGCATCTGGGCTAAGTCGCTCTGGACTACGCTAAAAAGTTTGTTAATCGATTTGATTGTTTGGTTCAACAGAGTAGAGTGTCTGTTTAGGACCACGATAGTGCCGTTGAGTGACTTCCCGATTGCCTGTAGGGACCGTGTTTGGACATCAAGGCGTCCTCTGATATCGGGGAGCTCGTCTTGGATTTCTCCAATGTGTCGTCTTACGGTTGCTAAGTTGACTGCGTTGAAACTACTCATTCCGATATTAAATAGAGTACCGACGGCCGCCGCGGCTCCCAGTAGGGTTCCTAAGAATCGTTTGGGACGACGGTTGGCTCCGCTTAGTTCTGCTTGAGTGACGGTCATCTTTTGCAACTGCTGTAGCATGTGGGCTACGTCAGCTTGGCGTGTGCCAACGCCTCTTGGGTCCAACGGGATCCTGCCCAGGTTGTCTGGGGGGCCCTTGGAACGGAGTGAGACCGATACACTTCTGCAGGACTTAAGCGTACATATACTCTCTTGTGAGTAAGTCTTGCAGTTAGTTATCAGTAAACCGGGCTGTTCCCGGAGTACAATTCCTGAAGGTGGTCCTGGGGTTGCCACCTCGGGTTGGGGTTGAATCCCCACAACGCAGCTTAGCAAGACGGCGAGTCGGAGCATCTTCCTGGTAACAGAGTGTAAAGGAATGGCTATTAGTTGTATGGCCTGTTTAGTTTCGGGTTTTCAAGTTATTGCAGAGTACTTGATTAAATTAAGTGATCGAGAACACTGAAACGCCGATCGTTTGTCGGTACGGTCAGTTAAACTCTGGGTCTGTCGATCAATCCTATTCTTAGTTTCCTGTTGTCTCAGTTCTTTGTTTCACTAGGGCCAGTGTTGAGCGTTGTACCACTAAGTAACAGAATTGTTATTCTAACATTTCTAATGGATCTGAGAGGATAACTTAGACTGAGCTGGGGAGACAAGAGGAACCATCTTAAAATAAAGGGTTTGAAACAAACTTGGTATATATGTGAATACCCATTTTGGTTAAATAAAAGTAAAACAAAATCAATATCTATTTGATTACTTAGAGCAAAGCTATTTGGGATGTCTTGGTATGCTTTGGCTACAGAGGAGAAAGGGAAGAAACAATAAAAAAAAAATGAAAGCAACATCAGTATGTATTTGAATAGTTAGAGCAAAGCTATTTGGTCTATGGTCTGTCAGTCTGTCTCAACTCCCCCCTCTGGTGGGGTTCTTGGTGCTCTGGTGGGCTTCATCTGTTTCGGTGGACCCAGCGTGGACTTGGTTCATTTGTCTTCACTTTGGTGGTGCTCTTTGGTTTTGGGTTTGCTGTTCGACTTGGCCGCATGTTAGACATCCTTTGACATATTCGGCGACTTGTTGTTGCATTCCCTGGCCTGTAGGCCACTTGTTTCAGGGACTCATGTGTTGCTTTGGCTCCGTGGTGTCCTGCGTGTGGTCCGTTATGGGCGTGCGTGAGCATCACCCCCCCTCTGGCACCGGGGGAACCACGAGGCGATGTGGAGTGGTTGCGTCGGTGGCAAGAAGAAGGAGCCCATCATGCAGACGCAGGGAGTGCTTTGTTGCGTGAAGGAGCCTCAAGTTTGAGTCCGCAGCACGGTCGTCTGGACGAACGGGGTGCAAACACAGGGTCGATCAGGTGTTTGGTTATCGCCTGGATGGCGGGAGTCAAGATGTCTGGAGGCTGACCAGGTCGTCGGTGGAAATTTGAGGCGAAAGCTTGGACCAGGGTGGAGGCGGGGTTGTGGAGGCCTTCCGTGCCTGTCGCCGGGTCACAGCAAGTCACCCCGCAGGGTGTGGTGGGTGGGAGGGGTCAGAGGGTACCACGAGTCCATTGGTTGCACCAGATTTTGCAAGAGCATCTGTTTTGTTCGTTGTTGGAGACTTGGAGACTTTGTATTGACCTGCTTGCTGGCGTTTTTCTTGAGTCTTTTGTTCTGTGTTGTTCAGCTCTGTTGAGAGAGTTTTGAATTTGCAGCTCTGTGTTTGTCAGTTTCATTTGAGATGTTCTTGGATTTGAGAGTCAGGGAACGTTTGGCTGCATTCTGGGTTCTTGGTAGCTTGGCTCCTGGTTTCTTGAAGAGCTTGGCTCTGTTTGATTACGTTTGTTTGAGGTTCTGGTGAGTCTTAAGCTTTGTTCGCGATTGTGCTTGAGTCTTCAGGCTTGGTCTTGATCAGCTCTGTTTGAGATTATTTGAGTCTTGAGGCTTGTCTTGATCAGCTCTGTTTTAGATTTATTGAGTCTTGAGGCTTGGTCTTGATCAGCTCTATTTGAGATTTGTTTGAGTCTTGAGGCTTGGTCTTGATCAGCTCTATTGGATTGTTTGGAACTGGAAGTGGTGTGTTTTCCAGTTCCACTTGAAATGTTCTTGGTTTTGAGAGAGTGAGAGCGGGTGATTGCGTCTTGAATCCTTGATGACTTGACTCGGGTTTTCTTGAAGAGTTTTGACTCTTGGTTGCTTTGGTGAGTCAGACGCTATTTGATCTTGCGACGAGCTGGACTCTGTTCGGTCTTTCGACGAGCTGGACTCTTTTCGGTCTTTCGACGAGCTGGACTCTTTTCGGTCTTTCGACGAGCTGGACTCTTTTCGGTCTTTCGACGAGCTGGACTCTTTTCAATCGTTTGATGCACTTTCCTGATTTGGTTTTGTATACTTGAAGCCACTGCATTTGTTAAGTGGGCTACCAGAACGCCTTTGTTCCGCTGCTCTCATTTTGGTCAGGAGTCTGCTTTGTCTTTCCTCCTGTCTTGTTCCTCATCTTTGGTTTTGAGAAACTCTTTCATCAGAAGCTGGACTATTTCTTGTACGTCCACCTTGGGTGCAGGTGCTTGGTAGTACACCGCTTCGCTTCTGGTTGACCTTGGCTGGTGACGGTCGTAGTATCGTCGCTGGTCTCCGTTTACCTGGACTGGGGGTTTTGCCTCTCCCTTGGGGTCCAGCTTGAGTTCCAGGAGTTGTTTCTCTTGCGTCTTCCGCTGTAATGTCGTTTGGTTCCAGGGCTTGTCATGGCGCGGCTCATAGGGACGGTGTCGTGACTGGGTCTGGTCCCATGGCCTGCCCTGTTTTGGTTTCATGCTGTAGTTTGGACTCCAGTTTCCAGTTGGATGGGGTTTCCTTCCATCCCTGTTTCCGTGGTTCAGACTGGGTTGACTGGTGGGCCCCTTCCAGAGGCAGTTCTGGCAGGTTCACCTCTAAGATCGTTGGATTTCGGTTTGTCTTTTCCAACACCATCTTTTGTTTGCTATAGGCTTTCTGTGCCAGCTCTCGCAGCTGGAGGGCCGTCATGGTTCGAGGGCATGCCATCACACCCAGGTGTTGACTGACTCCGGGATGGAGGTTTCTCAGGAACAGAGTTCTGAAGTTCAGGGTCTTCCTCCATTGTAGGGCTCATTGCGGCTTCCGAAGTAGGCTAGCCAGAGTCGTGTGTAGTACGCTTGAGGCGTTTCGTGTCGGCCTTGTCTGGTTTCCTAAGGCAGCCATGAGTCCTTGTTCTGATACTGCGTTTCCAAACTCTTGAATGAGGCTTTCCTTGAGTAGGCTGGTAGTCCGACGTGATCTGAGGAGGCTGTCGGTCTAGGAAGCTTTGTACTTCGGACTAGAAGTTATTCTGATCAGATAGAGCATGTCCTGGTCGGTCGCAGAGGCTCTTCATCTGTAGGTGGACGTCCAAGTCCTTCAGGTAGGCTTGTATGTCCCTCCACTTGCTTCGTTTTGGTGTGAAGTGGGTAATGTTTCTGGCCAGCTTGCTTAGGTCGTTCAGCTCTCTGGTCGTCTGGACGACGGTTTGGCCATTTTCTCTTCTTCCCGAGGTTTGGTTGACTCTAGGAGGAGGTTTTGTAGCGGGGAACCCATAATTTTGAGAGTAACTTGGCTTGTACTCTTGAATGGAGGGTTCCTCCGTGCATGGTCGGTTGCCAGGACCCTTGAGGTTTGGGCTTGTTTTGATCAGCTCGTAATCCTTTTGCGTACCTCCAATTCCGCCTTCATTACGGTCGTTCCTTTTGGAGGTCGGTCAGCTGTTCATTTAAGCCGTGGATCTCTGCACATGTGGCCTCGAGATGTGTCCCGAGGGTTTTTATTCTGGAGCTCCGTGTTTTGAGCTCCTCTTCCGCAGCTTCCAGGAGTCTTTCGGTTCGTTTGCTCCTCTCCATTTCACTGCCTCCGATGGTCTAACAGCTCATAATTTTTTGTTGGACAGCTGTTAAATCGCTTCTTAGCGCTTGCATCTCGTCTCGGAGTCGTCGGTCATCCTTTTCTGATTCCGCTGGTTGGCTCCGGACCTCTGCTTTCAAGTGGGCATTTTGCTCTTTTGCAGGGTCAGCTTCTTTTGCATGCGTGACTTTGTCTTTCTTCCAGCTTTAAGGTGGCGATCAGGACGTGGCTGAGACTTCCACAATTTTGCTAGGTCTTTGGATCCATAGCTTCGAGTTGGATCTCTTGCCATAAGGTTCGTTAGGGCTTCGTCTAGCTGATCTTGGGAGTGACCTTGAAGGTTTATTGCTGCTCTCGGCAGTATGGTGCTGTTAGCTCGCCCAGCCAGTTCTCCAGGTCTTCCCAGTGGGTGATGGTTCTCTTGTTGTAGCCATCGTTTGAGGTGGAAGGGAGACTTGAGGACAGACTGAGGGACTGCTAAAATTTAAATTAACGAAATAATAAAGAGTGTGTTGCTATGTTGAAAAGAGGGTGCTTGTTGCTGTAATAATGTGATTCAAACTCTGTTGAATATTTTGCTTGGGGAACAGAAAGGGGAAAACAAAATGAAACAAAACAAGCTTGAAATTAATTACACTTAAAAGTGAAGTTATTAAATAATTTTGATAAAATATAAAATAAAATAAAATAGAAATTCTTGAATCTAACACCAGAAAGCATATTCCTGAATTATTACAGCTATTGTCAAAACCAAAGATTACGTTCAGCTATAACTGGGGTAGTTAAGAAGCTAAAGTTATCACCTGATTTAATGTTAGCTGTCACAGGAAACAGGTTTAAACAATGCTTGTTTCTTTTATGAATAGGATTGAGTACATACTCCAGAGTTGTTCGTACGGCCGGGTGATCGGTTGCTTCGTCGGATCACTCGAGGGCGTCGTTTCTGGAGGAGTTCACGCGTTCCTATTAGTTTGGGGAAGAAACGAAAAGCAATGTCAGGTGTCTGTACTGGCTTCAGGATCGCGTGGGGACCGTTTTCCGACTGAATCGTTCTGATATTATGTGTCTCGTAATACAGAACAGAACTTCTTGGAATGCCAAATTTACTAATTTAGGGTTTTAAACCAATAGATATGAGGCTCAAAGCCTTTACCAGAATCAGAAGCAAGAGAGCAGTCCAAGAGATAGATAGGATAGGACTGTAGCTAGAAGTGGTGAAAAATTCAAGAGATGAGTTGAGGGGGTTGGAAATTAAAAAGTGAAGGAACAGATAATAAACAAAGAAATAAAATAAAATAAATGTAATTGGATCTCAAGTTGAAAGAAAAATGAATCAAATGGTTATAAAATAGGATAAATTTTGTGCAGGTGACAGCAAGCCTCGTTAATTAATGTACGTGATGTTTATGGATGAAAACACCTCGATTGTTAATTAACAGGTAAGTCTGTCACAGTCGCAATAACAAAATCAAACCCAGGATTTTTAATAAAAATAAAATTAAAAAAAATTAAAATCAAATTAAAATTTGTCCATGTGACAGTAAGCCTTGTTAATCGACGCAAGTGACGTTTTATGGATGAAAAAACACCTTGCCTTGTCAGTTTACAGGTGGAGTCTGTCACAGTAAGCACTAATAAAATCCAACCAAGGACTGAATTAACAAAACTAAAATAAAACAAAATTAAAAATATTAAAACCCCAATTAAAATTTGTACATGTGACAGTGAGCCTGATTAATTGACGTAAGTGACGTTTTATTGATGAAAACACACCGTGATTGTCAATTAACTGGTTAAAATCTGTCACAGTAAGTAATAGTGAAATGAAGGATACAATAATCAGGAGCTACAAATGAAAACCTTTTTTTTTTTTTATATAATCAGTACTGAGACATAAGCATACATTGGGTATGAGAGAGAGAGGGTGAAAGGTCAGTGCAGCAGCGATTGTGGTCACAGGCACACGCCTAAGCTGGGTTCCGGCTTCCCTGTGCACGTGCGTTAGGTCACGCACTTGCCATAACATACACTCGCCACACGGTGGCTCTCGTGAGCTTCTCGCTGGACAGCTCGTATTTCTTGTACCTGTAAAAATAGCGTCTTTCGTTCTCCAATGTCGGGGCCCGTTTACGGGCTGACGTAAGACGTTTACTAAAATGGCCGCTTAAAACTGTTTTCTAAACAGCTGCGAGATGACGGCCGCATCTCCTAAAACAATGGATTTTACATAAACCGAGCTTTATTCTCCTTAAAGGCTTCGCGCTCCGTTCGGACGAGGCCAACTAATATTTTGCGCTCCCAAAGGGCATGCGCATGCTCGTTTAGTGGCTTCCGCAGACATTGTTCTGTCCAAAACAAATCTCACACTGGCCACGAGCGAGGGCGGCACCTCTCACGAAACAGAACACGCTCCCGTGTTCCCACTCATGAACAAATCACCATTCTGCGTCCTCGCGCAGTTTTCGTCACAAAATTGTACAATGTTGGACCACAACATCGCAATATTGCCTTCAAAATTTCAATCGGCAGCATTTTCTCGCAGCCTGGAACGAATCACGTTTCTCCTTTCACGTATTTTTTCAATAGAAAACTACCCTGAATTAGCGCTTAGCATAATTCTTTAACCGGGTGTTAGTAATTCGCTGAAAAACAATACCGGGACCGCGGTGATGGATTCAGACGAAACACAGGCCTTTCTAAAATTAATTCTGAGCTCAATATCCAAAAAATTGCCTTTTGCAATTTCTGTCATTACTTCTTCCGGCGTCCCGGGCAAGCCATAACTCCTTAACATTTAACAAGCATTTAAAAGCATTCCTTATTGAGTCTGCGCAGTGAAACCGCTATTTGCAGCGCTCGCATATCCTCCACCAATATATGTAACAAACTGGTTATTACACATTTAATAATTAATAATAATACGGTAAGGGGAAATCAACCGTATTATCTCGGAATCAGAACCACAGGGAACGGATCAACTGCACAGATTAAAACAAAGGAAATGTCTTTTAAAGGCTTTATTAACTCTATTCTAGACACACAAATTGATAAATGATTTCTAGCTAACTAACCTAACCATTCGCTCAAGCAAACAGGCACTCATTCACACCCGAGAGAGAGAGAGAGAGAGAGAGGCTGATTAGAGCGAGGAGAGGCTGATTAGAGCGAGAGAGGCTGATTAGAGCGAGAGAGGCTGAGTGAGAGCGAGCGAGAGATGAGAGAGAGAGAGAGCGAGAGAGAGAAGAGAGAGGGAAGAGAGAGAGAGAGAGAGACCAAGAGAGACAAGTTTTGACCTCAAGTTATCCTTAAATATCAGTTTGGGCACGTAATCAATTTAGCATTCCCACAATCGTTCTGTTCTCGTTAACCGCGCTGACGTGATAGATTATCGCAGTCTACCGTTTAGATCTTCGAGTCGATCCGGTCGAACGTGGTCCGTGGCAGGCGAGTAGATTCCGGGAGTACAGCTGTGAGGCGTGCTCGATTTGGGAGGGTGATCTTAGTGTCCCCAGCAGTTTCCGTGGGGGTCCGAAAGAGTTTTCCCGTTGGATTCAACAGTCTTTATATCTGGGGTCAAAGTTCTGGGTTGAGGCTAGCCGAGTTTTCTTCGTTGAGACGGCACCAAACGATAAGCATCCCTTTTGAGGGAGTAAGTAATTAGGGGAGTCTGGCTAACAGCCAGAGGAGAGAGCAGACGGAACAGAAAGTTAAAGAAAACGTGACGAAGAAGGCTCAAGTGATGAAGTGAAGAAGTGAAGAAGTGAAGAAAGAATGAGAATTAGAATTAGAATGCAAGAGCGCCAGGAAGAGGGGCCCCTTCTTGAATCGTGAGGCGGGTCTCTCTCCCGCAGCTTAGCCAATGAGAGCATTCCTGAGATCGGATCGGTGATGACGTCACACTTCAGCCCCTAGCAGCTTTTCGGCGGGAGAGACGTCCGCTTCTTTAATTTGCATCCATTAATAGACAACGTCATATCTAATCGGAAAAGTACCGGATAAATTTTTTACACAATTAAATCCTTTCCGCAACATTATCCGCATTCCAACGAGATCAAACATTAGGGGGGCAGTTACAGAAATTCATTCATTCATTCATTCATTCGTTTTAACTGACTAAACTATTAACTGTACAGTACGAATTATTCCATAACATGAAAGTACATTTCAGGAGATATTTGTATGAGCACAAAAGTGTTCTTAAAGCAAGTTTTAGTCTTCTGAAAAGCAGTTTTTGGGTGAGCACGACTTTGAGTGGAGCCAGGCTTTGTCCACTCAGTGTCTGATCCTGGGGTCGTGGAGAGTTCGGAGCGTTCGCAGGCTTCAGGGGAGCATAGAGGTGACGCGGGGGGGGTTATCTGATGACCCCTTAATCTTTGAAAGGTAATTAGTCCTGACTTGTTTAAACAGAGTCAGAACGCTGGCGCCATTAGATCGGGATGTGGTTTTTTTCCAGAATTAAAGGTGCAGTAACTGAATCTGGGTTGATAGTTCTTACAATATGGCAAACAAGCGTTTCCTGTGAAGAGGTATAATCAGGTTTTCCACTAGGTTTGGGACAAGTGCCCCTCAGATAAGAGCTTATCATATTCGCCCATGTTGTCATTTAGTACCTCTTGCTTGAAGCCCAGAGGCATGTCCACTTATCTAGGTTCTGCAATTTAAGAGAGACCGCTGAGCTCAATGCCTCTCATCTTGCTACAAGCTACATTTGAGATAGGGTTGTTACCTGGAGTCAGTAAGGTACCCTAGATGATAAAAACAAGACATGTAATGTACTTTTCGTTGAATGTGGGTGAGGGTAAAAGGATAAAGCATGTTGGATACTTCTGTCTAGACACTGTTTTAGTGTTTATTTAAATGGCATCAAATATTTACATAATTGTTAAGATAATATACAAAAATACGAATTAATGTGGTTGGTTCAACTAGCTTGCTTGTTTACTTTTTAACACATCAATGTCTATCTATATATCTATCTCCATGGTCTGTCTGAATACTCGATTCTGATTGGCTGGCAGGTGTTTAAGCTGTACATTTCTACACCAACAATTGTTTGCGGAGCTCTGCTGAAATGGATCCGAGGGACATTCATTGAGTTAGCTCTCTGCGCGAGGGCGGATGAAGGTGGGCAAAAGATAATGTTAGCTGAATCATTAACACTACTAACTCATCTTCCCAGTAAACATTTCGACGTAGAAAAGCCGCTAAATAGCGGTCTTCTCACAACATCCAGTTTGTCATCTATTAGCCATTGAAAAGCCGTCTTTAGTGGACGTCCACGAACGTGCAGATTCGAACAGTACTGCATGTGTGCACACACTTTTTGATTAATTAGGCTATTTTCTACAGTGTTTATAACTAATGTATTTAAATATACACATATACACATGAAGTATGCTGTATCTGATAATGCAAGACAATGACTAAATGATAAAAAAACAGTGAAAAATCAGTCCAGTTTGACTAGACCATGTTTTCAACATGTTAATCAGATGATAAGAAAAAGTGAAGATTTAACAGACTAATAAATCATATTCTAGTTTCAGCCGATCTAGGCGCGCACTCGCTAACAGCTGATGCAGATGGAGTCTGACTGAAATCTCAACTTTATTTGCGACACAGCATTTTGAGTTATTCATACTTCTTTTACCTTCAGCCTAATTCTCTTTATCTGTTAAAATATCTATTTGACTCTCCACTATGGTAATTTCAAAAAGTGAACATAAAATAAGAAAGAAAAAATATTATAAAATAATACCAAAACATTGTATTAACATCAGATTGTGAATAAACTATGAATGCAGCAACTAAATTGCGTATAAAATCCAATTTTATGGGATGCGTTCAACTTGACAATGCCCACATATTTGTCGAAACGACGGTGATTTCATCCCTGAAAGTTCTTACACCACAGTCTGCAGAAAATCCCAGACTGGAGCTCACAGCTTGGGATAATGAATGTCTAAAACGCAAGAAGAAGATGGACAGTTGTCAACAAGTGATCTAAACCAAGAGGCAGCTTTGTTACTGTTGATCAAGATGATTGGTCTATTAGCAGCAGTAAATGCCAAGTGCTGGTTTACACAAGAAATTCAAGTTCTAAATAAGAGACTCAAGCTGGTTGTATTCAGTCACGTGATTTACTTTTTCAGTCACGTGATTTACTTTTTTGTTTTCAAGCTGAACAAACACCCCTAATTGACTTTACGGGCCTCATATTCACACCCCCCCGGACCACATGTTCGTTTCGCTGCATGCCCTGACTGCAGGCTCGCATCTCGAACACTTCACGACCTCCCTGCCACCTCGCCATGCTATATTATAAAGGCTTATTTAGCTTAGAAAATAGAAATAAGGCTTTCGTCTGGATTTCAGGGCTGAAAATGTGTCCCACTTCAGACCAGGTATATTTCTAATGCTCAGGATGTACATTGCTAAAACGTACATTGCTAAAACAAAACAACTATATAAATATATAATAATATTGAACTGCACTTAACTATAGCTGAACAGGAGGGCCTACACTGTAGCTATACTGTACTCATATATTTTGATGTTGCGTATTATGGCGGAATTTTTTTCTGAGGTGGTACTTGGTGAAAAAGGCCATACTTGTCAACTTTTGTATTTAAAAAGTTTAATTGTATGTCAACATCACATTCAAATCGAGAGAATACAATCAGATAGGTCACTTCTGAATCAAAAAATGTCAACCAAATTCTCTTTATCAAGCAATATTGTAGAGATGTGATCTTGAGGAAGGGATTTGTGGTTGTGGTATTAGTTGATTCCTGTCAGTGTCCCCTCTCAGAGTGATGTCTCCAGTAAAGGTAGGCCATATTGTATTGTCCACAATATTACAGTACAATTATTAATATGGTTTAAAATGTTCATATCTTGGTACACTAACAAAATGATGCCATACTTTTCGGAGCTTATGTGCTGTGTGCGCTATCCAACACCAGTGTTGTTAACTTAGCGACTAGAGACAAATCTAGCAACTTTTTCTGCTGTTCCTGGTTCCTGGCTACTTTTAGCGACTTTGTTTGTTCTGGCTGACAGGTTCTTCAGCTGCTGCCTTTCTGTCTTCGACCCTCCCCCGGAGCAAGCGGTAATGCCACAATCAAGCGTAATACTCTTATTTGCTGGCTAGAATTCCTGGATGGGGTATGTCAGGAGAATAACAGCAGTTTTTGTAATTACAATAAATAAATAAAATGATTTTCATGGTTTTTGCTGTATAAAAGTCAGGCACATTACACAGCAGCTAACAGTCAAGACGGTGAGAAGTAGGGTGGCAGTTAGTAATGTACTTCTCCGAAATTTACATATATTCACAAGAATGGTATGCCCAAGGTTTTCCGTCTTCACACAACATCCATCATTACAAGCATTACTAAGTAACCCAGCCTTTTGACACTTTAAAAATTATATTTTTAAATGTTCATTTCTTAACACAAACAGTGAAAACTAAATTGATCTAAATATGTGATTAGTTTAAATTTAAAAGCACAGACCTTAAGTTATCATGTTATTTACTTCATCCCATTGTCATTGTGTTTATTCTAATTTAATTTATACTTAGCAGCACATGTTTGACATAAAACATGTGTATATGCAATTATTTTTTGTTCTTTGGCATTGATAAAAACCCATTAGGGACAGGGAATTTATTTCACGCACATAGGCTGGTGTTTATGCAAATTAGATGATGAGTCATCTGGCGACTTTCGGACCTTCTAATAGTGATTTTTCTAACTGAGGAGTGGGCAACACTGCCCAAAACTCAGAAGAGTACTCTAAAGTTAGCACCTAAATACCTAACAGACATGCTCAGTGAATACACACTAAACTGAGAGCTGAGATTCCTCAGATCAAATAAATTAAATCTCCCCCGTGTAAATTTCAAACAGGGTAAATCCTCCTTTAGTTACCATGCGGCCCACAGATGGAACCAGCTTCCAGAGGAGATCAAGGGTGCCAACACTTTATTCACATTTAAATCCAGGCTAAAGACACCTGTTTAGTTGCGCGTTTATCGACTGAGCACCTATGTCCGAAAAACTATTTTACCTCTGCACTTTCCATCTTAATCTTTGTTTTAATCAATGTTTTTAAATTTTCAGGTTTTAATCACTGAATTTAAATGACTTTTATGCTTGATTTTATTAAATGTATTTTCTTTTTATTCTTTATTTCCAATGTAAAGCACTTTGAACTACCCTGTGTACGAAATGTGCTATACAAATAAACTTGCCTTGCCTTGCCTAAACAGCAGCCTTTATGAAGTTTAGAGGAAGAGTTAATTTCCAAAAATTAGATAGATTTTTGTGTTCTAGAAGTGGTTCCTGTACAAAAGACCAGAAGAGCAAATAATGCAAATTCAATGAAAAGAAACAAGTGTAAACGACTAACGATGAAAGTTATCAAAGCTTTTTGACTGAACAACTGTAGAAGACCTAAATACTTTGGGAATCTTCACACTGCCACTGGGACGTTTATTTGTTTGTTATCACATGCTTGTGTATTTATGATTTTATGAATCTATAACTTTCCCAGCGATGGGTTGCGGCAGGGAAGGGCATCCGCTGCGTAAAACATATGCCAGTGAGTTGGCGGTTCATTCCGCTGTGGCGACCCCGAAAGGGAATAAAGCCGACATGAAGATGGATGGATGGATGAATCTATAACTGAGACAAAACTCTAATAACGTGAACATGCACTTTGACCCTAAGCGTTCTGGGAACTGTAGAACTTCTACTGTGATGTTATTAGAGAACACTAAACTAAAATAATAACTTAAACCATCAAACATTGACACTTGTTATCGCTAAACAAGTATTGTTTGCAGTTTTCGCTTAATTCAAATCACACAGACAAAAATATTTAATTCCTGTTTGAAGATAATGATTTGATAGATTAGGGAGCCTTTTAATTCTTTATTTTAAGGTACATGGGTGTGCTTATGCCAATAAAGTTATAACACATATTGTGTATAGTTGTATGCTCTTGAAATTAACAAAAATATTTTTACTGAAAATTTTGGCATCCAAAATATAATTTCATATCATAATGGCCAAACTTTTTAAAAATATCGTCATATTATTTAATGGCCATATCGTCCACCCATAGTCTCCAGGATTACTCCGTTGGCAGCAGCCTCTTTTCGTAGGAGCGGTTAGTCCGGAGGGCAGACTGGACCAACTGACAACAGAGAAGGTTGCAAGATGTCATCATAGTCTATGCACAACCTCTTTTCAGGAACAAACCTCTTTCGTGCAGCTCAAGTTTTGGAGGAGTCCAGATAGTGATTAGGAGTTCAAAATCTCTTTTACTTTTAGATTCCTTGGGCTTAAATGTCAGGAGGATGAGATGTGTCGCACTCTAAAGAAGGACAGAATACTTGTGGACAATTTCATTACTCTGCTCAAGGAGGAAGACACAGAATTAAACATTTTCATAAGAAACTGTAATGAAGGATTCAAATAAAATTTTCCCCTGGTCTGGCTTTATTGTTATAAAGACAGACATAAATCTCAAAACAATAAATATATTGTAATAAAATAAATAAATAAATTCATAAATACAATAAACAAATAAATCTACATTCAGTAATAATAAAATAAATGAGCCATGAATAGGACTTTAACTGTGAAACGCTCTCTTCGTAATGTTATGTGTGACCATGGAATGATACATAACCTTCCTTTTAACTAAATCTGAGAACGTGACTATAAGATCGACAGAGCACCATATTCAAGTGCAATCTTTGGATTTTGTGATTGTTAACTGATGTGTTTCAGGCAAAAGGGACATTAGTTGGGACTAAATTGGGTAATAAACCCTAATTGATAAACTGTACTCAGGAAACTTAAATAGCAAGACATATAATCTTAGACACACAAAAACACTAAGATATGAAGTCGATATCTAAACGCTTCAATGCAACATTTGTTCATTTACTATATGAGAGAAAGCTTCCTAAAAATGTGTTGTTTGAATACTTGCAGGACTGGTAAAAATGGCTTTGACTCTTTTCAAGGATATAAACTTGTCACTAAGAGTCTAAAGTCAATTCCTCTGTGCCAAGAAACCCAGAGTAAAATAAACCCTATTAGCTCCACTGCCAGGATCATTTAATTTGACATCTCAATCTAGTCAATGCCAAACTTCATTTCTCTCTCATTAACTTTGGTCAGAACAAGCTGCTGCAATCTCCGCTTCCCACAGTTTCCCACCTCCCAAGGTCTCCTCACTCTACCACCTGCAAATATCTTATCAGTAATGTAAGCACAATACAAACTGTGTTGGTGTTATTTCCTCATCCAGAAAAAACTAATGGATGTGTGAACATTGATCTAGCTGGGGTTAAAACTAAACTTAAAACTATATAGTTTTAACCCCAGCTAGATCAATGTTCACACATCCTTTAGTTTTTTCTGGATGAGGAAACTTGTCACTAATATTATATAAAACTATATATAAAGGCCAGGGTCTGACTGACATAATCCCAAAAATATAATGACATGTCGGTCACGAACAAACCAGATCTTAAATAGACGCTCATAATATGTCGATATGACGTCTTTTGGTTCAGAACTAGTAAAATTTATGTCCTGTTCAAATTGTCTGCTTAGGGTTTTTTTTTTACCCATACAAAAAATCATTTTCAGATTTCAAGTATTAGAAAACAAATCTATAAATTAGATACATGACACGTGACACAAGAAATACATTTGTTTAGGCAGAATGTAATTTAAGCCGTCACATTTCGGTACATCTTTAGGAGGTTAATGAGAAGCATGTAAGCTTTAGGGGGAAATCTTGAATTTATCAAAATAATTAAATTGGACAATAAATGTGTTCCAAACTTTCAAACAACATACGCACTTTGTGATGACAAATACATTTCAAAAAAGGCATAAAGTTTCAAAAACAACTGCTAACAAAAAAATTACTAAACAAACTAAACAAAACAAAACTACTAACAGCTGAAAACTGCAGCTTGCTCTTCTTTTGAAAAATGTTTCTGCAAGATCAGGTTCAGATATTTCTCACAGTCTAGGTTCTTATGTTGCACGCTTTATCAAACATTACCATATCACTGAGGGGAGCATATTTGGCCCAGAAGGCAGAGCATATACTAGCATTGAATTAAAAATACTAATCTTTATTATTAATAATACATGTCTATGTCACTCTATAAATAATTCCACTTAAATAACAGTATGAAACTCACTAGTTATTTTATTTTGCATTCATTTTGCTTCATCCTTGGAAAAACAGACGGTATTATGTCTTTGTTATTTCCTCTCATGTAGTGTGAAAAAAATCTTTAGGTTTGGTGAACACCCTGTTTGAGATTTAAAACTGAAAGCACTTTGTGTATCAAAATATAGCTTGTGGGCTAAAAGATTCGCTTTCGATTAGGACTCGTTTCAGAGACTTTTTATTATAAATGCTAATGTACAACCTCCTACCTCATTCATTCATGCCGAGAAACTGAACTGAAAAAACTCAAACATCGAGGTAACGCTTCTCAAATTACAGTCGCATGAGATTAAAGCCTCTGCAACACTTGCTTAAGAATAACATTGTTTTAACTTTGTCAATTTAATGAGGAAGTTGACTGCAAGCAGAATGAAGAGAAAGCAGCAAAGAAAGCTGACTCTAGCAACTTTAAGTATGTCACCTTGAAAGTTGTTAACATAGTTAGTGATTGTTGTGAACGAAGTGTACTTAAAATGGATCACTAACATTTGAATTAATTACAGCAAGATCTGTTTTATGTAGTTTTAGATCATGTTTTTAGTACTCATTTAATTGAATAACAACCTCTTTCATAGTTATTTTCTAGTTACTAGTCATATTAATTTGGCTGATATTAAATAAAGTATCAAATATAAACCCATTGTTTAATTTCTATGTAGAGCATGTCAGATGATAAAACATTTCTGTTCTTTTTCCAAACATTAAAATGACAGATCTCTGCTCACTTCTCTGCTAACAGGTTTCTACTTTCAGTGTTCTATACAAATCTTGACATATCCATTTGTCAAGCAGAGCTTATGACAGTAGCACAGAACAACAGCTCTACAATAGCATGAGTAACTGACTTCTTTGCAAATCAAAGTGACATTGATGTACACCATATTAAGTCTTAGAGCATTTTTCAAAGATGCCAAGCATAAACGTATTTGGGGCATTTCTCAAATTTTCTATGATTACATTTGAATTTCTAATTTGATTATGTTTTCCCCACATGATTTTTGGTGTGAATATTATAGCGGTTGTGGCTGGCGACATAAGTCCCCGTACCATATTCGGGGAACAGAGCTTATGAAAGTCACTCAGACTTATGTCGATGAGGTTATGTCTTTCCGCATCGGCCGATGACCAGGCAAGCCGGGCACATCAATAGTCTGGCACCGAGCGGCCCCTCCTCCACCCTGGCCTTAAGTATAGACTTAATTTTTAATGGACAATTGGGCATAAAATTCTATCATAATGACAGAGGCCGTACTCGCCACCTCGAAGACTTAGAACTTCCGGCAGTTTAATACACGTACGGTTTCAATAGGGACCTACTGAAAAATGTGCGTTGAATCACTGGGGAAAGGTCATTTCTATTAGAGGGAAGATAGCATAGATGAAACTAGCTAGAAAAAGTTTTCGAGAGTTAGCCTTTTGGGGAACTGCTCAGCCCTCCCGTGCCTAGGGTCATATAAGATTCAGCCGGTAGTCCCTCATAGAGGACACTAATGTGGACAGTATGTAGGAATACTCCACTATATATAGGGGCAGAAATCACGCACGTATCATTAAGGAATGGGACAAGCCAAGCTGCACACCCCTTTGTACAGTTCAGACAATACTACCGCTACCTAGTATGGCTGAAGAGATGGATTCAATGCTCAGGTTATACGTCCTGGTGAAGGTGTTGGGCGTCGACCAAAGCACAGCATTGCAGATCTCTGCCAGCTGAGTCCTCTTCCTCAGTACTGTAATGTTCAAATTACAGTTTTTTCTGCTTGTGGGGCCGCTCGTTCATGTCACTCTATCGCTTCACAACAAGCTTGATGTGTCGGTGCTGTCGCTGCAGGTGCCTCTTTAAGTTGGAGGTAGAGTTACAAGCGTTGGAGAGCAGTTTTCTCCATGGGCAGAGGGTGTAATTCACTGTCAAGTTATTTTTAACATATTTAAAATAATGACTGGATCTCCACAAGTTTTCTGTTGCTGGGAACTTTCCTCTGAAAAAGAGCTTGCTGTTGATGCTTTGATTTTTCCCCATCTGTCTTTGCGTTCTGCTGCCGGGTGTTGACTAATCGGTGATGATGGTAAATGATACCTTGTGCCAAACTCAGACCAATCACTGTTTAATTCATGCCCCCTTCCCTTCCCTTTTGTTCTCTGTGTGGTGTGCCTTTTGTGTGATTAAGGTGCTACTAGCAAATGTAACACAAGTAACTAGCTTACTAGTAGTAGCTGTAATAATATTTCCATTGTTAGACTAGAAATGCCTTACACTACTAATTACAGAAAAAAGTATGCTACGTTAGGGAACTAGAAAATATGGGCTTTAACCATCTTTCCATGTTGACAAAAGGGACCGGCTTGATTGCACTCCGTGTAAGGGGAATCAATCACTCTCATGCAGACCCGGGGCCTCTGTGAGTGAGACGGAGGTTAAAAAACCCCGTTGAACCTGGGCAGCTTGACAGCAAGTGCATTCGAAAGCAGTGCCGGAAAGGAACACGGGAAACACTTCCGATTATGTGGAAGCATCTCAGCCTGGGTCAAAGAAAGATGGCAGCTGTGGACTACTAACGTAGACAGCATGTCAGCGAGCTAGCTGCAACTTTTGTCACCTTGAGCACAAAGTCAGTAGCCTCTCTCAGGTCATCCGTAAGACCTGGGCCACAACTCCCCTCCTGCATATCTTTCAGCACCTTGGCCTGGAACACCTGAAAGGCTGCCATCGCATGCAGTGCTGCGACTGCTTGACCAAAGTCAGGTCCAACGACAAGCTTAGCTGACTCGGCTGTTCAAGCCAGGTGACAGGGTTATCCAGGCATGAGTGCACCGCCAGCGCCTGCTCTACCTGGTGTTATAGAATATATAATCATTGTAATTAATTATCCATTAAGATTGAGTTGAATGTTCTTAAGTTTACTTGGATGGAACAGGAAGTGATGTAGAGGGGCGGGATTTATACTGAAAGAAATCTCAAGGGAGGCCCCGTGTCCAGCTTCTTGCTCCCGAGTCGGCCCAGAGAAGGGCTGCTCATTCTCTCTCTCTCTCCTTTTCTTCCTTCTCTCTCTCTCTTATTTCCTTACTCTCCCTTTCTCTCTCCATGGTGCTTGAAATGTGATCACATGCTTCGTTGATATCAAGGTATGAGCTTAATTCATGTTTGGAACAACTAATAAATTGCTGTTTGCGATTGTGTTCATAAATCATGTCTCATAAGTATTAAAATTCTACTACAATTGGCGACGAAGAATGTGCCTAACATCAGCTTAGGAAAACGGACGAATGCGTGTAAATTTATATTATTGTTAGCCTAAACTTTTGCGATTTGTTGCCTTGGGTATAATGGTGGATGCGTTTGTTACTACGACATGTGGTTCCTTTGTTATAAATTGACTAAGATGACGGACGGTCCAGGGGTGTTTGTGTCCCTGCCTGATAAGAATGCGTTAGTTATTCAGCTGTAGCGAGCTGTGATTAACACAGAGAATTAGTGTGTGTTTTTGTTTTTTCTGCGGTAATGCGCTAGCATTAGCCGTTAAGACAAAGCGTAGCATTGATGCTAACAATAACAAAGACACTAGCGAGTTTTACCATGTGTGCTCGACTAGGGTTAGTAAAGTTTGGGGTGATTAAATACGTTTAGACATAACATACGACAGACCCGACATGTGAACATTATCAGCTGTGATATTTCTTGATACTTTTTATTGCATGTGTACTCTTACTGGGACACGTGCGCGTTATGTGTGTGGCCTTTGTGGCGTACCAGTAAGGGGAAGGTCGTGTTTTGTTGAAAATTAAGGGGATAAGTTCTTCTTGTACGACTTGCTGTATTGGAGAACAAGTGGAAGACTTATAATTATTTTCATGACTGGGGAAACACGACTGAGGGGATAGTTTGTGATGAATTCTCCAGTACAAAACCGCGCAGGTTCCAGGAGAAACGTGGGGAGAGTGCACAAATTATTTTCTGCACACGGCTAGCGCTGCGAGAATCATCTTAAGCACTGAATAACGCAGTACTGTGATAGCCGTCTGTGTACCGACAGTGTAGCGGTTTGGATAGAAGCGGCGATGTTAACCGGTTCGATTCTAGCTGCGAAATGTAGGTACCACGGGGAGTTTGACGAAATTCCTGCGTGACTTTGTGCAATGAAAGTGTTAATTAGCATTATGGTGAATGTTCTCTGTTGGATTTCTGTGTATAATGTTATTTCTAAAATAATGGAATTGGGCCACTTACTCTGAGCATGACAGGAATGCAATTGCAAATAATTTTTTCAAGAAACAGCTGATCAAATTGAAAATGAAATTGGCAAAACAAATTCCAAATTCTTAATTTGAAAGAGAAACTTGGTTGAAACTACACATATTTCTATATATGTTATAGCGCATACGAACAAGTGAAAGCCCAGATTTTCATTACATATAGCACATATGTGTGATAAAATCTGTGTCTGTGTTTGACTGGGAAGCCTGAGTGTGACATCTGTGCTTGAATGCAGTGGGAAGTGCTTTCTTGAAAACACTGGGGAATATTATTAAATTTTAGAGGCATTAAGCCTACAATTTAACATGTAGTTACTAAATTATACAGAGTATAATCTCAATCAAACAACTTAGATTAAATTTGTGGAAGTAAATTATTGCTAAATAATGAATAAATAGATCTACAAATTGGGGAAATTCAACTAGAGGTTGAGGATTAAAAGGGGTAAAACTAACAGAAGTTAAAAAAAAAAATAAAAAAAAAACTTAATAGAAAGAAAGTGTACAATTTAGCAAAGTCTGGGGAGATGTTTGCTGGTGATGAATGGGACTGAATGAAGTGTCTAACCTAACCTACATTGTACATTGCTTTCGCAGGGAATTATTTTTCTTTACGCATTTTTTTTGGTGGAGAATCTGGCCATTGACTTTTTCATTTTTTGTATCTTTTTGGGAGTGTGTCAACGAAGCATACTGGTTTTTTGTTTTTATTCTTCGTTACTCGAAGATGAATCCTACGCCTTTACACATCAGGTGTCGAGGTTGTTGTGAATCTTCTTTTAGGAATGATGGGTTTAGAGATAGTTTAGAATAGTTTAGTTAGGGGTGGGTTGAGTTCTGTTGCAGAACAAACCTAATAATTTGAAGAAGACAAATAAACTGAAAATGAGGGGTCATTGACCTCGTTTGAAACAATTCACTGACATTTATGGTTGTTTTTTATTACAGACGGCGGAAGCAGTGTGTATTAAATCATTACCTGATTTGTGTTGTGATTGTTTAATAATGTTTTTTTTTTCAGGCAACATGGACATGGAGGAGATTGTACATCAAATGTTTATCTTGTATGTGAGATTGAATATTGATGTATGTTGTTCCTTGTTGTGGTGTTTTTTTTGTGTGTGTCTGATTTTTTTTTTCCAGATTGGAGGAGAAAATGAAGATCCAGGAGTGAGGTCGTATTTGAGTTTAAAGTACTATCATGAAATTGATACTAACACTGTTTTATGTTATTTTGTTTCTTTGGCGGTTTTGTTTATTTATTTATTTTTTTTAATGTTTTGTATGAATGACTAATACTGAGCTTCAGGTTGGATTTGCGCTCATACTGTTTGTTCTCGTAGAAAGTTGAATGATGAGAAAGCTGATGGTGGAACTGACCGAGTGTGGCAGTCTGAGAGCAGTGAAAGCATCCTAAAGGAGAACCTGACCGTCTATCCACTGAAAAGGGTCCAGTTTAACGTCTCCTAACGACGTGGAGGTCCTTTGTGCTGATGAGGAGGTCTGCTTGCAACCATGCGGGCAACTACAGGAGAGCTCTGAAACCAGGCTGAAGGAAGGCTTGGGAAAAGATCTTGGAGATTTGTGTGTTCTGTGCTAAAGAGAGGAGGTACAGAGAACTCAATTGGGTACATTGTTCTACATTCTTCCTTTGGAAAGAGGATGTTCGTGAAGCAAACAGGGAACTTCATCAAATTAATTTTGGTGGAGGACAACAAGGAGTGTGCTGGGAAGTTCTGATGGACGAAAAAGCAGATGCATCAGATTTACGTGAACAGTGTGGTCCAGCCAGTCCCTCCCCCAGTGTCAAATAATTTTAAATATCTAGTACCAAATCCCAATTACATAATTAGTGACTATATATTGGATAATGTGGTAATTATGGAGGATACAAATTTACCAGAGGAGGTTAAACAAGTTAAAATAGCAAACATTAAGTGTGAGGTTAATCATGGTTGTGCCTTGGCATTATTACAACATGAGAGTTTGAAACTTATCCAGAGTTTTTGGATATGGTTACGGAATGGCACACTGAAATTTATAACTGTTGATTTTGTTTCTCAGGATTTATGTAAAATATGGCTATAATTACTTTAATGGCAGAAGCAATGAAAATCATTTAATTACAGACAAGATACAAACAAATTGCTTTACTGAACAGCCTATGTATTCAAAGCTAGATTTTAAAGTAATAACATCCAAAGCAGAATGTTGTAACTTTTCGGAACGAGGCATTTATGATGTGAGATTTTCATAATGTAACATTAAGATAACTAGATCAAACAGCCAAACGGGAAAATATGTAAAAAAAAAATTCAGATTGAATGATTGCTAATTGAATGATTGGTAATTTTCTATTGTCGTTTTTCATTATTAGAATATGGGGCGAGGAGCTTTATTAAGGGTGATGCAATGCTGTGTAATTATTAACTGTGAACATCAAAATGGAGTCTAACCATTAATTTATGCGTATCTTAGGGTTATACAGGTAATGGTTATGTTCTATTAGATTTATAGATTCACCGATGGCAATTGTGAGGTGTTCTTTACATTCTAAAGGGTAGAAATAACTGTGGTGTTAAATTATTAATGGGTTGACTTGAAGAATGTTATTCTTAGCTAATTAGACTGAAGTGAAGTTAAAACATATCGATTGATGAAATGTAAACAATAGAGATGCGATCATGTAAACATTAGAGATGCGGTCGTTAAGAGCAGTTTGACATTGGATATTTTTTACAGCAAAAGGGGGGAGTAAGTAAATAATTGATTAATTATTAGCATATAAAATAATAAGGGAATTGCTATCATATGAAATAATTAAGGAATCATTTTGTACATATTGATTGTTGCTGTTTCAATATCAACTGAGTAAAATGCTTGGAATATTAGAGAGAAATTCTGTAGTTATAAATTTTATATTTAATAAACCTATAGATCGAAAGTAGATGACAAGCAGACAATTTGGTATTATGTAATTAGACCTGTGTGGAGGTTAGGAATACTGGTTGGAACTATAGATTATGGAAATTCAAAATCATCTTCATCATCGTAATCTGGAGGATCTTCACAAGCTTTCCTTTTCTTTTGTGAATGCAAAAAGGAACATACTGTGGATTACCTTTTCAAGGAAACTGTTTCGAAGGAACTCTGGGATTAAAGACTTGTTTTTATTTTTGCATGTTTTTATTTTGTTTATTTCTTGTGTTATTCTGAAACTGGAAAATAAGGAAAAAGCAAAACAATCAGCATTCAGCAATTAGAGACGGGACAGTTAAAAGGATTTTAAGTCTTTAACTTTTGTCTGAAATCAAAGAAGCAAGGAGATGTTGGTCAATGTTTGTCAATACTGAAATTTTGTCATTAGTAATGTTGGTTATTGTAGATTAAGAATGTGAATTAGTAATTTGCTTATATATCTCATATTTTCTTTAACAATGGGAAGGAATTATGTAGGATAATTGAAAGAGACATTGCTAAGAAACATTTGTATGACATAGAATAATGTATATTGTTGAATAATTTTGTTTTACAAATAAACCTATTTGATAGGAAACATTTAGATAAGAATGCTTATCGTCTTACGGTGAATGTGCAATGATTAAATAAAAAAATATTGTTGTCTTCTGACAAAAAGGGGGGATTGTTATAGAATATTTAATCATTGTAATTATTTATCCATTAAGATTGGAAAGGAGTCTTAGTTGTTGATGGAAGGCACTGACAAAAGGGAAATCTGGAGCATTCAGTGGCTCCGACCTCTGGGTCCGACCAAAGAACTACGCAGGCTGCCGCCGACTCACCAGATCTCACCAAAATCCACACAAGGAAATAAATCCAACATGTTTCTGTGGTTATCTCTCAATGTAAGTCGCTTGCGTGTAGAGAGTAGGCCCCAGCAAAAAAACAGGAAGAGTGTCACGCTTGCATCCGTTTTTGTGCGTGGCAACATGATCACGTGACCATCAGCATGTTAGCTGATTGGCATTTTGAAAAGAGTATGGAGAGAGTAGAGCGCTCTTAGCGGAGCTTCCCATAGTCGTCACCGACATAAGTCAGCAATGACAGAACGCAATGAAACGAACTGGAACAGACAGTTTCACCTTTAATTGCAATAAACCATATTTATACTCCAGGCAAATGTTATCAGCAGTCCAAGACTGAGACATACCATCACTGGTTTTTCAATCAACAGATTCTGGGTAAAAGAGTTTCTTGGTTTGATATGTTATTGATTGGGTAATTAATGACCTTCAATTCTCATCTGTGTATAACCAATTTCTAAGCATTTACCATATGTAAATTTGCAAATAAGTTAACAATTATTTAAGGATTATCTAAACAATTACAACAGACCCCATATAAAGGTGTAGTATGTCATTTAAAAAATCTTGAGAAGTACTTGGATGGAACAGCTATCAAATTATTGATGAGAGACTATTCTGTAGTTACAGGAGCATGCTTGTTTGGGGGATCTCAAATGTTAATATTGCTATACCACCAAGTCATATAGCACATGCTTCATAAGAGTAGAAACATATATTGATTCATTAAGAGTAAAAGAGGTATTTTAGTTCTGCTGGTCCAGATGAGACAGATTAGGGTGAAAAAGGGATGAAACGCAGACTGCCACAAAGCTGAAAAGTTCAAAAAAATCTAACTATTAGGCAAAAAATAAGCGCATTTTACATTTCATTTTCAGAATCTGACCGATTCATGTTATACATTTTTATTACAAGTTCATGGAAATTTCTGTTCAGGTAAAACAAAATATTCCAGTTGATTGTAATTTCACTGTTTTAAATAGTTGTTGACATTTGTTTTGAAAAGGTTTTAAATTACTGTTTTTTTTTTTATAAAAATGTCTTTTATTCGGGTTACCTACATTTATTCAGGCTACCAAAAACTGAAGAGTGCCTGCCAGGAGCGCTACCAGGCATTTAAACATTTTACTAGCCCTGATTTATATATATATCTGTTTTCAAAATTCATGAATATTTACAGTTTTAGTCTCACCCCACATATACGTTTGTCCCCTACATTTAAAATCAAAATTTCGTCACTGCCACTACCCACGACCAACACCTCTTTCCCTCTCTATCTCTCTTTCTCTGCATGCTGCTTTTTTAGCTTTATAGCAAATAAATAACAATTTAAAAGATCTGTATAAACTATTCAAAGTTTTAAATTCAGTAAATGATTCCTCCAAATATTAATCAAGATTGATTGTGATTAAACACAGTTTATTTCAAATTTTGTACATGGGTTTGCGCAGTAGGATACTTCAGGAAATAGGAAATTCATACATTTTCATACATTGAAAATGCATGGAGGAAAATCAAATCAAATCAATGCTTAGTTTTTGCAACTACTTTGAATAACACAGAGGTACCAAATTCACTGGATTCTTAGACCTTTGAACATCTCTTTTTTTAGATCTAGGCAAGTTTTTTTTTTTACATCTAGAGATATTTTTGCTCTCTTTTTTTAAATCGTGTGAGAGGAAAGTGAAAGCCTAGATTTAAAAGGCTAGGCTCTCCACGTGTAGCCTGTTGGAGTCAAAAGCATTTTTACTAGAAAAAAACAACTTTACTAGATTTTTATAGTTTAAATGCAATTTTTAAATCTTTTATGAATGGTAACATTACTTACATCTGAGTCAAGTGAAATTCCGATGTAAATAGAGCAAAGAAGCACTGTCTATTTCTATTAGAAGCATCTCAGTTAACATTTACACGGGAATCTGGATCACATTTAAAAACGAGGATGTTGTTTAAACTTGTACAGACAGTAAGAGTATTCTCTATTCTGTAAACCCCAGAAAGCTCAACCTGTTCCTTGCTGCTGTTGCTGTCTGATTTGATGAGACTAGGTGGCTTGGGGTGCACTTTCCTCCCACAATGTGCAGAATTACACTCAATGCTGTTGCATTAGCTGAGAGCTGTCTGATGTATCATTCATTTGCCAATGGTGACAACACGCAACACAGATTTATAAAGTCCCAAACCCTTTAACAATGATGAGGGGTTTTTGGGTTTGAAACAGTATTAACAACACTGACAATAGAAAGTCATATTACTTGATCAATATAATTAAACAATCTTGCAAGAATGCAAAAGATTTGAAAAATATAACCAAGTAGGCAAAACAAATTACCCAGAATAAACCGTTTTTAAATCAAGATTTTGATAATGTATTATTTGTTCATGAGTTATACACCAGAATACTGTGTTTAAAATATACTGTGAACAAAACTATACCTTTAATCAATCACGACCCATGCAAGAAAGAACTGTGTTATAATTATTATCTTAAATATTAGGAATAAAAAATCATCATATTCACCAGCCATGGTCAGTCAAAAGGATACATAACATGTGACTTTTTTGCTACCCTTTTTTTGCCGCCGTATGTATGTTTTTCCTGGCCTCATAACTCATTATCTAAACAAACCAAAAATACACGTTTGTAATCTTTGCAACGTGGGGAACAAGCTACAAGGCTGTTTTGCCTCACATTTCTCAACAGACGAAACCCCATGATCTCTAACAGCAAAAAAAATCTTTAAAAAGCTTGAAATACTAATTTTTTACATATTTTTATAAATACGTAATACATTCTGACTGAACAGTTTACAATCATTAAGTTTAGGTCAGAAATCATTATTTTCAAAAGATTGCATTGTGTTTTACAATTTACTTTTGATTTTCAATTATTTGTCAATTTGCATTAGTTCAAATAGTATATAGAAGGTTAGGAGGTATGTCATTCCTTTGTTCTCTTGTCTATTAGTATTAGTAGTTTTTGTATTCTCTGTAAGTGATATATAGCCAATATATTTATTATCAAACAATAAATTAAAAGTTGGCACTAGTTAACCCCGGCATAGCCCATGATCCTCAGCCTCCGTTGCGAGTCTGCTTTGCTATCGGGCGATTTCTTGTCATTGTGCTTAAACCTCTGCATGGCCAAAAAAATATTATTGTAATACTTTGTTGATAAAAAAATAATATTGTCATTATATAAACGTTGCGGTTGTTATGTTTTACCCACACTTTTTACATTTTTTGTCACTTTATTTACATATAAAAGATTTTAACAAAAACAAACTAAATTTGGGACAGTATCACGAAAGTTAATTCCTAATGAAATACATAAGATTCAAATTCGTTCTGACGGACATGAAAATTCTTGACCCCGAGCATCAATTAATAGATAACATTTTGTGGCTTAATCACAAACTGCCATGAGACTGGGTTGAACCATCATATTCTTTTGGAAACGCTACTGATTCGTTTCCGTGTGGACATAATAACTACACAAATTCAAGTTCAGGCGGAGTTTGAAGGAGTTATATGAGCTCTTTAAGGAAGTAGCATTTGCTCAGAGCTACAGGTTAATGGAGAGGATTTGTGCTCCGGCTTTTGCTAAAGCAGATCTTCTGAGATGTACAGGACAACACAATCACACAACATATTTAATGACGTGTTTAATCACAGAACAGACGCGTCAAACCATGTTATTGCTACCATGCTATTGTGTTATTGCTACAGAGACACAAAAAGCACCAGTTCTGAAAAACTCTCGTGATGAGCCTGAGATAAACGAGAATGTTTAGAGAGTGAAATAGTTGTTGGTAAAGACTGGCGAGAGAATTTTTGTTTATAAAAATGTTATTCTTAACTTTGTGGGGGCAGTGTTTCCCAGCCATTAAAAGGAAGCGCTGTAGTCTGAAGAGTGGACAAAACTTTTTTGTAAACGGGGTAAGAATAATAAAAATAAAGAATTAAAAGGGCATTTTTCTGTCCTTGCTGGTGACTATCTTTTTATATATTTATCTATTTCCACCATTGCGGCAGTTATGGCTTTGGGATTGCTCCATTTGAGACCACTCTATTTTTGGTTCAAGCTCCAAGTTTGTGCATGAGTGTTATGAACAGGGCAACCGAGGGTGACTGTGACACCTCTTTTCATGACTATTTGAGGATTTGCAGAGACATTTGCTTCATCCATGTGGCTATCCCTCTGGGTGTGCACACCAGGAGTACTGTAGTGAGCAAGGATGCCTCCATATCCGAGGCACAGTGTGTTGGAAGTGCAAAGTCTCAGGCTCAGGGTCTAGAAGTATGTTCCAACTGTATGTTTCCTCTCACCCTAACAGCCATAGTAGACTGAGCGGAGCAGTCTTACATTCTCCCCACGTGGGACACCTCTCTGGAGGGACAACTGTTTCTCATCCTCAAAAGGATGTCGATGGGCATCCCCAGAAGGTTAATTCCTGAAATATGTTCTCTGCACTTTGCAACTATGCTATCTTTCCTCTATTTCCTACTTGACCCTATGGCTGAAGGGGCATTATTCCATCAGTCTCTCACTGAAATTGTACAATGCATATTTTGCTGGAAGGACTAAATCCAGCCTTCAAGGTGGTAAGCATGGCATCTAAGTATCTCTCTAAGTGGCATGATGCATTTTCCTCCTCTGGTGAGAAGGACTATACTTAACTTTCACAATAATTGAGGGACCGCTGAAGTGGATAACACAGCTTACAGTGATCAAAGCTAGACTAATTAGGGTTTACCTGGGAGGAGACTAGAGACAACTACACATACCAGACCCAGAAGGTTGCCAAATCTTATGAGGGGTAACAGAGTTCAGAACCCTGACTGCATTTCACCCTCACCCCACTGGTTCATAGATGCACACTAGCTTTCAACCAACTTATGTTCAGGGGTTTATGTGCTAAAAATAGTTTTACTGTTGCAAGTGTCAATGAGCTTTAGTTTGTATGAGCTTCCTACTTTTAAGGCCACTGCACATCTATCTGAACTGAGATTTGCTCAAATCCTCGGATGGCTTCTCTAAGGGGAGCATTTTACAAGCTAGTGTTTAAAGTGGATGCAGTGCCATTGGTTGGTGTTCATGTTTAATGATGTGTCGTTCGTGAAAAGAATGAATTTGAATTTTTAGTAATAACTCTTTTTACCGAGTGAATTATTTTCTTTGGTACGTGGGGACTAGACTTATAATAATCAATCAAAAAACACCAGTAAGCATGTTTATTTACTCAGACTTGTGAAATCAAAGTGAGCGTGAGTATCGAGCAACATCTAGTAGCTTTTTCGTGTCCCATTAACATCTTCAAAACAGCCAGTTGTTCTCTTGCAAAAATGGCAGAGCTTGACCCGGAAGTGTGAGAGCAGCAGACCTGCGCTGGATAAACAATGTAAAAGAAGTGCATTTTCGGATGTCCGGAGCCTAACGTTTTGTTTAGATTACCAAAGGATGAGCTTATTTGTGAGACATGGCTCGATTTTGTGTCTGCCAATCAATGAAAACTTAGAAAGATCACTTTTCATTTGTGAGCAGCACTTCACATTCACCTGGTTAATCAACAAAGAACAGTTCTTTACTTAAGGCTTAAATACATTAATGAAGTACGCAAATGTAACTCTTCATACATCAAGCCGAGCGCACACTACATGCCTTTTATAATCCTATAAGGAAATCTGGTTTCAGCACACATAGAGATTTGTATTTTATCTTCCTTCAAATCCTAAACATGCACACACAGGATCCAACAATTGTGTGGAACGCACATTACTATACGTTACTACACGTTATTGTGCCATATACTCAAGTGTCAAAAAGTAAAGATCGCGACCAGACCTTCTTAACTGGATTTCAGGGCATTTGTCACAAGTAAACCTATAAAAAAAAAATTCATAAAACAGTACGCCAACATTAGAAATCATACAGTGTAAGAGTAAGCCCATATGATTTTAAGTGACTAGACAAGTCTGTTAAACCCTCAAAATGTTCTACTAGGCAAAATGCCAATAAGAGAGTTTTCAACTGATCAGTGTTAATACATAACATCACACATTCGAATAATGCCCCAATTGCAACCAAACTAGTTTGAGTCAGACCGTCTCAAATGGCAAGAGATGAGGTTGTGTTTATGAAACTGTACTTTTAAATTTAGAAAGAACAATGATGAAGAAATCACAGCAGAATAAACATAAAAGTGTAGAATTAATTATTAGAATAATTCAATAAGGTGATAGATTTTAATGTAGATTGGAACGTTTGCTTACTTTTACGAAATATCCAGGACACTATGCAGCTTGAGGTGTTCCAACAGTTTTTGTACAACTTCACAGAACATTTCTGCGTCAAAACATATGTTATATTGCACAAATTTGTTCTAAATGGAACATATTTGTCTATGTCAACAACTATGCGTTAAAACTATTTCAGTGAATGAAGTGTTAGAAATCTGTTAATGCAAGGTATGTACAGAACTGTAAGAGTTTTGCTTTTACTTCCTTAGATCTTATGCTCTGATGGCTGTTTCAATAATATTAGCACCTTCATATATGTGTTTCATTAAATATGTCATTTTAATTTAATTTAGGTATTGTGTTTGAAATGTATGGTTGTAATGGTTAGGCTACGTCGCTGTTCATGTTTAAAGCACAAAGTTACTATAAATAAAATAGATGAAATGTAAGATATTCAAATTAACATTTATGGATTGCCTTGTTCATTAACAGATAAAAAGTACAGAAAATTCTTATTCCTTTAAAAAACATTTAAACACTTAACTAGGACACTTAACTAGTGTAGATTATTTTATACATTTTAATGGAAACTTAAACTGAAAAAGCTACAATGTTTTTGAAAATGAGAAAATTCAGAATGAATAAATTCAGTGGTTGTAAAAAGCATGTTTTAGAGAATGCATTGTAATTAGTGATTTCACCATATACTGTAACAGATCTAGATTTTTTTATTTATCTGTTTTAAGGTTTCTTACCAGGAAAAACCTTAAAAACTATTAAAGCACCACATGCTTCCAGATAAGTTGGGAAAATGGGAAAGACATTAATGGAAAGAGCACAGGTGTGATCCCACATGCTGCTTCAGACTTTACATGATTTGCAGGTTATTTATTTATGTATTACTTATTTATTTGTGACTGGGAAGAGACTTGTTTAGTTTACAAGTTTATTTAGGGTTATCCAAAAAGACTTGTTTTATTTATATGTACATGTTATTTCCTTTGATCAACATGCATTTAATATTAAATGAAATTGTAGCATTTTGGATTAAATTTAATACTACATCTTAAACATATATAATCTGCATTATTACATATGATTCAATTTTACTACTTAAAAAGTTTAGACTCACTATACTCTTCTTTTGTGCTATGAATTTTAATAGCTTTAATATCTTATCCCTTGTTTTTATCTGTGATCTGTTTTTATTGCCTGTTTTATCTTTGATCTGTATTCTTCTGTAAAGCACTTTGAATAGCCAATGAGTACACAAATATGCTCTACAAATAAAATTGCCTTGCCTAAATGCTCATTTGTACTACTATTGTTTTTGACCATGATGACAATAACAAAATTATTTTGTTGAATTTTTCTCGTGACGATATCGAGATGGTGACAAGCTAATATGTCTTTGTTTTGATAAAAACTTGTTGAGACACACGTAAATTTTTGTTAACAAAAATGAAAGTGAGTGAAAATGTTGATGATTCGTGGCTGTAATCTGTCATTCAGAGTATAAAGTGTCCACCGCTGCTTGTGATCCTGGTCTGGTCACGCCCTCCTCCTGCTGCACACACACTGAGCAGAGCACGAGGCTTCTGCTATTCTGCTATCTGTATTTTCTTCATGCTTTTAAGTACATGTTCATAGTCCATCCATATGGTTATTGCACTTTAGGTCATTGTAAAAAATAAAGCCACAGTTGACAAATTAAGACATTTTTGTTCTTGGCTTTTTTAAAATAAGAAGATAAACTCCTTTTTGGTAACACTTTATTTAGCAAAAGCCTTGGTTGATCATTGTATGATTGTATTTAATAATGAAAAGCATATCAACAATCTCATAATGTGAAATGGAGCAACAATTCATTAAAAACAATATTGAAATAAGTAGATTAGCTTATTAAAAAATATTTTTTAAAACCTTTTTTTGATGACTAAAATTATACTAAAATCTTTTTGATTTTTGTTGATGAAATCTTGAAATGACTAAAATAAGACTAAGACTAAAACTTTGATGGCTGCCAAAAACAACACTGCACTTTTAAAAATGCTGGTTAATTTTTTTCACTCTAAAAATCTACAGGATGCTAAATGAAGTGGTTCTCATGCGATTATTTTTATTTTTTTTTACGTTTTTTGACCATTCACGTCTAATTATTGTTAATATGATTTTGATTATGATCATTATTGTTATTATTGAAACTATTTTCTAACTGATATAACAGTTCTGAATCAGAAATGTTGGTTAAAGTAACACAGTGTGTCAAATATGGACCAACCGAGCGCTGGGTTATTTTAACCCAGTGCTGGGTCAAAACTGACTCAACCCAGTTATTTTAAACAGTACTTTTTCATGGTTCCACACCATATTACACATTCATTCATTATTGTATTTAATGTTAAGTATTTTTTTCCACTATATATTCATTTAGTTTTTGTCAATTAAATGTGCATTTAAATGTAGAACATTGTAACCATTGCTGGAATAAAGCAAAAACATCTCAAAACTTGACTGAGAAAACATTAGCCATTTATCATCAATCAGAAGTAATGCCAGAGATTCGTCAACACAACACAACACAAGAAAAAGCCCACTCTAAAAAAATTGGGTTTTTGGGTAACCCAGTGCTGGGTCAAATATGGACCAACCTTCCATTGGGTTATTTTAACCCAGTTCTGGGTTGTCATTTTTTGACAGAGTTAAAATAACTCAACACGAGGTTGGTCCATATTTGAAACAGCGCCAATTTGGGTAACCCAAATTGGGTTATTTTAACCCAACGTTTTTTGTTTACATTAAGATAACTGTTTTCTGTTGTATCACTTTGCTGAATATAAATTTGTATCTTGTTTACCTAGCTCAGATTCAATTCAATATTTTGATGAAAATATAAAGTCTAAAGTCACGAATGGTCCAAAGGAACGAAATGGAATCATTCTAAATAATTGAACCCATTCAAATTTTGAAGTCTGTTAATGCCTTCTCTTAATCAAGAAATGCACAGCTCTAAATGAATCTCCGGCTGCTTTGTGGAAGCTTTTCAACCGGCTTGTGAAAAAAGAAGGCCATTTACCCAAACCTGCCTTTAACTAATACGAGGCAGAGCTTTGTCCACTGCCCCGTGTTGTCATGTTCGCTTGGGTGCCACATTCTGAAATTTCTCTCAACATTGATCTTTTTTGCAAATCCAAGATCAGATAAATAAAAAATAATACTTCCTAAAATTAGCTTACCATAGCTCCATTTAAGTGGTAAGCTACACCTATTTTTTTTTTATTATTATTAAGTATAATAATAACATTTGTCACAACTCTTGTGACCCTTGACCTAAACCTGCATTTTACACTAGTAAGACTAGTCCTGTCAGGGGAGTGAGTAGGACCCAGAAGCGAAAGTGATCTTTTACACTAGACCTTTATAAAAAGGCAATCAAACAGGAAAACAGGCACGAGAGCCAAAACCGAGCAAAGGAAGCTAAACATAACGAGAATGCAACGGGCTCCACCAGCATCCAGTAACTGAGCAGGAAGATCCAGTACTCACAGAGTAGTTTGAAATAATAAGTGCAGGCAAGCTAAATACTAGACAGGGCACACTAATATAAATCCAACAGACAGACTAGAATGGCATAACAGCATTGCAAACTACATAACTCGCACAGAGTAGTAGCTGAGAGTGCTTTAAATAGCACCAGGAGGAGATGAGGAGCAAGTGAGCCTATTCAGAGAAGTAGAGCATAATATGGAACACCTGAACCAAATGATAGGGAGAGGGGGGGGAATACACCCTTTTTGTATTCCATAATCTCAAACATTTCAGAGAGAATGAATGAGAACAACAGTGAAATGTTCCCAACTGGTCCACATGTATAAAAACAACAAAAACCTGCCATTTTAGGTTTCTTAATCATTTTGAAGTTGCCCTGAATGTCAGGCTGTCTCTGAACTATCAGCTCATCTCCTCTGCCCTACCACCAATATTCTTCAAACCAACAAATTAACCATCTACAACTAATGCAAACCTATTGTGTTCACCTGGTGTGAAAATGCTGGACAGCTTTCAACTGAAAGTGAAGAAGCACACAGCATAGCTCCAGCACCCAGGCCAAGCCCTCTTCACACTCATTTCTTAGTTTGCAGTCATTTGTTTGACAGGCTAGTGCACTTAATCCTGTCTCCAGAGAGTGAGCAGTGCCAGATGGCTGAGCAGAGCAGCAGAGACAGTGATCAGGTGGTTAGATCCACCCTAAAAGAACACTGACTACTGGCAGACTGTCCGCAGACACCATGTGGTCTTGTAGGCAGTTTACTGGCAGGTCACCAGTGAATGTTTTACCTGAAGAGCAAAACGTTTATACATGCTGGAAACAGCATGGCTTCCTGGGTTTTTTTTTCTTGCCATTACTTACTGAACTTATTAGCAAAGTGTTAGATTTACCAGAGTGGTAAAAAGAATAGAGACGTTTTTTCTCACCGATGTGTAGGTAATGGAAGTGATTAGCTCCATGCCCTCCAGCTGCAACCCACTCATTCTAATTTCTAAAATTTGATATGCTGATGCACCTTGAAAAACTTTTTATTTTTGTCTTATTGCAGATTATATAATAATCAGTGGAAACATATATGGGATATTTAGAGCCTCTATTTCTTGATGTTTTGAATATTGTTTAAATACACAGAATTGTCCTACTTGACTACACAATCATTGCTAAAATTGCTGCCCTGTCGTTAACTTTATCTATCCACAAGTTACATAGCTTCCAATCCTTATCAACCTAAAACTTTAGGTGCTGGATATTTATAAACATGTACATTTCGACATTTCAAACATTTCCTACAAGTTTCATGGAAAAAGAAGGTAGCTTAAAATCTACATCTAAATATACATTATATATAATTTATGATTGATAATTAATGCAATTCAATGATTATACTCTTCAAATTGTCAAACTTTGCTTTGCCATATCTTCAGCTACGTAGCAACTTTAGCATCTGTTACTATCTGATAAATATAGCCGTTTTTATTTTCAGAATGTGAGGTAATAATGATGTCATCTGTAATGGTGAAATACATATTATAAACAAGTTAATCAAGAACATTCACTGTAAATACAGAAACAAAAACATTAAGTTTTTTACAACTTTTTTTTCCATTTTTGTGTATGTGTAGAACATTTATGCACAATATCTAATTTTTTGTATCCTTTCTAGTTTCCTTCATCTAAGAAAACTGTATGACAGCATGTGTACAAAAGAGTGTTGTCCTGAAGTGTTGACCTTTTCATTTTGGAAGCTAGCCATCTCATTTAATGCACACTAGGAGACAAACCTGTAAACATTAAAGCTTCAGAAATGTTGTGTTTTGTAATGCTTGATAAAGGTCATGCGAAGACTTTCCCAGAACACAATTAACCCGCTTTCTCTGTGAAGCAGCAATCTATTGGGGGGGCTAATTAAATCCCACAGGGTCATTTTGAGAAGCATCTTTACTCCAAACAAATGTACAAGCACTGACCACTACGATTTTAAAATACCTGTTAATGCTTTACCTGAAAGTCAAAGCCTCTGCAAACAATTTACTTTAATGTCAAACTCATCTGTATGAAAAAATTCTTCTATTGTTTGAAAAAAGCAGACAACACAATCTGCAGATATAAGCTTTTTCATTGTTGTGTAAATTAAAGCACGCTCTTGCAATTGGAACAAATTATTGTTGCAATTTCTATTATAACCAATCAATATAATTATGTAGAGTGATTAGGATGCCCATTTGAATACATGTTGATGATTTCCTAGGTTATTTAATACCATTTTGGTACAGACAAAGGACAAAGTATTCGTTGTAGATTATAATCATAATAATGTAGTAAAATCTAGTAATATAATTATTACAATATGATTAGTTTCAGTTGAGTAAAAGGAGCTCATATCAATTGAGGGTTTAGTCCTGTGTTTCAGTGAGTTTGGGAATGAAGCAATGTGTCTTTTACCCCTGACGAATGTGAAGAAAATGTGTCAGATTTTTATCTTGAAAAATTAAACTGAAAGAGATTAGCATCAATCTAATTTGGTTGATTAGTTCCAAATGTACATTAGTTTCCCCAATATATTTGCATGTCTGTGTCTTTGTCAAAAGTGAACAGAGCGGAGGCTCTGAGGAAAGAGACATGCTCACAGACAGGGACTCACAGCCATGGCTGCTTTTCAGTAAGATCTGCTTTGATTTGACTTGGAAAAGTTTTATTGATTTTTACTAACCTATTTATTAAATGTAACAACAACCATAAGTGGAAGCTATAAAAAACAGAACTGCAGCCATAATGCAAATCAAACAGTAACCAAAATAAAATACACAACATTCAACAAAGCACATTGCTTAGAGACCCTGACACAGTTTCAAATTATTCTATGAATTAATAATGGAGAAAATTATAGTTGTTTGACCATTTCTTGTTGTTGTTTATACAACTGATACTATGTGAAAACCATATTTTGTCAGAATATAGAAAATCATGCTGGTTGATAGCATCAAAAATGTAACTAAAGATTAAAGGTAAGATGATTTATCCTCAAGTCGCTACAAAACAATGCTTTGTTAGTCCAAAGGCAAGTTATGGATCAAAACCATTATTCCTCCAAAACACCCAAAGAACTATAAACCATTGAAAACCATTGTCCTTGTTCATGTATAATCTGGAGCTCAATATGAATGTTATGCAGATGCAAGAAATCGATTAGTTTACAAAAGAAAAGTAATATATATTTCATCTTCCCCCGTTGTTTCCCCAGTGCTGTAGGAAATAGTAAATAAGCATTTGTTGATGTCATATTGAACATTGCTGATCTAAAAGCACTGTTATAATGTTGTGTGACTCAAAAACAATACATTAAAATAAAAAGTTTTTGTTTCAAATTGCATTTTTTTACGTACTGATGCTGTGCACACAATGGAGTACAAGCAGTGAGTACAAGATCCCTCGCCCTCTTACTAGACCTCAACTTCATGTAAAAACTAAATCCATGCATGTACTCAATAGTACATACGAAAGAAGTGAAAGAGGTAGTTTAATTAGGTAATTAAGTCTATGTTCAAAGGTTGTCAAAAACTACAAAGCTTTTTTACCTAAAATTTTCCTCATGTTTTGCATATGTGAGAGTGATGTTTAAGGATAAAAGAACACATATCAGCCCTTTGAGTTTACCACGGATTAATTTTTTTCCAATAAGTTACCTGCCTGCCAACCTAACCTAACCGCCACCCTGACACACACACACGCATGCACGTGCACATGCACACACACAAACTAGTTTTTATATGAACCAGCTATTGTGAATCAGTAACAAAGAGACAAATTATGATATTATGAAAATTAATCGTGATAGGTGCAGACAATTCATGCCTGACCATTGGATACTCATTGGAATGATTTCCACAGACAGCAGTCTCTTGCTGACTTCTCAAGCGGAGATCTGAACATCTCTTACTGAGCAGACATGAGTTGAACATCTGACAGAATAGCATACGGCGATAAGAGAAATGAAGTCAAGTTTGTTTACTGACCTTCCCGTCTCCCTGCTGGCAACAAACAATCAGCGATGTCTGTCTCTCTCCTTGTGATCTTGGAGAATTGGGGCAAGGTGACTTCTCTTCCAGCACTCCGCTAAAGTAGTATTCCACTTCATTAGGTCACTCATTCACCTGCAAGACAGAGGAAAACATTCATCTAAACATGTTTCAGAGGGCATGCTAGCTGAAACCTCATGACATTTTCATGAGACTTTTTACTGATTGATTTACACATAAAAAAAAAGATCTAAATACATTTCAAGCTAAAAAGTTGGTCTTGTTAAATAATGAAATATACGTTTCATAAAAGCTTCCAGTCAGCAAGCTATAGAGCTGACACTAGAAAGTGTCAATTAGCTTGTACAATCTTGTTCATTAATGCCAAAGGTAGAATGGCCATGGTGACTGGTTCTAGCTGATAGAAAGAACACAGTGACTACTCATTACAAACAAATTATGCAGAGCATCTCTGAATATGTCCAACCTTAAAGAATATGGGCTATACCAGCAGAAGACAACACTGGGTGCTACTCCTTTAATCTAAGAACCGGAAAGTGAGCTTACAATTTGCAGAGGTTCACCAGGTTGGACAGTAGAAGATTACAAAAATATTGCCTCGTCTAATGAGCATTGATTTTCTACTGTGACAATTAGACGGTAGGTTCAGGTTACCATTAGCGCACAGGAATGACATCTATAGAGACTACATGCCACCACAAAGAATTTCAACACAATCCATCAATGTGGCCGGGCATTTTGGTGTAATGGTGTGGGGTAATGGTGTGGGGGATATTTTAATGCTACACTTTGGGCCCTTTAGTACAAACTGAGCATTGTGTCAATCCCACAGTCTGCCTGAGTACTGTTGCTGACCATGCCCATCCCTTTATTATTTCAGTCATAGAAAGTCTGAGCATATAACACCAGTCCTAATGTCTCTACACTGGCTGCCAGTGACTTTCAGAATAGAGTCACAAAACAGCTCAGCACTAGAGTACAGAACACATCTGACCTAATAAAACCAAAAACCCTCAGATTTTTAGGTTCAAATCAGCTAGAACTACCACAGGTTCGCTCCAAATCATTTCAGCCTGGAACCAGCTTCTAAAAGAGATTAGAGGTGTTAAATTGTTAGTCACATTTAAAACAAGATTAAAAACACATCTATATAAGTATGCTTTTACTGAATCAGAACAGCACTATGCTTAAGAACTTAATGCTTTTAATGTTTTATCCTATGCTTTTTTTAAATTTTGGATATGTTTTTATTAGTGCTGTCGAAATTAACGCGTTAACGCATACGATTAATTTGAATTATATAACGTGTTAAAAAAATTAACGCAATTAACGCGGTTTCAGTTTTTCCTGTTTGCTGTTATGGCGAACATACTTCAAACGAAGTATGAATAAGACAGTAAGCGACACACATCCCACTCAAATGAGAACACTGGGCTTCTGTGACCAATCACAGCTACTGAGGCATCACAGCACTCTTTGTTGAAAGTGCATTCGTTCGTTCTAACTTTGTGTAAAACTGAGGAATGACAGTACACAGAGATTTTTGGGAAAACTAAAGCATAGTACATCCAACACTCATGAACATAATAGAACAGCTCCGTCTCTTGTCTCTTGTCTGTTTCTGTGTGTGTGTGTGTGTGTGTGCGTGCGTACGCGTGCGTGTGTGTGTGTGTGTGTGCGTGTACGTGCATGTGGGGGTGTCCACTTTCAAGGTATGCTGCATAAAATAAAAATTTGTGTGTGTGTGTGCACACGCGCTTGCTAGTGCGTGCATGTGGGGGTGACCACTGTCAAGGTGTGTAAAACAATATTACAAATTTCAAGAAGTAATACATATGGTGTTGAATATTGTAATGTAAGTAAGTGGTATTGCCAGCCTTGTGTCACTTGCAAAATGATGGAGTGAACAGAGGACGATCAGCCTATAGTTAAATTCAAGCATGATTTTACCTCAGACTATCTCAAAGGAAGGACAGCACTAATCTCGCACGGATGAAGATTGCCAACGCAATTGATCCAAGGTTTAAAGACCTAAAGTTTCTTCTTTAAGCGAGCTGTCCTGTCCATGACAGAGAGTCCTGGAAAACAAGAGTCTAAAGAGACCACAAACAAACAGCCACCAAAGAAGAGAAGAAAAAGTTCATTTGGAGGATATTGATGGTTTTGTTGCTATTATGACAAAAGCTGCATTACAAGTTAAACAAAAAATTAAATAAAAAAATAATATTTTGAATTTAAACAGGCTCTTTGTCTTTTTTACATTTACATTAATCACTTCCATTTTTAGATTTTTAAAAAAGTTTCAGTCTTGTCATTGCGATTAATCGATTAATTAGTAAAAAATTCTTTTGATCGACAGCACTTGTTTTTATTTTTCTGTAAAAAAAAAAAATGTGCTACACAAAATTGCCTTGTCTATCTAGAAATTATGTAAAATCCTTTTTGATATGTATAATACAGACATTGGTCAATGAATGTGTTTCTGTATTTGCTGATGATTACCCTGCGACCCGTGGCATAAATTGTTTATTTAATTTCTGCTAGATGGCATTTTAATCTCAGAAGTGAGCAGAATGTATTCATTAGGTAGTCAAACATGTGCTTAAAACATAAAACTTTAACCAACTGCTTTAACACCACTGATTTATATCCCTCAAGTTAATTGACCATATGTTTATTTTCAAATATACTGGAATCAGTCAAGATTAACACGTTAACCATTGCAATTATTTTGGGGAAGATAATGTAATGTAATATAATGTTTGCACTTTACATGACCTCTGTGAACTTCAACACAATCCACCAATGGCGTCGCCTGGCCTGAAAGTTTGGGGCTTTAGTCTCAAACATTATTTTCTTTATCCCCAGATAAAATATATATATATAAGGACTGACCTAAGTAAGATTTGTATTTCCTAGCTCAGTGCTTCAATATTTATCCTCACTAAATAAACAATTGAGCGCTCTTTTAATTTGGGTAAAAGAGGGTTAAACATAGGCAATAACATATGATGTTTTTACTTTCTTGTTACATGATATAAAAAATATCAGCAACAATATCTCCAGTTATTAAACTGTATCTAGAGATGCAGGTTTTGAACACAATTCTCAAAGAACAATTAACTTTTAGTCTGTTTTTATTCTGGAAAAAAAAATCATAACTGCTTTGGAGAATTTTAAATAAACTTCACGAAGGTCTCAGAGGACAAGACACGTGTTTTTTTTTTCTCTGTCTAATAACTAACCCCACAGAGTGTCAAGGCCCAATTTGTCAGATGTTTCAGGGATGAGAAATTTATATGAGAATCCATAATTCAGACAATTCCCCAACGAATCTGTCATTCAACATGAGTGACAGAAAGCCTGCTAATTTACTGGACGCCAGCTGAGAAATTCTCTCGTCTTCAGAAGGATGTGGTGGATTTTTCTGGTTTAAATGAACCACCCTCTAGTTTACAGAAATAATTTGTGCAATCCTGTTCTAATTAGAAATGTTAAATTAAGCATGTTAATTATTAAATGTTAATCATATACTGTATCGAATATGTATTTCCTATTGGTCCAGCAGGGGTTAGCAAGTTCGTCCTGAACTCACCAAACCTCTGTTCTTTAGAATAGAATAATTTTGGTACTTACAGTATACTCCCTTCATTTTATTCAATTATTTATTGCACTATACCTATATTAACTTTGTTTTATATCCATTTTGATTCATAAAATATTGGAGGTGTTTGCCACTTTTCTTGTCTCCAGGCAATTGTTGTCTTATGGGCATCTGAGTTTTTACTCTACATTAACCTACACTAACCTGCCCTTTTGTACTCACTGGTGTGGAGTAAAGAAAGCTAAATACAACATATCGTCCAAATATGTGCACCTCCAAACGATGGACATTAAATGCTGAGAACGATGCTCAATTACATCTTTTAACTACTCAATTTCATTCTCCCAAAATGTTGATTTTGCAATAGAGTCCAATCTGAAATTTGAACCTCTTCTAAAAAAGCAAACGAAAGAATAAATGATGTCAACTTTGTCAAAGTACACTGACACGTGTTGGGTGGATTTAGGTTTGCAGACAACTTTAAAGTCTGTTTTTTGTCTGAGCTCTTTATGGAAAACACTTTGTTTGAGCAGTGATTGCTTAACATTCCTTTGGTTACATTGGCCAGTGAAACATGTACAACAAAGGAAACATGAATTACTTATCATTCTCTAAAACCTTTGCAAATATTTTTGAAAATCATAACTAATGAACAACAAAATACAGAGTAAAATATCAATGTGTAGAAAAAAAAACAAGTTTAGACTGTGCCACTAAATTAAAACATGTCTATTTAATGAAATGTGACAATTCGTGAAACCATATAGCTAATGACAAAACAAATAAACAGATATTTCACAATAAAAGACCCAAAAATCAGTTTTGCTAAAGTTTCCAAAAACTAAAAACATAATTCTCTTTTTTCACTGCATTTCTTATCAGTCCCATATTGGTCAAAGAACCCTAGTGCAATAGACCGCATGGACAGACAGTTCTAAGCCCTGCTTGGACAGTCTGGCTTAAGCTTTGATGTTGACTTGATCCCTCTCTGGCAACGAGTCAGGATGAGCTTTGCTTGTAATCTGACAGATCCTAGTCTTTCAGACGGCAGAGGAGCAGATGGTGAATCCTGCAAAGTGGTGAGACAGCTGTATACTCACTTATAACCTATGTGATCTCCAATTACACACCTGTAGCTTTCTAACTATAAATGGGATACATTGATTTCACATAAATTGTATTGGACTTTATGCTAATTTCTGTATTCAACTATTTCAGAGTTTTGAAAAGGGGATTTTTCATTTAAGCATAAATGCTTTTACTCTTTCAAAGACTATACACTTTTGGCACAACTACTAGCCAGTGTATACATCCAACAATGCTGGCTCCAGCCACACATCTCATGGTAGCTAGTGAACTCTGCCTTCCCTGTAAACACAGAGGATGGTGCTAAAGCTATAAGACACTTACAATTGTCATTTGGAAAAAGTTCCTCTGCTCCACACTTACAGTGAGGAAAATAAGTATTTGAACACCCGGCTGTTTTACAAGTTCTCCCACTTAGAAATCATGGAGGGGTCTGAAATTTTCAGCGTAGGTGCATGTCCACTGTAAGAGACATGCTCTAAAAAGAGCAATCCAGAAATCACAATGTATGATTTTTTAACTATTTATTTGTATGATACAGCGGCAAATAAGTATTTGAACACCTGTATATCAGCTAGATTTCTGACCCTCAAAGACCTGTTAGTCCACCTTTAAAAAAATCCACCTCCACTCCATTTATTATCCTAAATTAGATGCACCTGTTTGAGATTGTTAGCTGCATAAACACACCTGTCCACCCCATACAATCAGTAAGACTCCAACTACTACCATGGCCAAGACCAAAGAGCTGTCCAAAGACACCAGAGACAAAATTGTTCACCTCCACAAGGATGGAAAGGGCTACGGTGAAATTGTCAAGCAGCTTGGTGAAAAAAGTCTGTTGGAGCAGTCATTAGAAAATGGAAGAAGCTAATAATGACTGTCAATCTCCCTCGGACTGGGGCTCCATGCAAGATCTCACCTCGTAGCGTCTCAATGATCCTAAGAAAGGTGAGGATTCAGCCCAGAACTACACGGGAGGAGCTGGTCAATGACCTGAAAAGAGCTGAGACCACCGTTACCAAGGTTACTGTTGGTAAAACACTAAGACGCCATGGTTTGAAATCATGCATGGCACGGAAGGTTCCCCTGCTTAAACCAGCACATTTCCAGGTCCATCTTAAGTTTGCCAACGACCATTTGGATGATCCAGAAGAGTCATGGGAGAAAGTCATGTGGTCAGATGAGACCAAAATAGAACTCTTTTGTCATAATTCCACTAAGCGTGTTTGGAAGAAGAAGAATGATGAGTACCATCCCAAGAACACCATCCCTACTGTGAAGCATGGGGGAGGTAGCATCATGCTGTGGAGGTGGGACACATGGGACAGGGCGACTGCACTGTATTAAGGAGAGGATGACCGGGGCCATGTATTGCCAGATTTTGGGGAACAACCTCCTTCCCTCACTTGAGCACTGAAGATGGGTCGAGGCTGGGTCTTTTAACATGACAATGACCTGAAGCACACAGCCAGGATAACAAAAGAGTGACTTCGTAAGAAGCATATCAAGGTTCTGGCGTGGCCTAGCCAGTCTCCAGACCTAAACCCAATTGAAAACCTTTGGAGGGAGCTCAAACTCCATGTGTCTCAGTGACAGCCCAGAAACCTCAATGATCTGGAGAAGATCTGTGTGGAGGAGTGGAGCAAAATCCCTCCTGCAGTGTGTGCAAACCTGGTGAGAAACTACAGGAAGCGTTTGACCTCTGTAATAACAAACAAAGGCTGCTGTACCAAGTATTAATATTGATTTTCTCAGGTGTTCAAATACTTATTTACCGCTGTATTATACAAATAAACAGTTAAAAAATCATACATTGTGATTTCTGGATTTTTCTTTTTAGATCATGTCTCTCACAGTGGACATGTACCTACGCTGAAAATTTCAGACTCCTCCATGATTTCTAAGTGGGAGAACTTGCAAAACAGCAGGGTGTTAAAATACTTATTTTCCTCACTGTATCTGCCACTCCAAGCTGTGAGCAAGCACAGAGGTCTTGCACTCAGGGTGAACCCCAGTAAAGAACAAGACTTTGGAGAACAGAACAGTTCATACACAACTCATACTATACAATAAAAATTGAGGTTAAAAATCTAACTTAAATCCCAAAATCTCCCAAAATTGTTTGAGGCAAAAATGAATGCAAAAAAGATGCCACATCTGGTAATCTGTTTGACCAGGACCGTGCACAAACCTTTAGCAGGGCATGTGCTGAAACAGAAAAAACCCTCCACAAAATCCTCCCCACCAAAAAAATAACATACAAAAATATTATTTTATCAATTAATTTTTAATATTTTGTATACAGATCATATTTACATATAGAGGGTATTTTTAAAACTAATTACACTAAAACGAGACATGTGTTTGACGATGTTTATGACTCAGCATCATAAACATCTTATCATTTTAAATTCAAATATACACTGATCCACAATATATTTATAACTGTGCAATATATCCATATTTCGGCAGTATATTTATAATTCGTGCAATTTTTATATCTACATTTGTACAATACATTCGTTATTGTGCAATATTATTGTATTGTAATATATTACAATTTTTGCCATATATTTATACATTATGTATACATTCGTACATATATGTATACATTCGTTACTGTGCAATATATGTGTAATTGTGCAATTTATTTGTAATAATTCATTTACAATTATTTAGTTTTTCTTCCCCAAATTAGTTTAAACCTGTGACCTGTGAATTAGTTTAAACCTGTGTGTCCGTAGACTTCAGAGGATTATTCATACGGCTGAAAAGATCATGGGTGCTTCCCTACCCTCCCTCCAGGACCTGTACACCACCAGAATGAGAAAGAGGGCTAACAAAATAATTCTAGACCCCACTCACCCCAGCCACCACCTTTTTGAGCTGTTGTCCTCTGGCCGCCGCTTCAGTTTTCAGTTTTACTATAAGGCACAAACAGAGCTTCTTTCCCCAAGCTATCTGTCTGGGGAACTCTAAACCGTTATCTCCACACAATCTATTACCTGCTCCTCCACTCTCGTACATTACATCTCCTTAAATTTTGCAATTGACTTTGTTCAACTGTTTACATTTCATCAATCCTTCATTTTAAAATGAAGGATTATGTTAATTCCTTATGTTAATTGCTTGTTGTGTTGCACTTTACTGTAGTTATGTGGTTTGTATTGTGATTTGTATTGTACTTATGTTGTTTGCACTGATGGCTCCATTGTACCAAAGGAAATTCCTTGTGTGTGCGCACACACACACACATGGCAATAAAGCTGATTCTGATTATCTTATATCTTGTGCTATGCATACTGTAAACATTAGCAATAACATTCAACGCTATCAACTAGGGAGAAATATAAATCAAAATACTAAAGAAGCATCCATTAAAAGCCTACCAGATATTACTCATCTTTTTAGTGTACCTGCAGATGAAAATTAATCTGAAAAAAATCACCTCCAGTATTAATATTATTCTCGCCACCACCTTAGACACAGTAGCCCGAAGTAAATTATAACAAGTCAAAGATAGACAATGGCTAATCTATTAAACAGATTCAAATGCAGCAACGCAATTTAGCAGCAAAGATTTTATGAATTATTACTCAAATAAAATACATCTATTAAGATGTAAAATATTCAAAACTCATATTCAATCTAACCAGCTTCACTCTAATTCTCTGTCTTTAACTCAAACGCTGCAAAACCTTTCAAATGTCAACCTGAAAGAACTGCTTAAAACTGTTTCACAGCACAAAGACTGCACTGGTTAAGATTTTAAATGATCTGTGTTGAATGGGGTCAGGAGAATATCTTTCTTCTATTTCTGCTAGATCTCAGCGCTTCCTTCTATAAAATAGATCAAAGGATTCTCCTCAAAAGATTAGAGAACGATGCAGGAATTCAGGGCCAGGCTCTGAAATGGTTCAACTCTTACCTCTCTGACAGTTTGTTGATGTAAATGGAGACTCATCAGACACAGTAGCAGTAAAGTGTGGAGTTCCACAAGAATCTGTTCTGGGATCCATTCTTTTCTAAATCTACATGCTGCCACTTTGTAAAATTTTTAGGAGACATGGTTTTCATTGCTATGTACACTTTATGTGTTCTGTCCTCTGTGTTCTGTTCTTTGTTGTTGTTGTCCAGAGCTCAGCTACGCTCACAGAGTTCAAAACTAGATTAAAACATATCTGTTTAATCTAGCATTTGAATAATTGGCTCCTGGTATGTGTCAAAGCGGTTATGGTGTCTAGGCGCTATAAACATACAAATTGTCGAAAAAAAAGTTCCATGTATCTAGCCTATAACCATCATTTATTAAACACGTCTAGCAGCTGATGCTAATCAGCTTTTTTTTATTTGTAATACATTGTTGTAATCGCTGTTTGTTTGTTTTGTCTTTTAGCTTTCTTTTAATTTTTGCCAGTGCTGTCCGCCGATCTGTTCAGTGAAGGATCTTAAATCCAATTATTCTATATGCTGGGGAGGTGATTAGCACCTGCCTCAGTCAGTAAGGGTCCCTGTGACCTCATAGGATCTTTACTGGGGAGATTTTTTCTCTGCATAGTTGTGTGAATGTTACTCTGTAAAAATCAGTTTTACTGTACTTTTACAGAAAGTCTGCAATTACTGGTCAGCTTTTGGGGGTTTTAAACTGGCCCGCCAAAGATTAGTACAGAATTAAGATTTGATGTTCATTTACTTTTGACTTGAAACGACAGGTATTTCAACATCAGGAGGCGCAGTAGCCGCAGTGACTTGATTTAGCAGGGCCATCATTTTCCCACCAAGCATGCAAATTACGCCAGCAACCTTTCAACTACCGCCAGTCGCCATATTAAAGTAATTGATGAACACTTAACTAGCAAAGCTAGTAATTTACATTATATTCTTTGAGACGGGACCAAATTGCTACAATTGATAAATAAATTTGCCATTCATTAATTCAAATAATATAGAATAGAATAGAATGTCTTTATTGTCACTATACACATATACAATTTGCATTATAAGCATGTACAATGAGATTAAGAGCATCTCGCTAATCAGTGCAACATTTAGTAGAGAAAATACTATAAAGTGTCTAGAAAATACTATAAAGTGCCTCACTTATAATAGTGCAAAAAAGAGGGGGGGGGGGGTAGATGAGGTGACAGTTCTGTTTAAGAGCTAGACAATGTATAATGTTAAAAGTCCAATTGCACAGCAATTATAGTTTTTTTCACCTATAAGGTTATTGTCTGTTGTAAGATTAAGCCAGTCAAATAAATGATTAAATATATACTATTATAACTATTAAATTAACTAATGCATGGTCTCCGTGCTGAAGCATTTCATGAATTTATTTTATCGCTCAGTCCCTCATAAAGTTAAGTAATAGATCCGCTTTAGCCCTGCCTATCTTACTTTAATGGGTGATCAACAGATAAAATAAATTCTTGGAACTTCTTTCACGGAGACCATGCATTAGTTTAATAGAGAAATAAATGTTATTAAAGAAAATTTGTATTTCATTAATTAATTACACATCTAAAAAACACATGTGTATTATTTATATGTTTCCACTTATAATTAATGAATGGCATATTTATTTAATCAATCAATGTTTTCGTTCTCCATAATTTGGAGTGAATGTGAAAGTGTTCACTAATATAAGACATAAAAAGTTTATAATTTGTTTGTAATTGATTTGGGAAATTCAGTTGAATTTGATTGATTTGTTTTTGTTTTTCATTGATTAATTATAGCAAATACACTTCTCATGTCAGCTTGTCAAAACAATGCTATCAACAGCTTTTTATAAAGAAATTCAATTATTATCATGTCGATTTAAGTTCAGTATTTTGGCCCGGCCCTGTACAATATTGTCTATTTCTCATGTGGCTCCTTGGAATAAATAATTGCCCACCCCTGTTTTAATGGCGTCAAGGGTTTTGGTTGGTAAAAAAGAAGTACATCCATCTGTCTGGCAATACTTTGGTTTTACACCAAAAGAAGGAGGACAGCCATGAGAAACACGTCTGAAGTGGTTTGGAGAGTTTAAGCATGTCATCTTGGAGCAGATTGAAGAAAAATATAGTTGAATCACGTCACCGTGAGTATGAGAAGCAAAAATCAAATAAAACCATCTAAGATAAGCCCCACAAAAACTCACGTTTCACTGGTTGCTGAAATGGCAAGACACCTGGTCCAGTGGCCCTGCGAGCGAGAGAAGAGCCGCAGGAATGCCGATGCTGACTCAACATCGTGATGTCTATCTGCCATCGGCGATGGACGATGTCATCGTCTATCAACCCAACCCTACTACGTGCCCTGAGCAAAAGTTCCTTCAGAAAAGAACATTCACATTACATTAATCTTTTGATAATAATTTACCATCCATCAATATATTATCAATATTGGGATTTAGCCATTAGTTTAGTTTTAGTTAATTTAGCACAAACTTATTCCTTTTAAATAAATACACTTAATTGATTTCAAAGGAGCAAATTAGTGCCAATTTTCAGTTGTCATATTGACTATTTAATGACAATGATGCATAACAAATTATTTGTATAATGTTGACTATTTTATACTCCCAATACTGGGATTAAACCATTTAAATATTAAAATGTATTTAAGTAATAATAATAATTATAATGGGTTCAATTTATATAGCTCTTTTCCAGAGCTCAAAGACACCTTACATTGTTTAGAGCATTTTTCATTCATTCATTCCACATTCACACACTGGAGGTCACACACATCCACACAGGGCAATGCAGGTGAAGTGGAAGTGGCTTGCACAGGGCCTGGTGTGGATCAAACCGACAACCAACTCCACCACTGCTCCATCTTTCCGCCAAGTGTAGTTTATTATATATTATAATGAATGAATGTGTAGTTTGAACATACTTCACAATTACTAATGAAACTAAATCAAGAACTTAACATAACATAAAACTACTAAGTAAAGGCCCTGTTAGTATAAAGTACAAAACTTTTTTGGGTTTGACATTTTATGTAAACATATGCAAGTAATTAATACATACTCTCTTAATTATTAACATTCTTGAAAATAAACACTAATTCTCCATGCTCTTTTTCTCTCTGCACGCACACACACACTTTCTCTCTCACACACACATTGCATGCACGTACATGTCTTTTCATTTTCAGCTGTTGATGGATGTTTTTGAAGGGAAATTTTATTCAGTCAATGTACATTCATAAAAATGGAATTTAAACTTAACTGAACATCACTCTTTGCATTCTTCTAATGTGTATTGATTTTTTTTTCTACTGTGTGATTGCAAAAAAAATCTTTAATACTCAGAAGAGATCTTCCACACCTTAAAAACACAAACATGCCGATATAAACTACCTGACAACCTAAAACTCTAGAAATGATCAATACTTGTTTAATCAGGCAAAATGTGTTGTCTTCCTAAAAACCTCGCCTGTGACAACATCCATAAACAAGCTACAAGCACTGCACTTATGAACTTCAGTTTATCTTTTAATCTCCAAATTTATGTATATCAGACATACATTTTCATTGATAAATTTGGCAGATGGTTTTGTCCAAAGCGACTTCCAGTAGAGGAGAGACAATATACAATTTGTTAAACAGTGAAAGTCTATCTCAGCTTGCTCATAATAGAAGTTGTATCAACTGATCAATAAATAATAGCAGGTATAATATTATAAATATTATATTATATATTGCTTTCCCAGCGATGGGTTGCAGCTGGAAGGGCATCCACTGCATAAAAAATATGCCAGAGGAGTTGGTGGTTCATTCCACTGTGGCGACCCCGAAAGGGAAATAGCCGACATGAAGATGAATGAATGAATATTATATATTGCACCATTTACATAATTGCACCTCAATAAAACATATAAAATGAAAAGAAAAATCAAACAGTTAATCCCCAACACACACCTTTCATTGTCATAAAACACCCAAAGCAGCCAGAACAGAGCTTTTAAACTCCCATCAGTTAAAGAAAGTTAATGCATTCATTTTGACACCAATAAATCAACATATTACTTTCTGCATAAAAAGAGCTAAAACTATGTTTTTATTTGTAGGAAATGAATGCATTATTGCATGATTTAATTTGAGCGTTTAATTAATATATACTTAAATAGCTGTTCCCCTACCCATATCATAATTATAGCTGTCCTAGGACAGACTATTGGTGTAACCTTTAGTTAAGATGGTACATTCTAATCCTATTTACATGAAATAAGCCTTCTATGAGCTAATGGGCCTGTTGCTATGACAGCCACTTCATAATGTAGAGCAGGTGTCATGGCAGCAGCTCTATGAGCTCCATCTGAAAGATGATTTTATAGAACAGAACAATCCAGAGACCGCAAACTGTCATATTTTTTTAGAATAAGCATTTGAAAAATCCCTAAACAATAGAAAACAGACACTAGCATATATCTGCATTTGGACACTTTGGCAACAGTACATTTTAACATTGCAATTACTTATTATATTACAATGCTTCCAATTTAGTTTTTGAAGGCTAGACTTTCTTTATTCACATTGCATTTGATAGTTTTTTTCTGTATTGATTCTGTATTCTGTATTGTATCAATAGCACTAACTCAGTCATCCAGCTAACACACATCTTGCTGCTAACACCCTAGTGGCAGCAAATCTTTAATCCAGTTCCTTCACCTCACATGTCTGCTGTCCCCTCCTAACACACCAGTTTAAGACATCCTCTCTCTCCTAATACTCAAACATTATACCCCTTGGTGGAATTCTCTTTATTTCTGGTGGAAGGCTTACTGTATTTTCTCAAATTGAAGGCTGTATTGTCACAGCAGGGGATGAGGCAATCTTTTTATGGCGCATGGAGGGGGTTCATAATGTTTCATTAAATTATCAGCCACCAAGCCTCTTACGCTGGCTGTGGGGCTTGCATTCAAGCCTGTAATCTGATATCTCCTTGCGCCAATCCTAAAGTAAAGAGCTGAGTGAGAAGAGAATTTCCAGCCTGCTTGGGCAATTTTCACCAGAGGTGATGAGCTCTGTATAGTGTGTCTTCCTACTGTTTAGTTTTTTTTTATCAAATGAATGGTTTGATAGCAGCTATCATTGTTCATTCATGTTGTTGACTTTATTGTTTCATGCGACTCCAAAGATTTTCTCTCGTCATTATGCATTTTATTTGTTTAACAGGGTTAAAAATATAAAACAGTAATGAAACATGTTCTGCCATTACCTGCTTTGAGGTACATCAACAGTCTCTCTTTAGCTATTTGAAATATTAACGCTATATCTGAAAAAAACAACCTGATTAGCTCAAAACCAGATTTTTTGATTCATTTTGTTTTTTATATTTTTCATTTTTCTCTACTCTTTCCTGCTGCCGATGTGCTGAGATTGTCCAACAATTGAACCATCACCTGATGTCAAGAGCTTACACAAGCCAATCACAGTTCTACTGCCCCTGAGTAGTGTAATTGTAATTTAACAGCCACTAAATCTGAAGATTATTTCAGCATCTCAGAAACACAAGAGCCATCCCCCATAAACAGTGAAAGAGCAACTGAAAAAGTGATCGTTATTTTTGAAGCCAAATTTTTTGAGCAAAGATTGTGTTGCGCTGATGTGAGAACTGTTGTGAGGCTTAAATCTTATCCAACAATCCATTCGTTTACATCAAGGAGTAAGTTTAAACTTTCTGCCCTTAAAACTGCTTGCCTTGAGGTTGTTGTATTGCAAACACTTACTGGCAGTGTGGTAAGCCATTTATACTCTTTCAGTAAATACATACAGCGGGGGAAATAGGAATTTGACACATCAGCATTTTTATCAATAAAGGGATTTCTAAGTGGGTTATTGATGCAAAATTTACACCATTTCACTTTATTTATCATGACTCAATCAATATACTTAAATGTTCTGATTTCTTTGTATGAATTCAAAATTTGGCTTGATGGCTACATCTGATGTAAATTTTGTGTCAATAGCTCACTTAGAAATCCCCTTACTGATAAAAATGCTGATGTGTCTGATGTGTGGTATGAGGAACTGAACCCCTTCCCAATGCAGTGGTACTAATGCCACCTTTATAAAGCTAAATAAACAGCCAGAAGGAGTACTGGAATGGAAGTAGAACTGCAAGATAGGTTTGTGCAGAGGGAGGATTCCCATGTGAAAGACAGTGTTTTTATTGAATAAAAATTACAATAATAATTCATGACATATATATATATATATATATATATATATATATATATATATAGCTTTTCTAAACACTCAGAATAGGTTTTGAGGAGGCTGTATCTGTGTCACGATCCTCATAAGAGATAAGGGTAGTACCAGAACCCAAATGCACGACAGCCAGAGGTTCGGTCAGTTGCTTTATTATAAAGCAGAAAGTAACAACACAAAATAACCCACGAGGGGGAAAACCTCCAATAACTAAAGTAACGTAAACAGATAAGACTATGAGAAGACTAAAACAGAACAAAGACTACAGCAAGATTGAATACATTTAACAGCCCAAAAGGTGTGACAAACATTAATGCAGCAACACTGAACAAAAGAAGAAGGGGTCTTATAAAGAGAGACAATTAACCTAAACGAGAACAGACACAGGTGACTTAATTCAACTGAACCGGGATAATTAGACACAGGTGGAAAACAATCAAGACAGGAGTGAATTTACAAACTGCAAAGAAATAAACAGAAACAAAACTCTATAATGATGAAAAACAAGAAGACTAGATACGAATAAAAACCAAAAGGGGAAAACCCATACACAACCCTGACAATCTGAATCCACCACTATCCACCTACATTATGTAACGGCTACCATTCTGCGCCAGAACAGGTGTCCCTGCCCATATCACATTAGTCCTGAGGACAAAAAGCTATACCCCATGCCAGAGTGTAGAATTCTTAAGGCATACTTGTAAAAACATCGGTTCAGGCAATGTAGCTCTATAATTGGACAGTGGCAGTCAAATTCTCTTGCTAAGTTTGCTGGAGGGGCTGGCTCGTTTGCACACTTACGGAATAAATCTCCTCTTGCTTGCTGGACTGGGGTTCCTGTTCTGGGAGCAAGAGTTAAAAACAACCATTTGAACCTGAAAAGCCTGACAACGAATTGAATCATGTAGTCAAAATTGTACTTGCATGGACTTAATGGTGTCTCTAAAAGCCTCTGGCATACTAGTCTCAACCCATGGTCATCTGGACACAAAAGAGAAGGTCTCACACAAGGATGGGTCTGCCCATCTGAGGATAAAGCTTCCTCAGCCTCAAAACTGAAAACACGCCCATTCTGTAATGCTGGCCATCTGGCTGCACATTGCACCCAGAGAAGTTGAAACAATTCTACCTATGAAAAAGTCACTAGGGCTGGAACAAGTAACCATATTGATCGGTTACCAAAAAATGATTAATTCAAATTATGGTGACTCAAAGTGTTTTTTGATATAAAATAGACGTTTAATCTATAATTTCCTGTTTGTAGTTTACACAAGATAATTAAAAATGTGGAATCCTTTTAACCTTAAACATAGAGATTGTTTAATGATGTGCACTGAAGACAATCTTGTGTTTGTTTAATAAGTAGATCAGACATTAACCCACTGACTGTGCTGAACCGTTCAGCATGATGATGCTAACACATTTGAAACTTAGAAGTTTAAGGTAATTATGGGAGATACTCCCTTTGAGAAACACTTCAATTGTATTGAAAATGTGCTTGTTGAAATGGTGGTACCATTGCTAAAGCAGAGGCCTCAAAGCCGATGGAGACCTTCTCTTCAATCTTCTACACAGCAAAATCCTGAAAGCAACGTGAACTCTACACAGAGTGTATTTGGTCTCTCTCTGGATAGAGTACAAACACTCAAACTGAATGAAAATATTTAAGCAAACGCCCATTTTTTTTTTTTATATCAAACTTTATTTGCTATTCAAAACTCATCTCATTTTTTGTTGTCTCTTTCTCAATGTAAAAGAAGAGTATTAATCATCTTGATCATTTTCGATTGAACTCTAAACAGAGATGGACAAAATAGCCATAGAACTGAATTCAACTGTCTAGATTTTACATTTTCATTCACACCATGTTGCCATCAAGACAGAGTAAAAGTCTCCAGGTCACTCTCTCTTTTGATGCTCACATAATAACCTTTTCCCTATAAAACATATTTACTTACTGCCTGTGTCCCTCTTTGCTCTAGCAACCTACAGCAGTCTTAGTTCAGTCGATAGTTAATTCCAGATTAGAGTTTTGCAATCCTTTGCTCTTTGGTCTTCTTGCTAATTCCCACTGTTGACTGCAGCATGCAGCAGCTAGGTTGAACACTTAAACCCCTGCTACTGAGCACATCACTCTAGTGTTGCAAAACCTCCATTGGTTACCTATTAAAGTCCATACAAAGTGCTCTTACTGATATACACATCTCTCTATAATCTAGCAATCCTAGGGAATGTTAAACATCGTCTCAACACATTTTTCTTAAGACACGCCTACTCTCTGTAAAATCTTATACTGTTTTAACTCTTGTGTTTGTCTCGCTGCAATTTACAGTGTCCCTGAGTGATTAGAAAGACACTTCCAAATAAGATGTGTTATTATTGCGTGGCCAAAGGGCGCTTTCAGAGTGAAGTCAGCGATGGCATGCAGGTCCGCTATAATTTCAGGGCTACGCAAAGATGCTGTTAACTCAGATGTTTCTTCACTTCAAATACCATTACTTTGTGTAGGAGTGGGATGGTTCCAAAATAAAACAGAAAGAACATTCAGTATTTTTATATTTCTATAAATACCTGAGTCCCTGTAAATCTGCTATAAATACCTGAGAATCATGTGAAAAGAGGGACCAAATTGAAATATCCTGGCCAGCTCCATCACTACGTGTTGTGGGAACATCACCCATCAAATGCAGTATAAAAGGAAAATGCAAAAGCGAATGTGATCAGAGCCTTCCCTAACTTCAATAGCCTCCGAAAACACCAAGGACTCATAGTCTGGGGAAACAAAAAATTTATGCACAACTCTTATTTGATCCCATAAACAATGAGCTATTCGCTTATATTGGCACGAAAAATGAATGATACTACGTAATTGTGTTAGAAGTGTATTGCCAATTTCTTTAATTAATTGTCTTATTAAATTTTCATTGAGCACTATTTGTCTGAAATAAATGTCATTTCAGCCAGAATTGACTACATCATTCATCTTTATTTAACTTAAATTGGAATGTATTTGCATTTTATACAGTGAATTTGAAGCAGTTATTTTGAAATTAGATTTTCTATTGGTTAGCCTAGTCGTATTGTCTAAAAGACTTGCATGTTCTACTCACGTTTCATGTTAGTCTCGCATGAGCTCACACAAAAATGAAACTTTTAAGAGTCTTCAAATAAAGCTTCAAATCTATTCTATATAATCAGGGAGGAAAACTGCACAATGAGTTCATGTCAGGACAAAGTTGTATTGATTTTTAAGCCAAAATAGCATATTTTAGTAGGTTTATACATTCTTTTAACATACAGGTTTTCCAAAATAGTTAAAAGCAATGTGAGGGATAAAATATAAGTATAATAAGGATAGGAAAACTGTGATATGTTGCAGCTGAATTTCAATTTTACTTTTGGTGAATGGCTGCATTTATCATCCTGAGAGGAAAATCAGCTCCTTCACCTTTTAAGAGCGAAGCCTTTCCTGTTTTAGGAGTGCATTTGTTTTTTGCCACACATGCTTTTAAACACATTTTTAAAAATATATGATTTTTTCTACAAAAACTTTTAAAAGCTTGAAATGTTTGTTTTTATGTCACAGTATGAAGTCCCACTGAAAGAAAATGGCTTCAATTGCAAAACTATAAAGTTGTATTTGCATTAAATATTTTATTTATGACATTAAATAATGGTGGTTAATGAAAAAGATTTATTTATGTTGATATAAAATAAAAATATAGTTTAACTATCAGACATGAATGTCATGGTCTATTGTGACGTATCTATTTGAATGTGTTATGTTTAATTGATTACTTGTGAGATGTGGCTTTCCTGGGTGTGGCTGATTACAACGGACTGCTGGAAGTGGAATCTCCTGCAAGTAATCGAGTCGGTGGAGGATTTAAACCTGTGAACCTCTTCCAGTCACTGCTAGTCCGTCAACGTGAAATGGTAGATCGTTACATTGTCTGCAAGGAGTTTGGCTACTTTCTCCACCTTGAAATTACTGCTCCTGGTAAAATCTTCATAGTTTGTTGTTTATGTTCCCAGACTCTGCTCACCCTGACATTCTGCCTGCCCCTCCTGGTCCTGATTGCCAGCCTCCCATCTACAGTTTACTCTTCCCTCGAGCTTCCCGTTACCTCCTCAGTTGAGAGTGGATTTTTGTTGTACTTATTTAAATGCTACCTCCTCTTTTGAGTGAGTGGATTTACGTTTGCCAAATAAATAATTTTGTTTACTTCCTGTCTCTCGGCTGGTTCCTGCATTTGGGTTCAGTTCTTGGCTCATGACAATTAAAGAATTTGGTTCTATTCATTCACAACTTCAATTTTACACAGAAAACCAATCTTACCCCATTAAACATTATTTTTACATAATGTCCTGTTTAAATTGTTTTGGTATTTTATTTCTCTTGATGTTCTTTTTTCCACATTTATCACTAAAGGGGCATTTTGGGGATTACTCTTCCAGATTAGCTAATTTTACGCTAAAAATAGGTTGTTTTGTTTGTAAGGCTGTAAAAATATGAACGTAGCTAATGGCTAAACTTCTGTTTATTGTACAGAGTAAAAGCCTGCCACTGGGTCTGCAGAGTTTACTAGGTAGAACTGAGGCAGTGATGTCTGGTGAGAAACTGACATCTTAAAATTCAGACTTATTAATATATAAACCTTCCATAGTAGCTTATTCAGCCTTTAACATGTTTTATTCATTACAGCATTTTTGTATACAAAAACTGACATTCATAGAATGTACAATTACATCAGAACTATCTCTACCATTCAGCAGCATTTATTCCAACTAAATTAAAGTCATTATTATTATTAAGGTTAAATGGAGAATTTGAAAAGTTATATGCTGTTTAATACTCTGGGAGTATTGGTGTGATATGAGATGAATTTGGAGAATGTGCGATGAGAACGAGCAGCTTTGTGTAATATCTTTTCAGGCAGTCCACTAAAAAATGAATTACAGCCATCCAGTTTGCTAGTGACCAGAGCATAAACAGGTGTCGCCATAGCAGGGGGAGAGAGACTGGCAAAGTCAGTTTATTTTTCAGATTTCACAGAAAGCTTGATAACTGAGCTAATGTGAGCTTCCAGATAAAGAATCTGGTTTAAAATCACACCTCCTTAGTAAAAGGAGCATTTTTCACTGCTCACGCTCTACTGAGGAACATTGCTTGAACGACAGTTGTCTTTACAAAGGTGGTGCGGCCAACTCTTTCTTTGCAGCATCAAGGCAACAGCAATTGATGTGACATTGACTTACAGTGGCTCCGCTCCTCTGGTCTTCGCTTCACATAAAGAACCTTTTTTTTTTACTTTTTATTTATATCAGAAGTTGCAATGGGGGCTACTTATTGGCCAATTTAAGGTGTGTGGAAGTTGATTGGACCACACGAGGCCCATTCAAATAGTCAGTATTCATCTAAAATCAGCTACTTTCCAAAAGCAATAACCATATTGAATTTCAATAAATCTTACATTTATTTATTTATGTATGTTTTGCAATGTGTACATGCGTGGAAAGGCGATGTGGTCTAATTCTGAAAAGCATTTAGTGATGCTGTATGATTGATTCAGGGCATCACTGCTTGCAGGAAACTGTTCTTTGAAGCTGTTGAGAGCCTCAGTGGCCTAGCTTTGACTCAATTACAGTTCAGTTCAGTTACAGCTTTCATCAAAGCATGCTTCTTTTACTAACTGTCGTATCAGAAGGCTGTGTGCTCCAGTCTCATTAATATATACTGATTTTTCCCTGGCAAGAAGCAGTCTTGGTGCTCTCATTGTTTCAGTTACATGAATTCCCAGACCCACAGGTTGCTTCATTATTTATAGCAGTGCTATTTGTGCTGAAGGCAGCAGTGAGGCAGTTCACTGGGAGCCCAGCCAATGAATGAGATACATGTCACCATCCAGCTGGCTCTCCATTATTTCCTGTGGCGCATTGACAAAGCTCTCATTTCATAAAGGAGCAGGGGTCACACAAACTTGAAATGGAATAATGCACTGTTTCATTTTGTCAATCAATCATAATTTAAACAGTATGAGCTGTGTATAGAGGTTTTTGTGTTAATAATTTGTATATAATGTATATAATGTGCATATAAATTTGCATTTATTTGATATTTCTTTATCTGAAGCATCTAAACTAATGTGAGGAGCATACAGTAACACCTGGATGCATACTTACATTAGAAGCTTTTTAGGAAAAGTTGGCAATATTGTGTTCCATTCTATTGCTACGAATAAGAGACATATTGTCAGTGAATACATAGAACTTTCCTCTATAGGCTTTTTTGTGTTTCAACAACTCAGGTCCCTGAGTCATGTCCTTCCTCGTGTTTAATGACCGATAAGCCCTGTCAGTTTTGTATTTTGTTTGTGTTAAAAATTATGGATGGATTATTTTGACATTCTTTGATGTGATGTTTGCATGTGTACATAATAGCTACACACTCTTCTGCCAGTTTTGTTTCCTCAACCAAGTGGCCTTCGCATCCCAAATGATCCATCTTGATCTTGTTTTTGTCTCCCAATCTTCATCAGTTCTTTCAGTCATTCATTTCCTTCTTAGTCTTATTCTGGGTTTTATAACAACACTGATTTTTCTCATCTCCCTCTGCCTCACTGAATTACTTGCACTTCAATTGAATGCTTTACACCATTTATCAATGTTTTTTTGTTAGTTTAATTCAAAAAGTTTTATTTGGGCAAGGCAAAGCATTTTTATTTGTATATAACATTTTAGTACACACATCGGCAATTTAAAGTGCTTCAAACACGAATAAAAACAGAGATAAAACAGAAAATAAAACAGATCTGAGATTAAAAAAAGCAAGGAATAAGACTTTAAAACTATTCAAATGTATAGAAAAAGAGAAAACAGAAAAAGAGAACACAGAAGTTCTTAAGCGCAGTGCTGTTCGGGCAGCACCGCTCTGTAGGTAAATGCACATTAAAATAGACTAAAGTAAACTGTAATCTTAGCTTATCTAAACCTTCTGGTTACAGGACGACCAACTCCATCACTGCGCAACCTTTCCGCCCCTTTTATATAAGTTTATAAAATATTATCTAACATATCAATATTACTGTTGATGCTGTATTATTGTTAATTTTGTATTATTATTAGTATAGACTATACTGCTACAATTGTATTTATTTATTTGTTGAAAAGTAACTTAAAAGTAAAATAGAGCTAGCCAACTCATTAATCAAATTAGTTTTTCGATATATATAAAAAATTTAAATCCTTGTTTGAAATAACGTAATCTGGTTAAATGAAAATAATCGGTGGTCTGTTGGGTCAGTGTTTTAATGTAGATTAATATTGGCAAAGAATCTCTTCTAATTGAGAGGCAGCAGTGCTCTCTACTTCATTCCCACACTACTAATGGTACATCAAATATTATTATACAAAATGAGAAAAAAGTACACATTAACATGTCATCAGATACCATATAAAGATTGTTTAATAACATAGAAAATATTGTCAATAATTTCCAAGAAAAATGCGGAACAGAATATGTTCTTAATGCATTTGGTGTAGTATTTGATGTAGACTCATCAAGTGCCAAAATAGGTAGTGTTCAACAGTAAATAAAACGCTGTGAAGCTCTCAAAACAGCTGCAGCTTCAGAGAAGTGTGAAGCAGCCGTGGTACAGCAACCATCTGTTCTAAAAAGTCTTCTGACAACCTCTCTGCTCCTAACCCGTTCCCACTGTTGTGTCGCTGAGAAGCAGTACACCCACACGCTCATTTCAGATACAATATGTGCCCCCAGAGGAATGGCTTTCAATTCTAAATATCCTTGAGCAGTTAAAAGTTCTGCAGAGAATGGCTGAACCCTAGATTCACCTGCTGCCATACTTTTAGTTGTTAAAATAAAGACATAGTTTTGGGTGCTATCAAGATTAAAATAGAGGCCAATAACTGGTTTAATGGATCATTGTTGGAAGAAGGGATGTGTACTGTAAACTATGAGTATGACGATTGAGTACATTGTTAAGCATATTTTCACAAAAAAAACCTCACAAGTGTTTCTCACAATTGAAATACAAGTAAAAGTGTTACTCGCAATTGAAATACAAGTAAAAGATCAAACTAAATACATCATTGAGTAAGTTTTTGTTATTAAAGGAACACTATTAAAATTGAAACAGCATTTAAATACAAAATTAAAATGCTCTGTTTGAAAAATTTATGTAGTTTCTTGTTAGTTTCTCTAGCCTAATTACCACCACAACTGTTGACAGATAGAACTTAAACTGCTTAGAGTTTAAAGTTTAAGGAAAGCTAAAAATCCATGTGTTGTCTGCAGATCAAAATGAACCCCAGGACAACTCTTCCAAAAAAGCTTTTATGCCGTGTTCAGATAGGGAATATGAAAATGTGCGGATTGTTCCTGAATGAACACTCTACATACTCGATTTCCCTTGGGCAAACTCCACCCACCACCAATGCGAGTTTCCGTGAATCAATACTCTAGCAAGCTTTTTATTGGTTGACACCACTGTGAAATGGCAAAAAAGTTACAAAAAAATTGTACGGTCTTTGAAAAATTTCCACTACACTGTGCCATTTGTTCTGCTGCACCCAAGGTATTTGCTCTGCCTTTGCTGCATGGATTCCATATAACGGCTAACCATTGACTTAACATGTAAATTCTGGTCATGATCTGAACGCTCGTCCAGGCCTCATCTCAGTTTATGGCTTCACCATTAGAAATAGACTGAGTATAACAACTTTTCTTGTCAAAGTTTCAAGACAGAAACAGCTGATGAGCACAAAGACAATACAGGATAATCACTTTTGTTAACTGAGGCGTTAAGAAAGAGGCTGCAAATCTAACCAACAACTGTAACAAAAACTTAGCTCTGAAAACTTTGCACTTAAGGTGCTTAGAGGTGAAAAAAATAACATAGTTGTCACCTAGTGTAATGATACTGAGGCAGGAGGCATAGGGGAATCCATGTGCCGAAGTTTATTTACTCACTCAAGAGAACAAAACAGTGGTGTTCAAGATGGCGGTGCCGTGTGGCAGCCAAACACTCAACCTAAACACAGTTCAGGGAAGGCGGGAAGCAAGCAAGGGTCAAAATCCAGAAAACAGTCCAACAGGCAAACTAAGTGAAATCAGAATCCAAAAAGGGGTAATCCACAGATCCAGAAAACAGGTCACAGGTAACAGGCAGGTAAGTCAGAGAGGTAACGCTTGGTATGCAACACAGGTTGGCAATACTTCGCAATTCATATGTGGGAGGACTTGGCTTAAATACCCTCCCAACAGGAAGTGATGAAATCAGATCTAGAAGTCTGGAGAGGGAGCCCTCTGCTGGCGTGGTGTTACACCTAGCCACCTAAAATGATCTCACCTAATAAACATATTATTTTATGATGGATTTAAGTGTATCTCTATGTATTAATTTAGGTACTAAACTTAGTTTCCCAATACTATCTTATATCAATTCTCATCCAAGTCTTTCCCCCTATAAACCTGAAACAAGCTGATGTTGACACGCTCTACAGAGAAAAAGCACAAGCTGGAATATATTACTCACAAATTTCTATGTTAGATAAAAAGGTGAAGGTAATGATGAGTAACTTAGTATAAGGAAGTTATTGAGAGCAGTTTGTGTAACTAATTGGTTTTGCCGTAGGGGTGAGGCACCAAGCCAGAAGAACCACAAGCACCACTGAACACAGAGCAACCTTTTGAGAGGGATGCTAATGAGAAATAAATCACTTGACATCACACAAAAATGAGCCATGCTCTGAGGGGAGTGTGAAAATCTCTGCTCTGTATTTTGATCCCTTTGAAATTTACGTCATAATTATTTTATTATTGATAATGCCAGTTGTGCGAGACACTAAAAGATGCATTAGGTTGAATTAAAATTCTCTTAGAATCTCACAGATGGTAAGAACTGCTTTGTGGCTTCATGTAATAAGATAGATGAGATCTCTGCTGCTGGTGACAAAAGCCGAGCAGTGCCCACATATTAGAAGCAGATATTATAAACAGTCAGATAAAAGCCTAGGATGATGAGCCGTGCATTTAAATGAATGCAACATATTGTACTTTCAAGGTTTAAAAAGTGCTTTGTTGTTGCAATAAGTTCTTGAAAATGCTAGCCATTCACACCAAACTAAACCTTTTACACAAACACCCCAGTGCCTCTTTACGTTAAGATCTGAATTGAACATTATCATGCAATTGACTGTCTAGAAATTCTGTGCACTAAAAGAAAGTGGGTAGCAATAGAAGTCAAACATGCAAACATGGAAAATGTCTGACTAATTGTCAGCAATTAAAAACATTTGCCAGGAACAGAACAGTGAGGTTAAATAAGGAAGGTTTGTGGGTACAAACTATCTGAATCCTTTTAAAACCTCTTTTTAGTGTAAAACAAGGATTAGCTCTATGTAGCTACACATTCATAAAAGCCAGAGGAACTACACAAACATCAACAGATAACAGAATGAACTAACGAGTCAAACAGAATCTGCAGTCTGGATGAGTCCTTGATTAGATACAGGTTGAGGAGATACAGATAGAGGAGAGCAACGTGAGTAATACAATTTAAATGAACGGGAGGCTGCAGGGAATAACATGCTAGAGATTCTAAACGGAAACAAATACTAATGAAATCAAGAGTGTAATGTGACGAAATTATAATAAACCTTAAACAAATAAGGAAGACATAGATAAAAAAAAATCTTGACTTTAAAGATAAATCAACATGACATGAAAACGGGAAATTACATAAAATGCTCAATAAACACAAGAGGGTCAGAACCTGACAACATGCTCCAAATTAAAATAAACAGAGAAAAATTAAATAGTGTATTCTTGCCACAAATTTACAACATTCTTCGTTCGCAGAGAAAATAGAACTAAACTGAAAACAGTGGGTTAAAATTGTGCATTTTAGTTTTTAGTTTTGAACCATGGGTTAACTGGTATTGGACAAATATAATTACTCATGATCTAACCTCTATGAGTGTTGTACATTTCCATGGTTAAACTCCTACTCACGGTTTTGTGAGGAAGCCGTGTAAGTGCTTCGTCCGACTGAATCCATCTGTCACTTGGGTTCATTGTGGTAGCAGTGATGGAGCGCCTATCATCGGCGATCACTGAAGTGGTACTAGAGTCCTTGAGCTTGTTTGCCATCGCTGTCGCATGACTGACATCTCAATAGAGAACATGCAACATTCAGAGTGGAAGCTTTGGAGCATATTGGTGAAAAATTTAATTTTTGATGTGAGAAACATTTTAAAGGGTGTCGAAATACTGAGACGACAGCTTCACTGCTGAAAGAGCTCTGTGAGATGTCTAGAGCCTTTATTGTTTGCATACCTGCCATGTCTGTGACTGACACTGTCAATAATCCTGAGATGAAGCTACAAGAACACTCATAATCAGATTTAAAGGCTGTTTTCATGCCTGTCGCCAGCTTTAGTATTCCTATCTGTATCAAAGATCACTTGTAAACGATTTTAACAGTCAAAGCATACCAGATACTAAATCATTATTCAATAAATCAAATGCTAATGTTTAAGTACATTGTGATAAACAATGTGTTAACAACCAGAAAATGTTTTTTGCTATTTGTATATTGCTTTAACCCTTTTACTCCTCTAATGATACTGTAGTTGATACCAGTTCGACTGGTGTTTTTGTCTTGTATTGAATCATTGTGTCAGAAAAATGTGTGTGTAAAACAACTGATAGCTTCACACAAACACACTCTTCTCATACCAAATACAGCTAATCCATCCCGGTTCTCTCGCTGGTTCATATCTTAAAAGAAAATTTTTTAAAAAATATAAAAAATGTACAAAACAATTATAAATCTGTGTGTATGTGGTTGAAGATGTGTGCGCATGTGTTTTCGGGTAATCTGTAAACCTAGGGGAAACACTGTATATTTATATATATTAATATATTTGTAACCAAAAAGAATGAATAATATGACTTAAACTATAGTGTGATAGGTTCATTTATGGAAGTTAGGCAAAAGCTAATTTTATATTTTTCATGTTATTAATTGGTTCGGTAATGCAAAAAATACAAAGTGGTTATTTGGTAAAAAAAGAATATAACATACTGTCCAGTTGAACTTTTATAATATTTCATTCATTCATCTTCATGTCGGCTTTATTCCCTTTCGGGGTCGCCACAGCGGAATGAACCACCAACTCTCTGGCATATGTTTTACGCGGCGGATGCCCTTCCAGCTGCAACCCATCGCTGGGAAACATTCACACACTCATTCATACTTTAACACTATGGACAATCGTTCTTACTCAATTCACTTATACCGCATGTCTTTGGACTTGTGGGGAAACCGGAGCACCCGGAGAAAACCCACGCGATCACGAGGAGAACATGAGAACTCCAAACAGAAATGCCAACCGACTCAGCCGAGGCTCGAACCAGCGACCTTCTTGCTGTGAGACGACCGTGCTACCCACTGCGCCACCGTGACGCTTCATTTATAATATTTGCCTGGAATAATGTTTTTTTAGTTGCGTCACGGTGGCGCAGTGGGTAGCACGGTCGTCTCACAGCAAGAAGGTCGCTGGTTCAAGGCTCGGCTAGGGCTGGTGGCATTTCTGTGTGGATGTTCTCCCCATGATCGCGTGGGTTTACTCCGGGTGCTCCGGTTTCCCCACAAGTCCAAAGACAAAGATTGAGTAAGAACAATTGCCCATAGTGTTAAAGTGTGAATGAATGTGTGTGAATGTTTCCCAGCGATGGGTTGCGGCTGGAAGGGCATCCGCTGCGTAAAACAAAAATGCCAGAGAGTTGGCGGTTCATTCCGCTGTGGCGACCCCGAAAGAGAATAAAGCCAACATGAAGATGAATGAATGAATGTTTTTTTTATTAATGTTTAATTAACATAAAACAATAACAGGTAAATTCTACATATTAAAACTTCATTCTGTGATCTCAAATCTAAGTTGTTGAATTCTAGGACTGTCATATGTCTATAAGTGGCCCTGAACATAGCATTCTATGACCCTATTGTACAATTGGAACAAAGCTGAAAGTTCAACCTTGACTTACTTTTGAAATCCAATCATGAGGGTAGCGTCATGGTGGCGCAGTGGGTAGCACGGTCGTCTCACGGTCGCTGGTTCGAGCCTCGGCTGGGTCGGTTGGAATTTCTGTGTGGAGTTTGCATGTTCTCCCCGTGATTGCGTGGGTTTTCTCCAGGTGCTCCGGTTTCCTCCACAAGAACAAAGACGGAATAAGTGAATTGAGTAAGAACGATTGTCCATAGTGTTAAAGTGTTTGTGAATGTTTTCCAGCGATGGGTTGCGGCTGGAAGGGCATCCGCCGCATAAAACACGTGCCAGAGAGTTGGTGGTTCATTCCGCTGTGGCGACCCCGAAAGGGAAGAAAGCCGACATGAAGATCAATGAATGAATCCAATCATGATTGAAACAAATGTATCTACATCCAAAGCGTCACGGTGGCGCAGTGGGTAGCACGGTCGTCTCACAGCAAGAAGGTCGGTGGTTCTAGCCTCGACTGGGTCGGTTGGTATTTCTGTGTGGAGTTTGCATGTTCTCCCCGTGATCGGGGTTTTCTCCAGGTGCTCCGGTTTCCCCACAAGTCCAAAGACATGCGGAATAAGTGAATTGAGTAAGAACGATTGTCCATAGTGTTAAAGAGTGAATGTGTGTGTGAATGTTTCCCAGCGATGGGTTGCGGCTGGAAGAGGATCTGCCGCATAAAACATATGCCAGAGAGTTGGCGATTCATTCTGCTGTGGCGACCCCGAAAGGGAAGAAAGCCGACATGAAGATGAATGAATGAATGATCTACATCCAAATAGAATGCTTTTAGCTCTATTATAACATCAATCTTGATACACCATTAATTTTTACTTGTAATTTACTTCCCTTCAACTTGCCAAAAAAGTTGCTTTTTAAAAAATCTAATAATAAAATCATTTTAATAATTGAAATCCAACATATAGAAAGAACTATTTTAAGTTGTAATCACTTTTCACTATTCACTTTGAATCTGTTGTGTTAATATATTTTCTTAAATAAAGCATTACACTATGAAACTGTTGGGAGCAGTAGAAAAGCACAGGCGGACCCAAATTCAAGTGAACACCAAGAATCTTTTACTAACAAAAACCAAAGATCCAAAAATCAAGGGAGAGGCCTGGTGCAACCAGTTCAAATCAGGAGTGAAGATAAACTCCTGTCCACAGGACCAAGAAAAAACAAAGGGGAAGGAACGCTCACAAATAGTCCATTAAGGGCAGCCGTGGAGAGCCTCCGGATCTGAGAAATTACCGACACGAATGGAAAAATAAAAGAAGAACACTGGAGACCGGTCGAGCAGATCCGCTCAAATTTGACTTGACAGACCGGAAGGCAAGGAGTACAGGTAAGGAATCTCTCTAAATGAATTCGTACATCAACTAGGTTTGAGAAGCAATAATCGTCTGACACAGAGAAGTCTGAGGAGAGAGAATAAGAAGGAAAGCCAATCAGTGCGCAACGCACTTACGAGTCAGGCAGGTGCTCTGAATGAGAGAAGAGGGTGAAAGAAACGAAAACTAATGAACCATTCTCAGACAAAGACTAACAGAAACATACTACTTTGTAGAACATGTGTGCTTTGTGCTTCAAATAAAAATATTTGTCTGTCATGTGTAACCAGATGTAATGGATTACATAATAAATAAATACATTTTGATTAATAACCCTTGCTATGTTTCTATTTAAATCAGCATCACTAATTTATTCATTTGTGCGGTTTGCTCAAATTGTACTATTCAACCATGACACCCGAGCTGCTGTTGATAAGCAATTACGCTTGGGCTGAGGCTGTCATTAAAGGGGCACATAACATTCAATTTCTCAAGGTTAGCCTTGTCTACTCATCTGTTTCCTCCTGAAGATTACCGCAGAACCTATCACCATCAACTACACTGAAAAGTGTATTAATATTCACGGATAGCCACATAGACTCATCAATAATTACATGCTGTAATTGTACAAAGAAAAAAAACAGAACAGAGTACATAAAACATAAAGCAATTACATAACAACAAAAAAGTACTTTAATCCTTAAATCAAAAACCAATCTGTCTCATTCTTCTGAAATTTTTCTCTGACCTAAAACTCAACTGTCCAATCGGTGTCTGCAAAATTCCTTTTCTCCTACAAGACACACTTGAATCGTATCCAATGATGAGACCAAGTAAATGAGTTTGCAAAATGAACAAGCAGTTGGTTTTCATCGTGTCTTGTAATGGAGACAAATGTGCAGTTAGAGTAAATTTTGTATACATTTTAAAAAAACACAATGTTTTTTTCTTTCAATTTAGTGGTTGTTGCAGATACTTTACATGAACTTGAGTGCATGAATCAACACCCAGTAACTTTAACTAAAAATACAATATACGAATTAAATAAAAGATTTTTTGCTAAACATAAGCAACGGGTGAGCTGTGTGTGTTTCTGCACAGTGTGTGCGTCAAAAAGATAAATGGGGTTTAGTAGTTTTTCATCAAACAACAATCCTCAGTCAATAGTTCTTTCTCTTTTCATAAATCTGTTGTGTGTAAGGCACTGCACCTCAAGTGACGGTTACTCTAATCTTGAGCTGAATTCAAGGATCTACTGCTATTCTGGAGCTGTCACCTACTAATCTCTATTATTGTGGATTCAGAAATATAAAAATGACCATAGACAAACATAGACTCGATGTCAGTCTTTAATAAGCTTTTAATTGTATATCCTGGAGACTAGAGGACAATAGGACAGAAAATAATAGTGTCCAGCGTTAAAGCTTCTGATTCCAAGCTAGAAGAGCTCAATTTTACTCTGCTTCCACTGAAGGCCCAGTGACCTACTGTTCTAAACCGGCTCTTTAAATTCCTCCCTGTGGTAGTGTAACGCAATCTAATCATTAGAGAAAATGAATAAAAAATTACATATAAAGTTGTGGAATATAGCTGACAGCACATTCACAAATGGCGAGGATATTTATGTAAATGATTGTGATGTTACGATAAACGTAAAATTGCATATTTTGTCATTTATTTCTACATTATTATTATTTCCCAATTTGTCTTAACATGAAAGAATGCTTTTAAACACAACATTCTTAAGCAAAAAACTACTAGTCTTATGCTGAAGTGGGCACATAAAATCCTGAATTTGGCTCCACTGAATTTTTTGCCTAGAACGTGCACCAAAATAGGATTCAGTTTTCATACGGCTCTCCACCAAATAACTCTCCCGCAATGTCTTCCACGTCTTTCAGCCCACTTCAGCTACAAATATAAAGCAGCTCCTCTGTAGTACAGTGCTAGCTTAGTGCCTAAACCTAACAAGTGCCATATAGCCATTATTTAATTTTATGAGCTAGTATCTGCTAGCATTGACTAGAGTGGTTTTCAAGACATCACTGTCAAGAAAAGATACTCTGAACCTTCCCTCTTTTAATCTCCCTTTGACTTATTAGTTTTCACAAAGTTAGATATTCATAATGCCTATCATCTGTTCTCATCTTTGCATTTTGAGCACTCCTTGAGTGTCTTGCCTTTTGGATTTGTTAATGTTACGATTGTCAGCATATCAGGCATTAATTAATAGCTTGCTTAGAGTTTTTGCTTACATGGATGACATTCTTGTCTTTTCAGCAAATCTTGAGACCCATTTACAGCACATTCGTTGAGTTTTTAAAAGACTGCTCTAGTCTATGATACGTTTTATATCAAGTCTGAAAAGTGATTTTTCCACACAAAATTCCTTTTTTGTGTTTTGTAAACTTTGGCAGACGATTCAACATGGATCATATCCTCAAATGACATGATTACTGCACTGTTTTTAAACACTTTTTGGATTTACCCATTTTTTATGGTAATTTATTCACAACTTTAGCCCACTTACTTCCTGGTTAACTTCAGTTCCTGTTTCGTGGGGACAGTTTTTGCTTAAGCCTGCCTTTCAAGCTGCCTTTCAGGTCTGCTCCAAGTCTTAATACCCCTGATCTAAAGCATCCACTTATTATCAAGTTTAATGCTTTGGATGTGGGCATCCGAGCCATTCATGGCACCTATTTTTCACACAAACCTTCACCTCCTGACTGCGTGGAGAATTGGGGGTATCGGAGTTTACACTAGTCAGAGCAGGGGTGGGCAATTATTTTTTCCAAGGGGCCACATGAGAAATAAAAAATATTGTAGAGGGCCGGGACAAAATACTGAACTTAAATCTGCATAATATGAATTGTATTTCTTTATAAAAAGCTGTTAATAGCATTATTTTGACAAGCTGACAAGTTTATTTGCTATAATTAAGCAATGAAAAATCAAATCAAATTCAATAAAATTTCCAAAACCAATTACAAACAAAATATAAACATTTTATGTCTTATATTAGTTAACACTTCCACTTTCACTCCAAATTATGGAGAACAAAAAGTGTCACAGTTAAATAAATAGGCCATTCATTGATTAAATAAATACCATTAATTAATTAAAAGTGGAATCAAATAAATATTTAAATATACACATGTTTTTTAGATGTGTAATTCATTAATTAAATACAAATTTTCTTTAAAAACAATTATTTCTCTATTAAACTAATGCATGGTCTCCGTGAAAGAAGTTTTAGGAATTTATTTTATCTGTTAATCACCCATCAATGTCAGGTAGGCGGGGCTAAAGTGGATCTATTACTTAACTTTATGAGGGACTGACAGATCAAATAAATTCATGAAACGCTGCAACATGGACACCTTGCATTAATTAATTTAATAGTTATAAAAGTATATATTTAATTAATATTTAATTAATTAATTAATGGCGTATTTATTTATTAGTTGTAGCAATTTTCGTCCAGTGTTAAAGAATATAATGTAAATGAATCTACTTTTTTGTTTAGCTTTGCTAGTTTAGTGTTCGTCACTTACTTCAATATGGCGAGTCACTGACCTGCGTGATGAGCTCATTTTTTCACATTTGTTTTTGCTCTTGGGGCATAAAATACTTATTGTCTCTACCATGCACTACCACGGTTTAAGAAACCCCCTTCTGAGAAAGACTTGCTGGCTTTTGCGAGCTTGACTGCCAATAAATAACTTGTCTTCTAATTCAACATTTTTAGATTATGAGATGTTTAAGTTGTTTTCAATATATTCAAGTCTTTATTTCCTGTTATAAAACCTACATCAAAAGATTATGAAAACATTTGTTTTCTGTATAAATTGTAAAAAAATCTCAATGATATTGAAAAGGTTTTTTTTCAATATCATTGAGATGTTTATAATTAGTTTGTTAGACTCATACAAATCTTAAATAATAATTAATCAATAAAAAAATGTTGAAAAGACAATAACATGCCAGTTATCAAGGGTGCAACTTTGTTTTGAACATTGGGGAGGTTAACTGATGGACCAAAGGACCACCTGGAATTTAGCTTGTTGATAAATGCTAATTTATAAGATAGAAAAAATGCTACATAGCCCATATGGAGACATGGTTAACAAATACTTTGTTTAGTTAGTTGATTAGGATGCATATATTCTAATATATGTCAAGTTGTATCTAAACTTGCATTAAAATCAACATATTGGTAATTATGGTTGGTATAAAGATGTCTAGCTATACCCTGGAATTGATATTGTGTGGAGAGTTTGTTGGACATTCTAACTGTGAGTGAGAAGGATACTTGCTCAAATCCTGGTAAGAACATATTTTGAGCAGAAACCATATTTTTAGTTTCCAAAACCAGGTTTCATGATGGCCGGTGGAACAATGAATTTTGACTTGAAGACCTGTGAATCTAACAAAGATTGTTGAACAGATTAATTAACAATGTTTTTCCACTGGTTTCAGCTGATTTTATGTAACTCTCTCTATGCCTCCCCTTTTTTATTTGTTTATAGTCATTTTTGATGTCCTGCAGGGGTAAACGTCTAACAATTCCAATTTCACAGTCTGCTCCTGGTGCCATTACATGTGGTCTGCAGATTGAAAACCAGCCTGGCAAATAGAGCTATCAAATTCTCAACAACGTATCAGTCAGTGCTCCAGATTAATTACTGGATACCTATTGATGTAGAAAAGGTATTTATCACCCCAAGTTATGGGAAACATGGTTCATAAACGAAAAAATATAGTTATGTTTGATTGCATTAATAGATCGATCTATCAAACCTGTTAACACTAATGTATATATTATTGGTTAATATGTTTAACAGAAAATGTGGTTTGTTTTATTTATAAATAGCACTTTTGAAGGCTGGTTCTAAATAGAATCTTTAATCTTTAAAGATACTTTTATAGCCATAGATGCTAATTGCTAAAATTACAATATAGGACTTGATTTGGTGCTATGTAGCATTGTAAATTTCAGAGAGTACCAACAGAATATAAAATAATGTAAAAAAAAACAAAAACCAAAAACAAATACAAACCCAATTCCAAAAATGTTGGGACAGTGAACAATTTGTGAATAAAAATAGAATGCAATAATTTATAAATCTCATAAACAATTTATTTATTGACTATAGAATATAGATAACATATCAAATGTAGAAAGTGAGACATTTTGAAATGTCATGTCAAATATTGCCTCATTTTGGATTTCATGAGAGCTACACATTCCAAAAAAAGTTGGAACAGGTAGGAATAAGAAGCCGAAAAAGTTAAAAGTACATATAAGGAAGAGCTGGAGGACCGATTTATAACTTATTAGGTCATTTGGCAACATGATTGGGAATAGAAAGAGCCTCTCAGAGTGACAGTGTCTCTCAGAAGTCAAGATGGGAAGAGGATCACCAATTCCCTCAATTTGATTTCAGACGAATCAAAATTTGAAGTTCTTTTTGTAAAACTGGGACACCATGTCATCCCGACTGAAGTGGACAAGGACAACCCAAGTTGTTATCAGCGCTCAGTTCAGAAGCCTGCATCTCTGATGGTATGCGGTTGCATGTGGCATGGGCAGCTTACACATCTGGAAATCACAATCAATGCTGAAAGGTATAAGGTAAAGATGAAGGTGGGAGCAAGCTCTAGAACAACATATGCTCCCATCCAGAAGTCCTCTCTCTCAGGGAAGACTTTGCGTTTTCCAACTTGACAATGCCAAACCACATGCTGCATCTATTACAACATCACGGCTACATAGAACAATCTGTTTACTGAAATGGCCAGCCTGCAGTCCAGATCTTTCACCCATAGAAAACATTTAGTGCATCATAAACAGGAAGATGCGACAAAGAAGACCTAAGACAGTTGAGAAAGCCTGTATTAGACAAGAATGGGACAACCTTCCTATTCCTAAACTTGAGCAACTTGTCTCCTCAGTCCCCAGACGTTTGCAGACTGTTATAAAAAGAAGAGGGGATGCCACACATCATGGACTTGTCCCAACTTTTTTGGCATGTGTTGATGCCATGAAATTTAAAAACAACTTATTTTCCCCTTAAAATTATACATTTTCCAGTTTAAACATTTGATATCTCAAATGATATCTATGTTCTGAATAAAAAATTTAAATTGAAACTTCATTGAATTTTGTTTTTATTCACAATTTGTCCTGACTTTTTCAGAATCGGGTTGGTAGTTTAGAGTGTAGTCAGTAAAGGTCAACTAAAGTTGTAAAATGTGTTAAAGCTGTTATAAAAAAAATACACCTAAAATGCAAATCTAGCTGTCACAAACGGATGAAGTGGAAGGGTACCAGTTGGCCAGATATGGAGTGACCCATATCTGGAATTTATGCTCTGCATTTAACCCATCCAGTGTACACACACAGCAGTGAACACACACCCAGAGCAGTGACGAGCCATAGCTGCGGCGCCCGGGGAGCACTCGGGGAACTGGTGCCTTGCTCAAGGGCACCACAGCTTTGGTTGTTGATTATGGGAGAGCAAGTAAACAACTTCAACTCAGTGGATCAGCGGATCGAACCCAGGACCTTCAGATCACAAGTCGATCTCCTTATCCACCGAGTTTATTCTGTATGTTCACAAGGAGAGATAGGCTTCAATATTTCAAAAACATTCTTCAAACATGTAACAAATATATAATGAAATAACAGTACTTTATCAGTATTTGTAATGCTTTAGTGAAGTGATGAGCTATCTGATTAAAGTTGCTATTCAATTGCAAATTAGATGGTCCGGTTTAGGTTGTCTAGATTAGATGCTGAATTGACTTTGGAACTACCACAACATATTCATTCAAGCACTTCTAAAGTCAGACTAAATATGACACTTTATTATTTAATATGAAGAACTAAAGAATTTTTTTTCATATTAACATTATAGACACTTAATGCTGTGAGTTTACCTTTATTAGTTTTTTTTTTGCTACTAAGATCAGAAACATAATCCAATATGATGTTATTTTCTCAGTTGTAGTTATTAAATTACTCTTATCATGGAGACCAATTAGAAAAGCAGTTTGTGGGGGAGGGAAGGGAAAGGAGGGAGAGTAGTTCAAACATGTCGCAGCTTGATTTAGACCTGTTTTGACCTCGAACATGGACTCGGACTTGACACAGTCTTAACTGTTCTGGACTTGTCTTGGACTCGACAATAGCAGACTTGACTACAGCCCTAACACCTGGTTTGATCCCAAGATTCCCAAAGTTGAAGGTGGTTTGAGTGACAAACCACTTTTTTTATCACCTTTAACAACTCTCCCACAACTCTCTTTTCACAACCACAACTGCCCCTCTCTGGAGGAGTTGAATCAGCAGCGCTCCATACGCAGAGCAAGCTCCATCATCAAGGACCCTCACCATCCCTCTCATGGACTGTTCTCCTTCTTGCCATCTGGAAAGAGGTTCAGGAGCATCAGCTGCAGATCTAGGAGGATGCTGACCAGCTTCTACGCACAAGCTGTAAGACAGGGCTGCCCCCCCCCCCCAGACTGAATAGACTGCCACAACCCTGCACCACCTGAAGACCTTATCACATGCACACAATTCTTTTTTTTTTTCTTTTTTACTTATTTAAATATTTATTATTGTATTTCTCTTGCACTGACATACTAGTGAGGAACAACATCTCGTCTCACCTGTGTATTCCTCTGTAAATACTATGTGTGAAATGACAATAAACCACTTGACTTGACAACTGTGTTTGATCACTAAAGCAAATGTCAGTACGTATTTGTCAATACCATTTTTCACCACTTTTGCATCTGCCATTTTATTCTAATTTTATACTTTCTGGTTGTGATGCACATGTAATAAGTTTCACCCACACTTTTAGCTTCAAAGTGTCTCTTCAAAAACCTATGAGGGACATCATGGACACAATGTTAATGTTAATGGGTGATGCTTTGTTCACACCAACTATTGGTAAAGCAGGAATGGCAGATGTTTTACATGGAAGTCAATGAGAATATGTAATCATAATGCATAAGTAGAACTGCTGAGCAGATATTAATTTCCTACCAGAGTTCTTGTGGTGCCTGAGAAAGCAGATGTCATAGTGTATGGACACATGTAGCTGTATGACAGTAAATAAACCTTTGACAAGTGTGGATGACAGCTGGAGCTGGTCATCTTGGAGTGGTGCAAGTAATACGCTTGCATTTCAGTATGAACTAAGCTTTACAGTTCAGTTAATACATTTAATTGCCTTCATGCTATGATGCTATTTTCACTGACATCTCACTAGCATTTGTAACTAAGCTTTAGTGAGTGTATGTTGTTCCTCTCCTCAGTGACTCATCCTTGGGGATTTTTCTTCTTCAGCACCAGGATGCTGACTGATAAGCTCTGGATCCTTTCTAAAATAGAGCCTCACAGAAGCGCCGTTCCCAACTGAGCCTGAAAGTTATCACTGCAACCTCTTCATTTTCAGTCAGTAGAGCGAAACAGTTTTAACGATTTCCTAAGGGGCTGCAGTACCCATTCCAATATATATTCTGAACTTTAGGGCAGTGAAAGCCAGTGTATGAAAACAGCTGATGTCTTTACCACAGTCCAGTACATCTGTTCTGATGGGGATCTAATAGTTGTTACATGTAATCAAATCCTAGGCTTATTGATAAAACATAGATGTGACACTGGCTACTCTCCAATAATGAGTAATTTTGTTACCATGACTTTTTCAAGCAGATAGCAGTCGAGATTTTTTTCCAGTATACAGTAATCTCTTGCGTATTTGTATAGATTTATTCATTCATCTTCATGTCGGCTTTCTTCCCTTTCGGGGTCGCCATAGCGGAATGAACCCCTAACTCTCTGGCATATGTTTTACGCAGCGGATGCCCATCGCTGGGAAACATTCACACACTCATACACACTCATACACACTACGGGCAATCGTTCTTACTTACTTACTAATTCACTCATACCGCATGTCTTTGTTCTTGTGGGGGAAACCGGAGCACCCGGAGAAAACCCACGTGATCACAAGGAGAACATGGAAACTCCACACAGAAATGCCAACCGACTCAGCCGAGCCTAGAACCAGCGACCTTCTTGCTGTGAGACGACCGTATAGATACATTTCAATGTTAAAAAAGACGTTTAGCAGAATTATATTCATTTTATGTAATAATTACATCAACTATATAATTTACCACCATGGTAAATGAGCATTCATTGTTTTTAAGATGGCAGTACTGACTAACGTTTATAAAATGATGCAACAACATAAAATGGTGTCTTATGACCTGAAATCTTTATAGTTGAGATTAAGTTTTTTGCCATTTTTGCCAATATAGGGGTGAGACAAAGGTCTGAAAATATACAACAAGAAACAATGATGGTAGACATCACATCATTCAGTGTAGCTAGCTGTGTTGTACAGCACTATTTGTGACAAATGTTCAAATTACAATAGAGACAGTTGTCTACAGTTTTATTTTTTACTAATTCAACAAAATTCAATGAAGTTTTAATGCTAGCAAACATGGCATTCTAAGAGAAGAATGAAGACCCCAATCGCCTGGCAATAATTAGTTTATCAAAGAAATAAAAACAAGCCCAGTATAACTAGGGCAAACAAGCATAACCAACAAAACGGAAAACAAAGACTAGAAAGCTCAAACTAAAGGACTGGAAAACAAAAGCAAAAAAATACACAGATTACTCACTTCTACCATATGAACCAACTGAAAGCTTTAACTAGAAAACCAGAAGGTGGGGAAAGATAGAGAAACATGACTGCCAAAAAACAAAACAAAAATTCAACTGTTGTGCACACCTGTGCAAACCTTAAATGTGATTCAATTCTTTACCCTTTTCGAACGGTTTCGGCAAACATTCCAAACATTATTGTCGACAACGCTCCTGCTCATTTTGTTTCTGTGTGTTTGTCACACGTAAGATTAAACAATACAAAATTGTACATGATTGATTATACTGAACTCATAGTCATCCACCTTTATTTACACGTGCAGGTGAAAATTATGTTAAGAATACAAGCTTGTATGGCTGTTTGATGATGATGAAAATGAAACTGATTTGAAAGATGGTAAGATTTATCATTGCCCAGTCAAATTTCATGAAATCCAATCGAATTCATTTGTCATTCAGAACAAAAAAGCCAGCTTTGTAGGAAAGACAATGCTTTGAGTACTGATGTCATACATCAAAAAGCAAACAATGAACCTTTCTACTAGCAAAAAAGCTGTCACTAATGTGACTGTGTGTGATGAATAATAAACCAGAGCTCTGCTTGACTTAATCATGAAACTGGATGTCATTAAGCCCTGGGTGTTTTCCCTGAATAATTAAGCAATATCCAACCAATCAATGCGTTTCAAGAAAATAAACAAGCACGTTGCAGTACATTTTTCCAAAACAAACAAATAGTAATGGTGTCATTAATTATCTCTCATAGACATGAATAAAGCTAGACTTTCACAAACACTGCAGCCCATTCGCTCATAAGTCCTGTTTGAAATGTAGCTATGGAAGTAACTATGTCCCTCGCTATCTGACATTGCCTACTGCAGAACAGTGAACACATTATCAACTCTGAATGCTTTCTGGTCACAGGCAGAACTATTGGTCATGAAACTGTAAAAACACTCCCTTTTGTATTCAATACACACTCACGAGTTCGCTCTGCTCATAATTGCCTAGTATCGCAAGCGTGGTTGGTGAGAAATGGAGAAGCGTACTAGCCAAATTGTCCAAGTGTTAGTACGGGACCGTTAAACAACCTGGGCCCAGAGAATACCCACTCTTAGATTTCCAACTATTACCACAGTTTAAACAAGGAGTAGGCCGCAAATTAAGAAGTGAAACATGCATGGTGAGTGACGAAGGGGGGAAAGGAGGGATAGCTTGCATGATGTAGATGTTAGCTCTGTGATCGTGTCTTATATACTGGAGATAATATAGGTAGGTGGAACCATATGATTAGTCAATTATCAGCCAAGCTCCACCCAAACTTATGCTAAATGGATGGTTAACGTCATTTCACGACTTATATATCAGTTGATCGAAAGGGAGGAAAGAGTCTATCGGAACCGGGCAAGTGGGGTTGAGCAAGAGCAGAAATAAAAACCAGGGGCTTTCTGGCTGGCTTAGGGTGCTGTGCAGTCACCCCCATTTTCCCTGTGTGTCTAACTTGTTAGGCCCGCTAATCAAAGAGACTCTCTTAATGCCGAAACCTCGCAAATTAGAAGGGGACCCTCCCTGCAGAGCGGCGGGACTCTTCCTGTGGAAAGTGGGTGAGAAGAAAGGCTGGACGGCGCTCCCTTTCCCATCAAGTCCCTCCGACTTGATGGCTTATAAAATATGAATTTGAAGCCATGGCGTCCGAGTCGGTTCAATTGATGCCAGAGGGGGAAGCCCTGACAGCTGGTTAGTAAAGGGTTGGCCGGGTCATATATAGGCCAAAAAGTTAGTACTTTTATGTATATATACTGTTGGGGATTTTTTTTATCAATAATAAATTATTATTCTTTTTTTTTTTTGCTCAAAGGTCTTATCAAATTCAACAAAAGCCACAGCAACCTGTTAAAGCACCACCAGCTAACGCTAAACTCCAAATCACAAGGTTACAAAAGTATAAATAAACAATACATAAATTGCATGTGTAAATCAACATTTAGCTTTCATCTCTCTATTAATCACTGTTCTCTGTCCTTCTCATTCTCGTTCAATTAACCGCTCAGTATTTGATTTGTTGTGTCTGTGCCTGATGAAGTGTGTGAGCATCAAGCCCTCTCTCTGGTGACATGTGCCTCATCCCAATCCAGACACGTATACCACACCCTTAAAGTAGATCTCATTTTCAGAAGCAATAAATAATGTTTCTTAAATCCCACTACAAACGTTAATTTGAACAGTAGTGCATTACTTTTTGTATAAGTAATCAACAACTAAACTATGTTACTTTCTGAGCTAAGTAACTCCAGCAGTAACTGTAAATAGTAGTACTTGTCAGTAAGTAGCCCACCACTGATGGACTGATGGACACCACTGATGGACAGAACAATATGTCAAAGATGACTCTTTGATTTTTTTTCTTTTCTATTGGCTGTGTTTATCATTGCTTCTATCTGTGCTTCTGCTGACGTTCTCTGCTCCACATGAGCAGAGAACTAATGCTGTAAAACAACACTGACTGTTGATTGGGAAATGTTCAGATTTACTGCATTTTATAGTACGTGTTATTCCAGGTACGTTTCAATTTTCATTCATTCATTCATCTTCATGTCGGCTTTTATTCCCTTTCGGGGTCGCCACAGCGGAATGAACCGCCAACTCACTGGCATATGTTTTACGCAGCGGATGCCCTTCCCTGCCGCAACCCATCGCTGGGAAACATTCACACACTCATTCACACTTTAACACTATGGGCAATTGTTCTTATTCAATTTACTTATTCTACATGTCTTTGGACTAGTGGGGAAACCGGAGCACCCGGAGAAAACCCACGCGATCACGGGGAGAACATGCAAACTCCACACAGAAATGCCACCTGCCCCAGCCGAGCCTAGAACCAGCGACCTTCTTGCTGTGAGACGACCGTGCTACCCACTGCGCCACCGTGACGCTCGTTTCAATTTTATTTAACATTAAAAACAAATTTACTGTTGGCTATCAGTGTTCTTATGAAGAGAGTCTGACAACAGAACAAAAATAGCAGCACATGCTAATGTAACAACAAGACAGAAATAGCAGCACACTGACTCCTGACTAAAGAATTTCTATAGAGTGCTGGATGCTTCAAAGAGGCTCTGCAAATTGGGTCCAGTGGGTGAGAGGCTTTTACATTAAATTCATTAGTGAAATTTCCCTAATCCCTGGTGGGCTAAGGCAGCATAAGTATTTCACTGCCAGTCGCAAGATTAGCCGGGCTTCACTTCTAGCCTGTTGTTTTCTGATTGAGTGGACGTCAGTAAAACCCCCAAAGTCTCTGCAGTCTTTTTTAGTAAAAACTTTATTTGAATCTTAGATTCTGGGGTTTTTACATAATCTCTGTTTTATGAGGATTCAAATTATAACATCCCTACAAACAGAGATTACACACACTTAGTCCAGATAATGTTAGCTTTTTAAGTTGAGCAGTATGCTATCAAGCAGTAGAACTCAAATTTTCAGTGGTGTTTCCACATCCTCACACTTTATTTCACTGTACCATTAAACTCTAAAATGGAAACCATCAACCTCTAAATGGTTGCAATGCTAACCGCCACATAATATATTACATGAATTACTTATGGGGAAGATAAATTATGCTGGATGCTTCATCTCACAGCATTGAAATGATTGTGGCATCATGGGAAATTTGTGTCAACACTCTTTCCCTGACACCAGCTGAAAGTACACGAGTGCTGGAGGCCAGGAAAAGATGGTAAACCATCTGTGCAGATTTCTGAATTGTCTGAGAGCTTTTTAAGTGGCTAAGTCTAAACTAAGCTCTCTAACAGTTTCAGAAAACCTGACAGATGGTTTATCATCTTTACTTTCCAAGCTAAGTAAGTGGAGGTAGAGTTAGTAAGAGGCTGATTTGAAGTAATTGTCTGTGTGACCCACCATTTGATCTACTATCACTTTCCTGATCCTGTGATGATAATTTGATGGCAGACTGTAAAAGGTGGTTACTTGTTTTTGTTTTAAAGGGAGACGGTGTGGTGCAGTAGGTCAATGCATTAGTTCTTGATATCTCTATTTTAATGTTTGAGTCATCTCCTTTTATTTAAAAGATATACAATTCATAATGATATGCGATGTCACTTTATAAATTATGAACAAAATCATAAGAAGCAAAAATGACTGCACAACAGGGAAATTACTGTCAATATTAACTACCTAATGACAGTGTAAACAAATCTGACTGCTTTCTCCTTGAAAAGTTTATGGTAAAAATAAATGTTAATTAAATAGCATTTAAGTAGTTTTTAAAGCTTGCTTTCTTGATTACCCTTTTTTTAGAAATCAAATAAATAAATCCTAAAATGATAAAAATGTGTTTAAATAAAGCATGGAAAACAACTCGAATGAATTGTGTCAAAATCACATGTAAATCTCATGCAAAATACCGGTTAGTCATGCAAATAATTATACAATAATTACCTGATTGATATTTTTTGTTGAATCAGTTGTTTAGTAAATTAACACTCATATTTATTCATTAAAATGATTTAATGATGAGCAATTACCCCATTCAATCCGTGAAATGTTATTAAAATTCAGCAATTCAACATCTTTTTGTGGTATGCAGTCATGGTCCTAAAACGGTGCAGAATGAGAATGAAAAAGAGATGTAAAAAATTGTTCAGAAACATTGACAAAAACTTTGTAATGCTATTGTTGCTGATGTCATTGTTGTCCAATCTGTATATTGTGCTTTTCTGTAAGTGTGATATTTAAACCATTGGAAAAAGATGGTAAAACAAAGATTAAAAGCTGAAAATCACCAGTAAAGAAGGATTTACAAAACTAAAACTCACATAGCATAGCTCTTAACAGCAACTTTCTCACAAATTAATTGTAAATCAAAAAGCATTGTGCATTAAAAATATGCATTGTTCATTAAATATTAACAAAATCAAGCAGATAAATAAAGCAGGTCAGCGTGTCAATTCATACAAACCAAACTGTGTAATTGTCCAATCAAAAAAAGACAACAAAAAAAGCTTTTAAACAAGTTCTGCACAAGTTAAATGTCTGAATATCTTCTCCTTAAATGATCTAAGTTTTTAAAAGTTTTGATTCATTGACCCAACGCAGCAAATGTTTCCAGCACCTCTTAGAAAACATTTGTCCACATAAACAACTTCAAAAGTTTGGAATCCTAATGATATTTCTTGACTATTTATGACCAAACACAGTCAAAAAGATTCAATAGGCATTCTGTCTGCAATAGAGTCGCAAAATCTCAATGTCTAGTTAAGCTGGTGTAACTTCTTGAAGGTACCAAGGTACTCTGGAAATGTATTCCAAAATTGCCAAATTGCCAATTCATCGAAGTAGATGCACCAAGAACATTGAGTGAATTTTTGGTATATTTAGCAGGTCGAGTAAAACCTTAGTGCTAAGCCAAAGTGATGTCGATTGTTTGGCAGGTAGTGTACCTAATTGAGAGCTCCAGAAGGACAGTTTATTGTAATGATTGACTACTGTTGACCATTGTTCGTTCAAAGTTGCATAGGAAAGCTTTCAAGCAGGTAAACAAAGGGAGGGGACCTATTAGAGCTTCACTGCACGTGAGTCCTAATCAAATTGGCTTTCTGCTTGAAGCTTGTTCATCTAATGAATCGGTTCCTGAGACATTGACACACTGCATGAGCTGGCCCTCAAGGTGATTGCTCTTTGTGCCTTCCCAATCATCCCTGACACATGCCAGAGACTCTCATTAAGCTCCTATAAAACTATTTGCTCATTCAGCAGCAAGCTCGCAATCTATGTGCAAGAGAACCTGAAGCGTCGCTGCCGCTGTCCTTGGTTCTGAACATATTAGATCTTTTCACATGCTAAGAATATCATTATCTGAGCTCTGCAATCTCGACTGACATTATACCACTTAATGGCAACCCTGTGCCTGTAAATGAAAAGCTTTACAAGGCTATGGTTGCGATTAGAAGTAGTAACGTGATCAGAAACTCATTTACCACTCCCACATAAGAGGCATGCACTAGACATCACTATTGTACCAGTTTGCATAAGCTGCTATGCATTAAACATTACCTGCATTGTGCCTTATTGTGTAACAGAGAGGACCTGTAAAGCAGGTTTAGCCTTAGGTCCAATTCAATCAAACATCAGCATTAAACAACAAATTGACAATCATAAAAGGCCACATTTATCCCATTTTCAGAGATACTAGCTCAAATGTTTTTACAGCAAACAACTGGCATTAATGTTGTTTGAATTCACACAGTAATTGAGCATTTGATTTGTGTTTTTAGAAAACAAAGCGCTAATCAACTACAGCAATAGAGCAGGCAGAATCCAGGAAATATCATATTAATCTGAATCAGTGTGTCCTTACTGGGTTTGAAATCGCTTCGCGAAAACATTATGCGCAGCCACAAACTCCGCGCTTACCTTAATCATGGGAGACGTGTTATTCGCTTTGATTCCACTCCATTATAGACGTCGGGGCTTAAAGCGTTCTTTTTACGGCATATCTTTACCTTTTCGTGTAAAGAAAAGTCGAGAAACGAGGTCTTCCCTTGCACCCCAGCAGCACTGATATCCAAGTCACGTAGAGTTTCATCTAAATTGAGCTGAAAAGGGCCGCACGCACCTCTAATCGCGAGGATATTCCAAAACTACCGATGCTGAAAATGATATTCCTCTCCGTAAATGCTTCCTTTCCGTGCCTCCTGAAGTGTTTCCGTTGTTTAGCAGCGAACGCACTTCCTCCGTTCCGCAAAGGAGATATCAAAAACAGATATCCAAGAGGAGAACGCGGAGAGCGATTGAGAGATGTGTTTTTGTCAGCTGAAGGAAGAACTGAAGGTGTGTGTGTGTGTGTGTGCGTGTGTGTACGCGTTTATCCGAGGCTTCAATCTGAAGATGACACACACGAGTCGGAACAGACTCGGTTCAGTTGCGGGATAAACTGCTGGAAGATTATCAGGATCGATGTAATGTCGGGCAGAAGTGTGGCGCAGCGGAAGGCGTCCGGATTTGCGCATTAGCTGGCCGGGCACGGAGCCCCTGTAATTAGCGTCTCTGCGGCGCGGGCGTCGAGCAGGCGGAGGACGCGCTCGGACGCGCGGTGCCTGATTGTGTCGGATCAAGTTGAACAGCGAGCCTGAAGATTATCTGTGCCCTTACTTAACCTAGAAGATTAGTCTTTGAAAGTTTGAGCAGATTTAGCCCAATTAACTTACTTAACAATAGTCTGCCTTATGTAATGTCTTTACACCTTGAACAAACAAAAACACAACTGGTGTTTATTTATAATCGTGGAGCCTATTTATGGCATTTTGATAAATATTGAATTGCTATCGTAAGTGGTGTTATCATTTCTTATACTGCTTTTCATTCATCATATTTATTTAATCTCTGTTTTATTCCTGCACTGTAAAATCGAATAAAGATGTTAAAGATGGAAAATACATTTTTAAAGATTTTTATGAATAATTATTTTTATTCAACCTGTTTGTAGATAATCATCAGCGTCAACAAGCATTAGTCAGAAAACATCCATACATTTTTAAAATTATATTATATATCCTACAGTTTTAATGTCATGCGCATATGTAATATTACATTTTGTCTTGTAAATTTATTCTGAAACAAACATATAAGGTTGTTTGTTCACTTGTTTTCAATCTGATTCTCATTTTGTCCAGGGCTGAAGTGTCCTCGGGTGAAGAGGGGGTGCACCTTAGTGTTGCCCCTGTGTGTGTTTGGACTGTTCTCACATAACCCAAAAGTATCATCCAATTAAATTTGTCTTCACTCAAGGCTATTAATACAATTTTTTTATTTCATTTTTGAGCATGTTGTCAATAGATCACTACCTGTGACCTATCAAAAAATAATCATTGTGCTTGACAGTCGTGTATTTTAGATTTAACAATCATATGTTTTTATTTGCATCATGATCAAACAAACTTTGAGGATACATTTCAGTTTATCAGGTTTATTATGTAAAATTCCACACTGTTAAAATGTGAAGTGCCATTTACTGAAAAAAAGTTAGGAAACATTTTTCAGTTAGAAAATGTGAGAAATTTCAATAGAATTACAAAGTGAAAACTAACCACAACTGTCTGTCGCGTTAATCACTAAATCTCAAGTAAAGTTTACTTGGAATCTTCCAGTAAATTGTATTGACTCTTTGTGTGTGTACATATATATATATATATATATATATATATATATATATATATATATATATATATATATATATATATATATATATATCTATAGATGCAAGCCATGTAATTTGAAGACATGTTCAACTGCCAATGGGGTGAGCATGGAACTCACCCAGGAAAGGACAGCAGGTCGAACCAAGGGGGCAACAAATAACCAGTTAGCTGGGCACTGAGCTGGAGGTTTGGTGCGGCTAAGGGCCTGCTTTACTGCACATTCGATTCCACCAACCAATGGCGAATTGGCATGACAAGGTGTAAGGTTTATGGTTTCACGAACTGGGCCTGTAGGAGATGATGAGATTGAATCGTTCAAAGAAAAGTAACTACCATGTCTGACGAGAGCTAAGGCTGACCAAATATACTCCAAATTTCGGTGGTTGGTCCAAAGGGGAGGCTAGCCCTTTCAAGCCAGTAACAACACTCAGCAAGGGCTAAGCAAATAGCCAGTAGTTTCTTATTATCCACATCGTAGTTGCTTTTAGCGGGGGATAACAGGTGAAAAAAAGTGCAGGGATGGACCATCTGTGGTGGAACGCTGGGACAGGATTGCACCCACTCCACTATTGTCCAGTCAGCAAGGAGATCACAAAAGCATCTCGGAATCTCTCGAAGAAACATGTCGGGGGCTGGAGGTAAAATATTACCTCACATTGTGTGGTAGAGAGAAATAACTAGGTTTATCTTCACAATTAATGTCTTTCTGTTTTCTATATAGCTGCATTAGTAGACAAAAAAAAAAAAACTAGTAATTTTTGTGCTGTGTCTTACAGGGTTAAAAGTTAAAATGTTATTAATCAAATGGAAACAATTAGCAGTATCATGGTTTATTTTGAAATCAGATCATTAGTAAATGTATGGTTTAAAATGGAAAACTAATCACCCTCAGTCATAAAGTCGTGGGAAAAACATGCTATTCTGAAAATGGTCTTTATGTGCCAATGGTCTAAAAAAGATTTGGATAAATTGATTAGTTACTTGAGACCTGTGTCGAAGAATAGGTCATACATGCCACAGCACAACCTGAACATAATCATAGTGGGCTGCCATGGCTAAAAATGCAAAGGCTTTTTTTTCTGGTTCTAAACCAGCTCAGCCTGCGTCTTTCATTCATTCTGGGAAGCCCAACTCCTCCCTAAAACATAAACCAAACGGCTCCACATTGTAGATTTCAGTTGCATCATGCACGCCTCTAATAAGCATTAGACTGATATATTTATACACTGTTCATGTGAAAAGTCTTTGGAGAGGTCAAATGCTGTGTTCACACTGGCTTCTTGGATCAAGTTAATGAGGTTGAAGGATGGAGAAGTTGTCGAGAGAAAAGCTGCTATTTATATTTTTTGAAGGCAGAAATATGGAGAATATGCCGACTGTTTACTAACTACAGGCTTCTATTTCACCAGCAGAGCGTCCATCAATCGCTTCCAGTGAGTGGTTATTATTTGATTGTAGTTTTATAAAATGTAAAGTACTGGTCATCAACAAAAGTTATATTAAAAGAAGTAGCATATATCGGTGTAAATAAAGTGCGTCACATATAATATAGTATGCTGTATAACCTTATTTTGCCAAAATGTAACCTTTTATTAGTATATGTATTAGTTATTGTACAGGTTAACTGAAGTTAAATAAAAACTGTGGTTTTAGTAGTGTATTACGCAGATGTTTGTACAATACCTCGATGTAACTGCTGTCACTTTTTATGTAACAGAAAGTAGTGAATGGTACATTAATAGTGATTATTAAAAAATGTTATTTGTAATTTCCCTATTAGTGAAGAAAAACTAAATGTGTCCCAAAGATGTGTGTTTACTTTATATCTGCTGTGATTAATTGCGGTCTACACTTTTTATAATTTAGATTTTCTGTTTTTGAGATTTCTTAGAACTGTGGACATCCACAAATCATTATCTCATGAGTTCACCTTGAAGATGTCTTCTATAATGTCATGAGATCTGCAAACACAAGAACACTTACTGCAGGGTCTTGGTTAGGTTTCTTTCGAGGACTCCTCCAAGCATCTATCAAGGGAGCAGTGTCAACCTAGATGTTTTTCTATCTGTATACTTTTAGCTGGTCGGCATTGTTTCTAATATATTCTATTAGTTTTTTTTGTTTTGTTATGTAAAACCTTTGGGTACAGCACAGTTTTGCTTTTACCACCTTTAGGTAGTTGTGTACGTCTTTGTCAATCTGGAACAGTTTGTTGCAAAGGAGAAGATTAATAAATATTGTTCCTCAGGTATGTGTTTAACACCCTTTATTTACAATACACTGTTTGTATTTACACCACTTTTTGTTATTTCTTATTAGATTTTGTCATTATAAAGTGACAAGTACCGATTGTTTAAATGCTTTGTTGCAAAGATTAAATACTGTTTTACGTACATTTGTCTAGACTTTGCAGTCTTATAGACAAGAACATAGGTCAATTATCCTTGAATACTCATTATTTCGTTAAACTGGTTAATTTTAATACCACAGCTTAAAAAGGAAATAAAGGATCATTTAAACAAACACATTTTGTATGCTTTCTACAACATTGACATCTTTACTAATAACTTAACCTTTACGATCTATTTATTTTTACAACAGAGCTTAATATAAATCATTTTAAATATTTGTCATGAGAATGTAATACTGTTACATCACATGTTAAAAAGTATCACACGGAAATTATAAAGCAAGATAAAAAATGTTTTATTTAAAAACCCAAACACAGTTAAATGTACATGCTTTTAAAACTTTTATATACATGAAGGATACTGCTTTGAAGAAAGATGTGCAACGGACACTGGAGAAGTTCCTAATTCCTGTCTTCATGCGACACCTGACTATACATAAGTACATCTCTATTAACGCATAACTGATAGTAAAACACCTGCTAAGTAATACACAATATGTAGGGCTCCTTGTTCTTGGCCCACAGACGGATACCAGTCAGGACTGAAAGTCTGCATGTTCTGTCTTTATAACTCACATAAATTCATTTCTGAGTCAATCATTGATTTGTAAAAGGTTTTGCCTTAACCAATATTCTTGATCTTACCCGTAAAAAGGAGAATATTATGTTTTAACTCAGACACCTTTAACATTGATCGTTGCACAACCCTACAAATTATTTACTTGCACTTTATTTTCAATCTGAGATTCCCCAGTTAGCCCTTGCATGGCAGACAGAGGTGGGTAGCTACTAGCTGCTTCTACTTGAGTACATTTTTAAAAAAATAATGTATATAGCGCTTTTCCAGAGCTCAAAGACACTTTATAGGTGTAGTACGTTTCCTTACCCCAAGCACTAAGTAACTAACACCAAAGCCCACAATCATATTTCATTTCAAAGCTTTTATAGTCTGGATCAAAGAATATTTTAACCATATAAAATATTTGAAAAGTATCTCACCAACACTGTAGAAATGAAGATCAATGTCCACGCAAAGAAGTCCAATGTCCACAAAGCAAGAGAAAGTTCTAACTTCAATTTATTTACATCAATTTTAAAAAGTACAAAACAAAGGTAAATGGGTTTAAAACTCTATTTGCCATGAGAAAACAAATTCAGAACTGTGCTTTCCATCACACGTAACTGCTGGCATACGTGCGAGCTGGTGCGGAATTCCAGTTTTCAGGTTTGCAGTCTCTTTATACAGAAAATACGTGGTCCATCTGAGCACAATGTGGTCAAGTTGACCACAGATTTTATCCTTCCTGGTTTCTTTTTTTTAAAACACAATGGAAGTTTCAGAAACAGGAAAAGACCTTTACTCCACACAGTTTCTGTTCAAGTAAATGTAAACTCATATTTTTTATAGTGTATACAATAACATCTGAGCTATCTTTACCACTCAGCAATTTAATGGAAGGCTTAACAACACATACATAATTTATTCTAACAAAGGTGATAATGCTGCCATTTTGCACCTAGAAACATGTAGCAGTTGTTAACTTATTTTAATCAAAACAGAGTTGACGTTACCATGGTTACTACTTGGTTACTGGTTGTGATGTAAAAATGTAAGCTGTCAATGCTTTCTCAAAGGCTCGCTTGTGAACTAGTTTTATAGATGCTTAATTCGTATAAATTAATAATTAGCAGCACTTGTTTGACTTGAGCAGATAAAGAAAAAAGTTATTTGTAAGATAAATGTCTTAATAGAGTTTTTTTTCTAGTTATGGGACATGTGTGTCAATCAACAGACTTAAAAGATTTTTACTTAAAATTATTTCCTAAAAGCATAACCAAATAATTTTGAGGAGATTACGTGATGCTCTTTTAGTAGTTTTGACTTCATATCACAAGTAATTACTAAATCCTTAAATACATTTTTGTATTTGATTCTTTTTACTCGTACTCAAGTATAATTTGTTATTTAGTTACTCCTAATGGAGTTCACATTTTAACACTTTTACATTTACTTGAGTAATTATTTGGATACTCTACCTTTATCTCCATCTCTGGTAGCAAACAAAGGACAATAAATAAAATAAAAATTGGCAGTAGTAATCATATATACAGATTTTTTCCTGAAACTCGTTCCCTATGTTTCAGTGTAACATTTTTTTTAACTCTCAAATACTCAAATTAACTCAAATTCTTGATACTTTTCATATTTATGTTGAGTTGAAAATGTTATATTTGTATATGTTAATCAAATTAACTTTCTTGTTGTCAAATGGTTTTTCTTTTAACGCTGTATCTTGTTGTTGTGGTCCTTTAATTTTTTTTTCAAAATAGAACCAGAAGAGAAAAAAGAATCCCAACAGCTCCATGAGCAGCTCAGGTTGCATCATGGTTTAGACGAGCGAGTCACTAAAAAATGATTTAGGACCCACTCCAAATCCAGTAAAAATAAATGCATATTCTAAGACAATAAATGTGCCTAGCATGCATGCCAACCTGATGTTAGAAAACCCAAAAACCCATAAAGAATTTTTCAAAATCACAATAGGTAGAATTTTACAAAATAGAATTTTAAAGTTCTGAAAGACTCATCATCTGAACACAAAGTTAAGAAAGGCAAATACTTTATTTTACAGAATTGGACTTTTTAAAAGAATTAGCAATTAATTCTTGTGAATGATTTTGTTTAAGAGTCCTTAGCAGTGCACATGAGAGGAGGGTGGATGTCTAATTCTTTTTTTAGCAAAACAACACACAACCAACATACTTGACATCATGATATCAAATCCCCACTACTGCAAAGACTGATCCATTAACAGCTTGCTCTAAATTCGAGAACTCTGGGAAATGTCCGGATTGTCTGTACGAGCACTGTATCTCAGAGAAGCACTCTGAACAGCGGTCTGAGTGACCGATTGAATTAAAATTATTCTAGAGCAGTGAACAAAGGTAGGCCAGATTTTTCATCAACACCAGTCAAAAGTGAATAAAGTGTTTGTTTTTAAACACAAGTGATAAAAAGGTTTAAGATCAGTTTGGTACTGCTATTTCTTAGTGCAACATGAAGGGGGTCATCAAAATAAAACTGAAATCTGAATTATCGCGAGTTTAATGGACAGACGGACTGATGGGCAGTTCAGATTCACAGTCAAGGTCTAAGTAACATTACTTAGTACATTACATTACTTAACATTACAATGGCCCATCCTTTCCATGTTCAGTAGCCATACTTATCATTCAGATGCGTTCGACCATCACCAGTCTGCCCTGTTAAAAACAACAAAGATAATATCACATGATAATGCCAATTGATAGGATTAAGTTCCTGAATTTATTTACTAATCTAAATAAACCTCAAACACAAAAATGACGGATACCAAAGGGCTCAACCTCATCTAAAACTTAATCTCTCTAACAAGAAGTGCTATGTGAAGTATATATATATATATATATATATATATATATATATATATATTGCAAAAAGATCATGATCAAACGATAAAAAAAAATATTGCCATTAATCTATTTTCAAAGAACGAAACGGTTAATTTGAGTCGACTCTTTGTATTGAAAGATGAGAACCTGCTCAATAATCTAGAGAGCTGTCTCTCTCTCTTTGTGACTTGTTTGACTCAGAATCTTTTGTTAAACATTCTTTGATTAATTGTGAGGAAAGCACAGCACAACTTATGCTGGAAAGCTAGAATGTGAGGCTTAAAATAACTTTATGAAGCATCTATCTTCTTTCAACATTAAAACTTTCTTGCTCCAGTGTGGTAAGGATGTTTGGCTTCCTTTGCATGCGATAACTTTTGTGTTTGTTAGACTTATAACGATCTTTTTGTTGTAAATAGAGCTTAAAACTACAGCCTTAAAGTTAGCTATTAACTGGATTTGGAATTACTGCTTTAGTTTAATTTCAAGCAGAGGTGTTTGAAACATGTTATTGCTTTATTTTTGTTTAGAAAGCTTTTGTGTGTATACAGTCTTTATTAATTTACAGTTATTTCAATTTTCTGTATGTTTTCAGTTTGAGGTGGTAAAAAGGTAGGGAAATTAGCAGCAATCAAAAAACAAAAGACCTCGATTTTGTTTCTGTGGCGCTTATCTCAGGTGGTTTCATGTGATCACCTCTGTATCTTTGGTCAAACAAGGCTGCTTTGCACCACATCCTCACGGTGGCATTTTTGATAATTGCCTTTGATCTCCCACACCACTTGAGACGTGTCTCGTGGCTGTCCTCCTTCATTCGGTCTAAACTCCAAAAGTAGTGCCAGATAGCTGAATGTACTCCTTTTTACCAGCCCAAATCCTTAACGACATTATGACACAGATCACTCAGTCAGTTCATACCAGAGTCTCGCTGGCAAAGTGATCGACAGGTTGGTAATTTCTGTGTAACTTCTATTTATTTATGTTTTGTTTTTGTTATTGGTAAAACAAAGACAATGCTGGCAGGCTTCAAATAATTAAATCGTTATGAATTAATTATACAATGCAGCAATCCCTGTATCCCCCCACTGATGCCCTTATTATTTAATTTCACTGCTATGTGTAAAATAATGCTTTTATTTATCAACTTAATAATATTTATTTATTTGGTTGTTAAATTTTGTTTCTTTCATTTTAAACTTTATTCTAAGCATTATGGTCAATATAAACGGACAAACACATTACATAATTATGAATGTTAATGCATCTACCATGATAATTATTAATGTTCATGCATGTCAACACAAACTTAAAAAATAAAAAAATAACACAAAATAGCTTGAATAATATATACAGAACATAAAATTTCACATAAAAAAAAATAAAATAAGGTAGCATTTCACTGAAATGTTTTTATCTTTATGCTAAACTAACGTAACATAATAAGTCATGCATTACTTTGAAACACTGTTCAACAGATATGAAAAGATATTACCATGTCATGACAATAAAACCTATTAACTTGCTTTTATTTCTACCAGAAATTAAGATTTGACAACAATTGCATAGAGCATATGCTCACCTTGGGGAGGAACCCAAACACAATAATCAGGGTCATCCTCTGGGTACTGCTTGGACTTGGTCTCAGGAGGCTTAAAAAAATAAGGAAAAAAACATCTTATAGAACACAAGAACACAGATTCTAAAGAGGGACCAGAATACTGCGATCAAATCACTTTTACCAGCAAATCCGATTTGGCTGGTTTTGGTTAAGCAACGATTGAGAGTAGCTGCCTGCACTAGGAGCATTTTTAAAGGTAAAATTGAAATAGTATGGCAGCATCAGAGACAAGGGACTGGATTTCATTACTAGGGAGTAGAAATACCTGATTAAAATGTTGACTCTTCAGTACTCTTCTATATAGTTTGATGGCATGATAAATACCTTTTAATTACTGGCTAATAATCAAATCTGCAATCTTGTATTAGATGTCATATTTTAAGAAGAAGTCCGTTATCAACAATTCTAAAACATACCCGGCTCGGGCCTATCACTTTCTTCTTTGTCTTTGCACTCTGCATGTGTAAGGCATTGCTGTTTCCTCCTCCTGCAGAGATAACAACCACACAGAGCACAAGTGTTAGTGCTCATGCTCTCGAGGACATAATATTTAATCCTTCTGCAATAAATGTTACATTTCCATAACAAAGGCAAGTTTTGTAAAAATGTCAAGTGGACAAGGCTTAAAGTAGTGTGTGTGTGTTTGCGCGTTGAAAATCATTGTCAGTATCGGAAAAAATGTCTACTGTTTTACACTAATTAGTTTTAGAATTGGCCTGTGCTTTTTTGTGGTAAAAAAGTATTTTGGACACATGATGTGCTGGGATACGTTCTGTAGAAAAACTTTATACAAAGGAAGTGAAAGAGTGGTTTTTAAAAGCCTACATGGCTGTTTCCTTCATGTATGATAGCTATCTTCTCATCAATACAGCCTTCTGCTGAGCTGCGGGAGCAATTGCACTAGATGTGGCTCCATCATCACGCTTTAGATCTAGATGCGTGGTTGCTTGGAGGTTATTCATCCACCAACCTCCTTTTTTTTTAGAAGTGCACCAGCAGCTGGCTAGAAAATTCAAGACCCCTTCATCCATAAGGCAGCCCGCTTCCCCTCGCTCGATCCCCTTATTGCATGGTAGCCAGAAAAAACAGGATACAATGCAATCCAGGTCAAAAAAGTATTTGAAGTTCACCTGTGCACATTTGACCTGACTGTGATGGGGTATGCTGCTGTGGGTCAGGCTTTGCCCACCCGACATGATATAATCGTCTTTCAGGTATTTCAAGCACTAAGAAGGCAATAAAAGAAATGACAGAGGAAGAGCCTACATCTTCCAAGAAAAGAAAGCTGCATTTCACAGATAATATCAATAGTGGTACTTAAAATACAGATTTATATCCCACGCACCAAGCCCTTTCTGCATAATATGTGTCACCTGGCTCTCGAATGAGGCAATGAAGCCCACAAAACTCTTGTTAAGAGGACCCTGGCATAGTAAACCGGTAGAGTGGATTCACGTTTTTTATTATGTTTACAAAATACCAGTTTACATGGCAGTCCTTTTACATTATTTTGTTGTATTTATGCACCACACCTCAAAGACCGGTCCCTGATAACATTGTCAGACATTAAACCGGTCCGTGGCACAAAAAAGGTTGGGGACCGCTGCTTAAGGTGACGGAAGTTGCAGGGTGCAAGCTTGGCCAACGACGATGTTCACATTAGTGGTCTAACCCTCATCTGGTCGATCTGTGGCAAGATGGAGGCAACAAGGTAGGGAACCTGTCCAAAAATTTTAAGGTTACCGAAACCCAATGAAGTAAGGCCAAAAGCGGTGTGACGTATTCCAATTTCTTTGAGTCTGTCAGCAACCGTGCAGCAGCATTTTGCACAAGCTTAAGTCTAGATTTTGGTTGCTTGAAAAGTCCACTATACATATAATAGCAATAATCCAGTCATGAGGTTATAAAAAAAGGGAGGACTTTTTCAAGGTCCACAAATGCTAAAATCGGCTTCAGTCTATAATTAAAATGCAGTTGATTAAACTTTTAACCAAATAAGTTAATTTGTTCAGTCGGATTCAGCTCATCATCAATAATAACACAAAGTTCATGACCTGGGGTGAAATAGAGAATCGAGGACAGAGTTCTTTCAGACAGGCAGAGCATGCTTTGGGAGAACCAAAAAATAATAACTTCTGTCTTATCCTCATTCAGCTTTAGAAAACTACTAGTGTGTTTTTCTTCCATCAACCAGGCATGTCAAAAACATATGTGGCGACCCCAGATTAAGGGACTAAGTCGGTAGCTGGAAAGATTTCCCTAAAATCTTTGACATTAACTTCATTTTGATACAGCTCTAAAAATATTCAGGGAGGACTTTATATCCACTGCAGGCTTTAGTTGACCAAAAGTCATTGATTGAACTAATTTAAGAGCTCTATGCTAAGCTATGCTATTAGTCCTATTGCCCACAACTCAAAAATAAATGAACAGATTCAAAATCCGAAACAGTTAATAAAAAAATAAAATAAAAAAAACATTAACTATATTAATTAAAGATGGGGATGAGCCTAACACAATTGATTGGAAAGTTTTTTTAGCTGCTTCTATTATGAAAAGTCAACAATAAAAAAGGATGGATCTTATCCAACAATGCATGATCATCTTTAAGTCATGGCAGGAGGTTGTACACTTCCTGTCCTCATAGCTGCTTGCTCTGTGTCTTCATCTTGAACAACATTACCGGAATTGTGGCAAGCCATTTAATACAATTTCATAAATATGTGCAACATTTTTAGAGATCTCTAACTGACTTTCTTATTAGCGCAATTTGAATTGCAGATAGCATATACACTTATTTCTATGTGCCTTTAGGAAGTCAAATCATAGGTTGAAAAGTAAAAATGGCAAAATTTTACTTGTCTTGGCACTATCACATGCCTCTAAAAGGATAGTTATAAACAAGCAATTATAAATGACCTGATTTCTTTTTTACTGAAACTCCATTTGTCATATTCAGAAGCGCCATGCGATTTAAATAACATCATGTCAAAAGGGCATAATAAAAACATTAAAAAACATATTGTACATTTGGTGGCATTCAGTTAACAGTGTTCAGATTAATGCTATACAAACTTTATGTGAAATAGTGTGATATAAATGTATAAAACGATGTGAGAGTGAACATGTCACAGCATGCGACACAGATCGCTCTCACCGGGGGACCGCTGGGCTTCTGTGAGCAATGACAACTACTGAGCACTTTGTTGAAATTGCATTAATTCGGTCTAACTGTGTCTAAAACGAAGGAAAGGCAGTACACGGAGGCAAGTGTGGATTATTGTCTCGAAGTGGCAAGAGAATGGAAAAAGTGAGAACAAGTTAAAGCACTCTTACAGTGCTCGTAATATGTTTGCTGCTACGAGACTAACGTTACTTCCATGTGAACTCCAGTCCTGCATTGATCTCACTCGGATGAAGATCTCTACTGCAATTCATCCAAGGTTTAACAACCTCAAGTTTCTTCACTAAGAGAGCTGTTAATGGCAGAGAGTCCTGGAAAACAATAGTCTAAAGAGACCACAAACTAACAGCCACCAAAGAAGAGAAGCTAAAAGTTCATTTAGAGGAGATTAATGGTTTATTGTTTACATGACGGCAATCACGGTGGCGCAGTGGGTAGCACGGTCGTCTCACAGCAAGAAGGTCGCTGGTTCTAGGCTCGGTTGGGGCAGGTTGGCATTTCTGTGTGGAGTTTGCATGTTCTTCTGTGTGGGTTTTCTCCGGGTGCTCCGGTTTCCCCAGTCCAAAGACATGCGGTATAAGTTAATTGAGTAAGAACGATTGGCCAAAGTGTTAAAGTGTGAATGAGTGTGTGAATGTTTCCCAGCTATGGGTTGCGGCTGGAAGGGCATCTGCCGCATAAAACATATGCCAGAGAGTTGGCGGTTCATTCCGCTGTGGCGACCCCGAAAGGGAAGAAAGCCGACATGAAAATGAATGAATGTTTACATGACAAAACCTGTGCTAGTTAAAAAAAAAATTCAATAAACAATCATAATTTCAATTTAAACAGTTTATTTGTCAATTTACATTAATTATTTACATTTTACATTTATAGATTTAAAAAAGTTTCAGTCTTGTCATTGTGATTAATCGAGATTAATCAAAAAAAAATGTGTGATTAATTAGTTAACTATTTTTAATCGATCAACAGCATTCAAATATTTTTTTATTTGTTTGTTTTTACGATAAACAATATATATACACGCAGCCATTGAATTTGTACCTTTTTGAGAAGAAGTGTCTTTTTCAAAGTTGTTGACATTCTGTGTTGGTTTTTCCTCTTCTTTTCTTTTCTCTAGAAAAACAATATGTTTTATGTAATTGCTATCTTCTAAGAATTCCTCTGACAAAGATTGAATTAAATAAATATAAAATCAACATTTTAAAAGAAAAATTAAAACACTAAGAGTAGCAATACTGCCATCTGGTGGCCAAAGTGCAGAATAAGTGTAAATCTGACCTTTAAGGGACTGAATTCCAACACTATCTGCACCCGGTTCAGATGAGGCCGTCTCAGGTATGACCTCAATATTTCCAGCTGTGATCTTATTCTTTCCCTTGCTTTGTACTTCCTCCTCCTTTTCATCCTTCTCTGTCTCAGGATGGATCTCCTTCGAATTAAAAAGCTCAGGCAGCAAGTTGGCTCTCTTTGGTGGCAAGATCTGCTCAATTAGTATTAGAAGAGCCGTATTTAGCTTTAAAAAATCTAGCACTTTTGATTTGCTTGAATTCATTAACACAGACTCACTCCAATAGTCCCCGTCTTCAATTTAAGTTTGCTTCCTCCTTTCATGGCTCCAAACATGGGCAGAGATATCTTCTTAGGCTTTTCTGAATCCTTAGAAAGAGACCTGTGAGAACATATAGAAAGCACCAATAAACCAGAAAGAACCACAAGAAAAACAAAAAAAATCCTTCAATTTGTAATTTCCTAATAAACACCATATTTGAGAAGCCATAAATCTAAAGCAATCATGCACTGTTGTTAATGCAGCTCAACTCAATGAAGAACAAAATAACTCACCCTGAACTCTAAGTGTAGCACAAATGAGTTGAGAAACAATGAAGATAAAGGTATCTTAGGTTTTAAGTTATTCTGTCAAAACCTCCAGAGCTGAAAAGAATGATTTCAGTTATAATGTCAAAACCCAAGAGCTAAATAGAACTGTTTCAGTTATAATGTCAAAACCTCCGGAGCTGAATAGAACTGTTTCAGTTATAATGTCAAAACCTCCGGAGCTGAATAGAACTGTTTCAGTTATAATGTCAAAACCTCCGGAGCTGAATAGAACTGTATCAGTTATAATGTCAAAACCTCCAGAGCTGAATAGAACTGTATCAGTTATAATGTCAAAACCTCCGGAGCTGAATAGAACTGTTTCAGTTATAATGTCAAAACCTCCGGAGCTGAATAGAACTGTATCAGTTATAATGTCAAAACCTCCGGAGCTGAATAGAACTGTTTTAGTTATAATGTCAAAACCTCCGGAGCTGAATAGAACTGTTTCAGTTATAATATCAAAACCTCCGGAGCTGAATAGAACTGTTTCAGTTATAATGTCAAAACCTCCGGAGCTGAATAGAACTGTTTCAGTTATAATGTCAAAACCTCCGGAGCTGAATAGAACTGTTTCAGTTATAATGTCAAAACCTCCGGAGCTGAATAGAACTGTTTCAGTTATAATGTCAAAACCCAAGAGCTGAATAGAACAGTTTCAGTTATACGGTCAAAACTTAAAGAGCGGAACAGAACTGTTTCAGTTATAATGTCAAAACCTCTGGAGCTGAATAGAACTGTATCAGTTATAATGTCAAAACCCAAGAGCTGAATAGAACTGTTTCAGTTAAAATGTCAAAACCTCCGAAACTGAATAGAACTGTTTTAGTTATACTGAAAATAGAACTGAGCTTTACAGTTTTATTTTATTTAGTTATTTATTGTTCTTTTTTATATAAATTATAGAAACATGACTTGATGAATTTAAACTGTTTTAACATTAGTTAATAATCATATAATGTTTGTGTCCAAACAAGTCACAATTATGTCCTTTAACACTAAAAAGTAAGAACTATTTCACAGACAAAAATATTGGTTACGTGCATCTATAATATTAACTAAAAGGCTTAGGCCTGGTGAACATTACTTAAATAATTCACAATACACTCAAAAGAACAGTTTTCAGAATATTCTCCACAAAGAAATGAAGTTAAATGAATTTGAATTGGATGTGGTACGACCAGTTCTGTCAAGATTCCAAAATAAGATGACAAGGCATGATGGTTTAAACAGAAAACTCACCCACTGGACAATAAAGATGGCAGCTGGGAAGGCTTGGCGAGCTCTACCAACTTGCGCAGTTGTTGAGCTTCCTTTCTCAGCTCTGCTACATGCAGGTGTAACTTTTTTCTCTCCACTCCATCAAGAGCCACATCACTCTGTACAGCACTCATGAACACATCCAGAGGATCCTCTGTGGAAGAACTTGAGCCCCCTGAGTAATCACAAACATGAGGTTCGATCGAACACAAGCTATGTAAATGAAGAGAAACTGTCATGTTTTTAGGAACTCACCCTTTCCAGAAAAGCGGAGTTTCTGTTCAGCATCTAACAGCTCTTTTTCAACCCCTGCTAGTTTGGAGAGCTGAGAGGAAAAATACATGATGTTAATAATAGTAAGCAAGGTATATACTAGTGTCGTGGTGAGGTTGTAAGTTGGTCAAATTTACAAATATATGTTTTCAACATATTTGCCAACTAGTGATTGTGATGGTCATATATCATATCAGGATTCTTTTCATACGCTTGAGGCTAAGTAATCAATTGACATAAGTTTGAGATGAGCCCGTCTTGTAATTATCACTGTAATGATCAAGTTGCACCTAACTTTGTATGTGAGGCTCATTTATATAGAAGAGTGAACGCTGAAAATACGCAAAACTATTTTTTATCTGGCAAACAAACCATTTATAGCAGCAGCTCTAGTTTGCCTAGCTCTATTTTTGTTATTTTCTTCATTTCTGAGATGTGTGAAGAGGAGGGAGGAGAGAGGTTTTATCCCTAATGCTGGATAATGCATGAGTGGACGGAGAAATCAAAACAGACTAGAATGCACATGAAAATGTTGAAATCATTTTATTAAAAGTTGTATTAATTCATTTATGTAACAAGCACTACATCATTTCACCTGTAGAGACAATGCTATTCTCAACTGCCCAAAAAGCTCTAGCTCTTCTGATAGAGACACCGCACAAGATCTGTCCTGTCAGACATCGGAGGGCTGTACTTCCCTCTTCAAAAGACTCATTCATTGAAAATAACGTTCCTTTATCATTTAATGGATCTCAAAAACACACAAAAGAGAAAGGTGAGCTGTGTATTTCAGATGCTTATGAACAATCATTTTACTGATAAACATGGAGACACTCTTCTTCTCATCTTTTTTTTCTCTCAGACTTCATCTCATGGAGGTATTGTGTGCCATTAGCGCCATCAAGTGGCAGGTCAGGTAACTTCAGTCATGTGAACAGGGAAACCAATTACAGAGTTTTGCCGCACTTCAATTTTTCTGGCTGGTGTGCACGGTCACATGTGCTCATGCACTTCGATGAAAAATCCACTGCAGTGCAGCCCCTGCTTGAAGATGTGTAGGGACCCTAATGCTTACCAAGCATCACTTGTGATACTAGGCTATAACAAGTAAAAGCCAACTCATGAAATATCAGATAAATACTGGGCCCAACATGATTGTAAAATGTATAGTGCTTCGGTATATCCACTCACTCTTATACACACTCGCACAGGATTCGCACACTGGTTTTACCTCTACTTGTCAATAACGTCCACATGCCTCTCCTTCTAAATATTTGAAATTACATTGAAATGACCTAGTTTTCTTTTCTTGTTCCTGTCCTTGAAATAGGGATTCACCAATACCAATATGAGTAGAAGTACTTTTCACTCAATTTTACTTTTATTTTCTTTGACAATTCATTTTCATCACTATTTTTTTTTTACTTAAAACACAAGCATTTTTTCTCATTATTAGAAAAAAAAACCTTCCCAAACTTAACTTAAAGAACACAGAACCATTTAACAAACAAAGGATTGTAACAGAATATTTAATCATTGTAAGTAATTCTCAAATAAGACTGAATTTGTATGTGTACTTGGGATGGAACAGGAAGTGACATAGAGGGGCGGGATTTATACTGAAGGGAACCTCAAGGGGGTTTCCTCCCTCCCTCCCTCCCTGTTATTGTTATACTTGATAGGGCCTTATTCCCTTTGCAAAGAAACTTTCCAAAGACGTTTGTTTTTTACTAATTTCAGCGGTAACTTATCACGTGACCGAGAAGAGTGGCTTGACCGGCGCCAAGAATGACATAGATGAATATAACTAAGAAAAACGGGTAATTTTTCTAAATAAAAGATAGTTCAGATTCCTAAATAAATAAAATGAAAGTAATGCAAGTTATTTATTCTTTCTGTGCAGCCTGGAACCAAATGACCCATGGACCGGTACAAGTCCGCGGCCCGTGGGTTGACCACGCTGGTTTAGTGGGATTATTTTCTGGAAGTATTGCAGGGTCGCCATCAAAGGGAGGCACTCTCTCTTCAGGTCAGCTAGGTTTTAGTTTTAATTTGTTCAAGTTGGTTTCTCCACTGTAAATACTTTGTAAATAAATCCCTTCGTTTGGCTACTTCAGAATCAGAATCAGAAAGATCTTTATTGCCAAGTGTCCAGCACACACACACAAGGAATTTGTTGTGGTACAGGGTGGTACCGTTTGTTGTGGTACTGCTCGAGTTAAAAGTAAATAGAATATAGTAATGTTCTAGAAATAGAGGTAGTGAAATATCAAGTAATAGAACCATAACTATAGAACTCCAAAGTGCTTAAAAATGTGCTTTGGAAGTAATGTGCAGATGAAAGCATAAGTAAAACAGAGCAGCAAAAGAACAACAGAATGTGGAGCAACTGGAAAGTCCACATCCACATCAGTCATGTTGCTTAATGCAATATTTAAATCAAATATATGAGAGTTTTGGTGGGGGAAATTATGGGTCCAGGAGCTAAATGGCATAAGGGAAGAAGATGTGTTTGTGCTGGGATGTCCTGGTGTTTGGGGCTCTGAAGCGCCAAAGGGTAAGAGCTGGAAGAGGTGGTTGCCTGGGTTGCCTGGGTTTTGAGAGCCCTCTCTCATTCTGGAGGTGTTGAAGGGAGGGTAGAAGAGCTTCATTGACTGGGGGGGGCCAGTGCTGATGGTGCAGGTGTCAGAAGAAAATTTCCCCATTCTCACTTGCTATTGTCTTCCAGTCAGGAAGCTGGTGATCAACTCACAGAGTCAGGAACTGAGAACTGTGGAGTTTTTCCCAGAGGAGTAATGGAATGATGGTATTGAATGCTGAGCTTAAGTCCACAAACAGGATCCTCACATAAATCCATGGCTTGTCCAGATGTTGCAGGGTGTAGTGCAGACTCATGTTGACAGAATCATAAACAGATCAATTGGATTGGTAGGCAAACTGCAGGGGGTCGAGTGGGGGACCGGTGAAGTCCTTCAGGTAAGCCATCAACAGTCTCTCAAATGTCTTCATGCCCACAGATGTGATTTTTGGCTTCTTGGAGATGGGAATGATTGAGTGCCCAAAATTATGTTTTATTATGTTATATAATAATGTAGGGCCCAACATTCCCCAAAATTAGAACAGGTTCCTACAGTGCAGTACTGCCAAACCTATAGCAGAGATTTATTTTATCACTAGTGTACTCTCATGCTCCGAGGTTAGGATGACGCTGCCTCACCTGACTGCTTGTCCCTTCTATATACTGAGCTAAAAGTGATGTGGTGTAGATTCCTTACCAATGACTCATATGTATCTGGACGCTGCTGAATCTTTCCAGCCCTCTTCATTCGCTCTGTGCGCTTCTTCTCCACCACCCCCGTTCGATCAAGAAAAGTGTCATCATCACTGTCATAGAAGTCCTCATCTTCCCAGTTCTTCTTCTTACGTTTGCGGGACACTGGAAAAATAGAAATAGAATGCAAACATTCCAATAATTCAAAAATTTTTAAGTGCTATGAGCAGCAGTGAACAGGTTGGTAGACTTTTTTAAAGACTACGTTCTAGGGCTTTTAAAGCACATCCATGTCCAATTTTGAGCTGACCATCTACTTTTAATATACATTTTAAAATCCTGCATTTTGTACTTTATTCCATTTGTACTTTATTTCATTTGTATTATATTGTATTTCAGTACTTATTTAAATTCATATCTACTTTGTTTTCTTATAATTTATATTTTATTTTCATTCTTTTTTTTATCTATTTTCTTAAATGGTTACAGGTTGGACAGTCGTACAATACATTTCACTGCACTTCGTATTCTGTATGTATATGTATGTGACAAATAAAATCTGAATCTGAATATTAACCATCTTTTAATATATTTGCACAAATATAAGTACCATTAGTAGGCTTGTATTCAAATTTTAATCAAACTTAAGAAGTGAGAAACTCTACTTTTGCATAAATTAAAAATCAATAGCAATGTATTGATGTAATACAAACAACAAAATTCTACAACTCGTTAAACATTTTAACACAGGTAAAATATGTACACTGTCAAAAGCAGCAATTCCGGTAGCCACAAGGAGGATACAGCAGTTGCTGTGTTAGTAGGTAGAAGTATTCAGAGATATTGTTCACAATATCTATGACATTTTTGTCCTTCTTGGTACTACACAGATGTACTAAATTTCATTCACACAGGACAAACTGGTTGGGAACCAGTAAAACAAGTAATAGTAAAATGAATAGTCAAAATAATAATAACTACAATGATAGCAAGCAGTAATCTGAGACCAAGCATTCATAACCATCAACTTTAGGCCAAAAAGCTAACTTTTAAGAAAGGAGAATAAGATTGTGTTTTCAACAAAACCCAGACATTTCAGAAACCTTAAACAGCTTCTAGTTCCCCTGGAATTTGAATCCACGACCTTCTGATCTAGAAATCAATTGGAACTGCAACTCGAACACACTGCTTTACCAAAAATATTTTATGTAGAATATTTTGGACTCATGTTTTTGTCATTTAGACAAAGAAACAGAAATGGAGGCAACCACATATTCTGGTTATGTCATGTACTACGTTTCAACCGATTCAACCAGTCTAGTTTCTTTTGTAACTTTTAGTCAGCAGGGTCCAAAGATTACATGGACCAAATCTTGTGGAAATTAGATAAACTATCTACTGGAGGAGTTTTTTTTTACTTAATTAGGGATAGCAGAAAGGTAGTAAGGATTAACATGGAAAATCTGGTATCTATCTTTTTAGCATGACCCTAAAAATGAAATTTCAGACCAGACTCATGAGCAGAGGGTAAAGCTGGCAAAAGCTATTAGCAAATTAGTTTTAGTAGCTATAGCAGAGCGAGACAAATATGCATGTCAAGTTTCTAGACTTTTAGTACAAATGGTAATTCAAATAGAACAGTGGTATAAATTAATTAAGAATTAATACATCGTTTATTTATATTTTATAATGCCTCATTTTTGTTACTGTTTTATAAACATTTATAAAGTATGCTAAAAAATAAATAATCTAAAATTTAAGATACCACAAATTGATAGCTTATGTTGATACCACAAACCTTAAACGTGCTATATTGTCTTGCCTTGCATTCCACACTTGCCTATAATAGTGACTTTACTTTGAGCTATTTATCCCTTTACTTATGGTTTGAATGAGCAGGGAAGAATGCAGCAACCAAACTTGATTGTTTAGTAAAAGAGAACCATAAAAGCACACAGAGACATGATGGTCTTGTTAAATTTACACACTACCTCTATATCACTTTGATTGTTGTCAGAACATCATCATAACTAATCAGAGCTAGAAACAGAGAAAAATGCTAACAAATGCTTTTTCTAAACAAATCCAGACACCATAGACAGCATTGTATTATGGGATGATGTCACGTTTGAGTTGACAGCAAAGCACAAAACAGCTCACATAGAAATCTGAGATGATTCTTTTAATATATTGTTTGTCTTACAACATTAAAAAGCATCATGACCATTAACTCAATTATTCACTAACTCAAAGCTAAACATAAAGAGATTGCTTTGCTTATGTAAATTGTTTGTTTAACTATGCATCTCTTAATTAGGGGTCAAAGGGGTCATCTCTTAATCAAGGTTCACACCTTGCAAACATATCGAAAAGAACAATCTGAAGAAGCTCAAAAAATATGCCCAGTCTAGGTCTCTCCCTACCTGCCTCCTGTCTCAATAGACCCCGAGCTTCTAGGATGCGACAAGCCGCTAAGCAGCATTGGATTGCTGCTTCTTTCTTCTTTCCAGGATGGGTCACTTCAGCCACCAGCTGCTTCCCCACAGCGTCATCCACGGGCAACCTAAACAACACACAATACAATTCCAAATCAACTCTTACGTGTAAAATAATAGAGCTGTCTACCAGAAAATAAAATATATATTAATGCTTCCACCGATCATGGAGAGCACTTTATTTGAAGTGGTTTGATAGTATACTTTATTCTGCAAAGCCAGGTGCCATGGGCTTTGTCTTCATATTCAAACTCCAGTTCTTCTCCTAAACAAAAAGAAATACATAAGTTCAATACATTTCAATGCATGAAATAAAATCTCTTCTGCAGCAGATGACTAGGATCTCTCAGCATTAAAAGCCATTTTGCAAAAAAACATGGTGAATTAACAGTAATTAACGTCTTTATTCACATAGAATCGCAGGTGGAGTATTAACACCAGTACCGCTTTTCCTTCTTCCGCTTGTCCCAAAACAATGGACTTGGAACTAAGTCGAGGGTCTTTTTTGGGCTAATGATATCTATCATCATACAGCATATTCAGGGCTCAAAATTAACTTTGTCAATTAGAAACACAACTGTTACCAAAATTAAAATGAAAGGAAATATTATCTTCATACTCTCTCCTCTATACTGGAATTTGGCAGACTTATCTACCCAACTCCCTTTACACCCCCACGTAACAACTCCAGAACTGATATGTTAGCCACTGAAAAAAAAGTCACACAAAATGAAAGATAACCGGAAGTTACAAGAATAGAACTATCTTTCATAATCAATACAAGAGGACACAAAGCTAGTAAAATCATCTGTTCATGATTAGCACAGCTAAACAAAAGCAACTCTCACTACCGGAAATCTGAATAAATTCAATCAATCAGATCATGACTTCAGGATTCTTGATGCGCCAGCCATAATAGTGCACCAAACTTATATATTATAGACATACAGCCAATGTTTCATGGGCCTAACGTCTGAGGCTCAGACTAGGATCCCGGTAAAAACCATTTCAGTGCTTCACTCAGCACTGTGTTCCATTTCTCTCAAAACTGTGGCTTCTGCTCCATATAAAATCCAACTTCCTGATTTACTTATATACCACTAGCTGAGCAAGTGTTCCGTCCAACATTTCAGGTCCAACTTTATAGGAATAAAGGAAACACAGTGTGAGCAGCCAGCTTTTTTCATCTGAGCATGCGGTGTCATCCTATTATATCGCTTTTGAAAGTCAATTATATAGTCTGTCATGAAAACAGAACTTTTATTATTAAACAAATATTAATATTCTTCATAAGTGCAATCTATCAGGGATATCTCAGACACAAAGACGGTATCAGTTTAACTTAGACAAACTTGCTGCGGATGAACAAACATATTTATTAGAAAACTCAAACTAGTTTATTTTTGATGATAAAACGTAGCCTATCCACTGCTTAGCTTGGGTTTGCAGAGTTACTTGATGATTTTAGTCAAGCATAGTTTGCAGGTGCTAACTTATGGTTAAAAATAAGTAATAATCATTAAAAACTTAAATAAAGACTGAAAAGTTCAATATTTGCAAAGAAAAATACAAAAGTGAAATTTGCTAGTGAATTTCTCTTTTAAAGACGCAGAAACAGTAGATTTAATTGATGTGCTTGAATGCCAAAGAATTTACCCTCTGGTGAGATTAGTTTGCTCATTAGTTTAAGTTTGAGGATGATGATGATGATGATGATGATGATGATGATGATGATGATGATGATTTACCTTCTCTGTCATAGAAACCCTGCAGAGCCTTCTTAGGATCTTTTAAGTATGCTGCTTCTTGGTCCTCTTGAAACTCTGTGGCAAAGGGATTTTCCTCATTCTCGTCCCCTTCTGGTTCTGCTTCTTCAGCTATTAAAATAAAACAAACATAAGTGTACCATATCTTCCAACAATGAGATTTGATAAATAGACGTCTATTTATTACCCATTCCCCAAGAGCATCCGGTGTCTTCAGAGGAGCTTCTGGACCTACTGCCCTCCTTTTCCTCTTCTTCCTCCGAGCCATCCCCCATCATCCTCTTCTCCAGGTCCTCTCTCTGTTTTTTAGCACGCTCTCTGAGCTCAGTAACAGTTAGTTCAGATTCTGCTTCTTCATCACACTCTGGACCCTGGCACAAGAAGGAATCTTGAAATAGTCAAGTTTCTTTTCAAGAAAGATGGGTTAAAAGAGTGCAACGAAAATTATGCCTTTTTCAGAATTAATTTTAGGGATGTGTAGCCTAGCACGCACTTTTTATAAGTTAAAGAACATTTATGGGAAACAGTTTCTTCAAATGAACTCTTGTTTCATATGCCTGTTTTATTGTTTATTTACATGGTTCTGTCTGCCTCTTGTGTTTGTCAGTATTATAGGAGAAATAATCCTTTTATTACACATTGTCAAAAAAGTATCTCTGCTGCAATTAGATTATTTATTATAAAGCATGTTAATTGGAAAGATGGGATGCTCACAGTGGTCCGAGGTGCCGCTCAGAGTTTTCTGTGTTTGCTCTGATGCTTAAGAAGTTAGAAGGAACATTGCTTGAGAGCTAGAGGCAGCAGAAGCTTGAGCACATGTGTTCAGAGGGAGCTGTCAGAACTGTGGGCTTCTAGATAATTCGAGTCAATGGAATAATATACAATGAAACGTTGTTTACAGCAAACTATGTGGTAAAATTTTGAGCAAAGAATGGGTGATCTACCATCCGATCAATTGAGTACTGATCCACTTTGTGGATCTTCATGTTTTTGGACTGTGGACAATCATTATTTCGGAGGACAGGTCAGCGAACAGTCTACTCGAAGTTATGAAGTCAATGGGTCCATAAAGCATTATTAACCCTCTTCAAGGATTCTTTAGAAATTATTCAGCTGAATTCTAAATTCAGATCCTCTCTGATATAAATACATTTTCTTTCACTAGATAACAACAAGAAAGTGATACGTTTCTTCTTTATTCCTTCATCTGACGTTATTCATTTTACACATGCTACCTTATGTCTGTTTATAAAATGTATTAATTTGTTCCTCTTTTTCTATGTGTGAATAATTGTATTTTCCATGTAAAAATCTAAATACCTGCAAAATGAAGAGACGCGTGCTTCCTCCAAACTTCAGAACATATCCCACACGGAGGCGGATGTACGTTTGAGGGGGTATTTTGTTCTTGTTGACAAACGTTCCATGAGTGCTGCCTAAGTCATACGCATAGAAGCCCCTTTCCTTCCCCGCGGCCCCGACCTCCACATCTCTGCCCCGGTACTGCACCACTGCATGATAGCGAGAGATTGACGGGTGCTCCAGAGACATGTCACACACAGGTAACCGACCCACCACAAAGTAGCTCCTCTGGGTCAGCGGAACCGTGTCTAAGATCGTCCCGTTTTTCAGCAACTCGAACGAGTAGCTGAGATCAGGAACAGACCCCCATAAAGGCTCTGTGTAGGGCAATGGAGGAAATTTGCCAGCAATGAGAAGTGTGGCCGGGGAAGTTTTGTTGTCTTTAGGTTTATGTTGGACATTCTCGGCCCCCAATCTCTCAGATGACCACGGCTCCTTTTCCGTTTGTTGTTGGTTTATCGGATCAGGATCCTCGTCTTTATTCTCTGAAAGGATGCTGTTTAATTCCTCTGTGTGCTTTCTGCTTGAGCCTGGGACTTGTGACTTCTTCGCCGTGATAGAAGGGGCTACGAAAATATCCGGTTTCTTAAATAGAGAATTTGTGTCAGTGTCGATCTCTGTAGCATCGTCGTTGTAAGGACCTAATCTTGTTTCTGTTTCCATTTCCGTGGGATTATTTTCAACCTCTTTAATGTTCTCTGACTCCATCATTCGCAACATCAACAATCCCTGGCTTGTTTAGTGTAACACTTAAATAAATCCGCCCCATATGTTAAGGTATTGTAATGCGGTGCCGGTGTTATGCCGAATACTCCCCCTGACATATTTTGTATTGTACAAAGAAACTTTCATGTGGAAATTTAAATTTCATTAATGGGAATTTATTGATATATTTTGTTGATTTAGATATAACCCCGTTATTCGCTTGCACTGGTTGAATGTCTAGGAACTATTTACCTTTAACACGGAAGGTTGTGACGGTCGTACCACACAACCTTTGCGTGGCGGGCTCATCTTCAGTTGACGTTTTGTGAAACGTCGGTTTCTTTCTCGGAATAGGTAAAACAAATATGCTAGCTTGTTTGTCGCTATACGTGTTCTATATCAGTGCGCCACTTTTAACTTTTAACCCTACCTTAACGTTAATCTAAAATATAGATTTGAAGTATTTACTGGTTTCGTTGAATAACCTCAGGAAAAAAATGCATTCTTACATTGTGGATTTGTTCCATGTTTTTTGTAAACAGTCTAACAGTAGCTTTAATTTAGGTTTGATAAGCAAGTAAATATACCATTCAAAGATATGAATTGTTTTCTATTACTCTAAGATCAAAACTACATTTCAAGTGTGCAGATATTTTTAAGTTGCTTTCAATGTTGTTGTTTTTACCTAATATAATATTCCTTTATTAGAGAAGAAACACACTCACTGGCCATTTTATAAGGTGCACTGCGCTAGTACCAGGTTAGACCCATTATGCCATAGGTTCAACAAAGTACTAAACACATCCATCAGTGAGTGTGGTACAAATTGATGTAATATCACAGAGGACAAATTCCTCCCGATTTGTCGGCTGCACATCCATGATATGAATCTCATGTTCCACCACATCTCTAAGGTGCTCTACTTTAATGAGATCTGGAGACTATGGGGGCCATTTGAGTATAGTGGAATCATCAAGAACAAGTCACAATTATTCACAATTTATGACATGGTCAGTAACAATACTCATATAAGCGTTTGCGTTGACACTAGGGCTGAGTGATTTTGGAAAATAATTTAATTTAGATAATTTTTTATTAATATTGTGGTAGCGATTTATGTTGTGTTTTTTTTTTCCCTAAAGGGTGGTCAAAATCACTTAAATCTCTTTCTTCTCCATTCTGATGCTCATTCTGAACTGCCACAGATAGTCTGGACCATTTCTACATGCATTGCTGTCATGTAATTTTCAACTATATTTTAATTTTCAGTGTATGCTAAAATTTGTTTCTTTGTGAATCTGTGACAGCAGCACCTTGCAAAGATGATGCGTTACTGGGGTGAGCTTCCTGTGCCTTTAACTCCTTCGGGTCGTAGTTCCTTTGACCTCCTGCAGCGAGAGTTCCGACAGGTGGAGATGCAGGACCCTCCATTGCACCAGCCTTCTGCACAGCGTCCACGTCCTACCACCATGCTGGATATCCCTTCAGAACCCTGCAGCCTTACTATCCACACAGTTCAGCTCAGTCAGCATGCTCAGCGTCTCCGCAGTCTTATTGTTTCTGCACAGCAGGGACAGCATTTCATGCCCACAATTGTAGATGTTCATGGCAATGTAAAGTCTGAAGAAAGGGATACTTTACCACCTCGACCTGCAACACCCACTTTACCTGATGATCTGCTGCCCCTAGACCATAAAGGGTTTCGACTGCCATTCCAGCTACATCATAGTGACCCTGAGAGCGACTTCTACAAGTATGTCAAGAATCACTTTCTATTAAGTTTTCTTTTAAAGAGCCATATCATGATCAAAATCATTTCTAATAAAATATTTGACCTTTTTAGGTATTAGTGCATCCATACCAGTGTCAGGTATCGGTCCAAATCTGTGCTAGAGAGCTTGTCATAAGTGGCCTAATACCAGCGTACCGATACCACTTCATGACAGCGAGATGTCTGTCGAGCAGACGTGCTTAATAGGTGCAAAAGTATATTTCTATAAAATAAACACTTTTGGACTGGGACATCCAAAAACACACTTTCTTTTCTGAATTTGTTCTTCTACAGTTTACTTCCTGGTCTGTTAGCCTGTACATTTTTCATTGAGATGCATTAGAAATTTTAGAAATCTGATTGAAAAGTGGCCGATGCTATGGCCAATTCCTGTGTCTTCAGCCATCAAGCCTTTTGAGCTCCCAGAAAAAGAAAATTGTATTACACGTCATCTTTAAAGGTCCCATATTATGCCCATGTTATAGCACTTAAAATAAATATTTGATACCTCTATACTAGCGCTATACTGTTAATAATTTTCGAAATGCAATATTTTTGTAAAAAAAACTGCCAAACCAGGCGAAATGCGCTGTTCACACCGATCTCTCCCCCAGACATGCTTTCAGCACGCTACCTACTGCCATGCGCTCTCCTGTTTGTGTGGATGGAGCAAAAACACAACAAACGACTATTTAAACATGTGTTACTGTTTTAAACATAATCGACAGACGACTATGCATGCTGTAACAGCACCTTATATGTGAGAACCAGAGTTTGAGTCCACAGAATGAACCAGAAACGGCAGGAAAAAGTCTCCTCAGCTACGTGTTAACAAGGTAAATCAGACGTACTTACTTTTACACTGTACGATTTTTAATGTAGGCGTACTGTTTGAGGAATTATTTATTATTTATTTTGTTATAGGTGTGACAATGCCAATAGAAGATCTGGTCGTGATCTTATGTTCCTAAACATCTAAAAAATGCAGTAATTAAAGAAAACACACCTGGATCCTATTGAGTTATCCAACTATAGCCAATCTCTAACCTTCCGTTCTTGTTAAAAATATTAGAGAAAGTTGTAATAGCAAAGCTCAGCTCCTTCTTACAGAAGAGCAACTTTTATGAAGATCTTCAATCTGGATTCAGAGCACACCACAGCACAGAGACTACTGGTTAAAATCTCAAACTGTTACTTGATCGGGATCAAGGGAATATCTCTCTTTTAGTTCTGCTAGATCTCAGTGCAGCCTTCGATACGATTGATCACAGAATTCTCCTGGCCAGGCTCTAAGAAGTTTTTTTTTCATCGATGGATCTTAAGTTTTTATATTGTTTTTGCTGAGCCTCAGTCAGCGAGGCTCCCAGGGACCTCACAGAAGGAATTCCTATTTACTCTACCTGATGCACACTTTGAAAGCAACTGCTAAAAAAAGTGCTACATAAAAACTTGATTGATTTCCTTATAAGATTATAAAAGTCATGTAGTGTGCATTTGGCTTGATGTATGATGAGTTAAAATTCAGTATTTCATTAATGCATTTAAGCATAGCACGAGTAAAAAAAACACTGTGTGGATCTTCAAACCAACACACAGGACAGTTGAAAAGTGCCTGGTGTATGAGCCACCCTCGTCATAAGTCCTTTGTCGAACAATTCTTTGTTGACAAACAAGTTTGACGTGAAGTGCTGCTCAAACAAAAGTGATCTTTACAAAATCGAGCCATTTCTTACAAATAAGCTCATTCTTGGATAATCCAAACAAATTTTAGGATCCAGACATGTGAAAATGCACATATTCTGCACTTTTTTCCAGCTGCTCTCACACTTTCAGGTCAAATTGTGTTTCATAGAAAATTAATTACTCAAACATGAACTAATCTGAATACAACTTGAGGCATGTTTTTGATGTTTCACCTTTATAAGAGAAAATACCTCTTTATAATTTCTGCAGTAGATAATATTTATTAATTACTTGCATTCTCATCAAACCGTTATCTAAAGTGTTTGGTCTTTTTAGAACCATACTAATATCATTCAACTCCTATCTAACAAATGGAACGGAACGGTGACACAATAAGGGAGTTCATTTTATTTGGGGTGTTTCAAGGCTCTTATCTTGACATATTTAGCTTCAGCCTCACAAAGAAGCATTTTCAGGACACAAGGGGTGACAGGGTGATGGTGTTGTCAGAGAGAAATGTCTCTCTCGCATCAGCTTTTGTTTCACAAGAAATTGGTATATGCAAACATTTCCCTTAAGGCCACATTGGGCTGAATTATATTAGAATGTATCTTTGCATTCTTGAACCATGGGGCTCCGCTTGCCCAGGTCGAGTGAAATGTAGTGATGTTCCTTGCCATTTGATGATCGCTACAGAGTTCTAGGCCCTCTGACACTTGCTTTTTACCACAGAAGAAGAAAATGTTCTCATACAAAAGCATAAAATAAGTAACTAAATACATAAGATTTGGCAGCAACCAATGATTCAAAACGCGATGTTGATGATTTACAAGTAAGAAACATTCCCAGCAAAATAAATCCCAGTGCTCCAAAGATGATATCCATAAATATATTTGTAAATGTTGAATTAAAACTTTTTTTTTTAATCAAAAACTGCATTTAATTAGTTTAGTTCGACAGAGACATGACAGTTGGTTAAAATAAAAAATACTGTTACCTTCCAGAAAAGTCATTGATCACAATCTTCATCTTTCTCCCTCGCACTAAATCACTAGTCGTTCTTTTCTGTTTTTAATGTCTGGATTAAAAAATAACTTTCACACATTTCTCATACTACGTTCAGAATGAAGCCCAAAGAGACCCAAAAAATTTTTTTTTGTGACGTCTCAACAGCTCAATTCTGATTTTTTCAAAAAAGGTTGATTTCACATGTGTTCCTGAATGCAATACACATCTGATTTTTTTGCCATGCGACGTCGGTCTGAACAGCCAGGTTACATTTATCTGACTGACATCGGGGACAGAAATCACGTTTCTGGGCATGAGTGGAATGTTTAACATCAATCATGGCTGAAAGCAGTCAGTGGAAGGAAAGTGACGCAATAGAACTAATAAATAGTTCTTATTTCTCTTCTTCTTGATATGATTTGGTTGAAATGATAGTAGTTCCAATTGGAAATGAACTTAGACTCACAATCATCTTGAATAACATTTTCGTCCATGTTTACTTACATTCTGATCAAAGCCTTTGTCTGCACACAAACTCCTTACCACATTCAAAGTTGCGTTCATTTACAAGATGGATACAAGTCTCATAGTGTGTGTACACACCAAAAAAAATCTAATTTAACATTAAGAGCTGCAGTTTGAATATTGCCTTATAAAACACAGGGTTGAAAGTGTGAGGAAAAAAAGTTTTAGTGTATAGTCTGGGCGTTTATCATCTGTCTTCATTTATCATCTGCCTTCTGTTGTTTCTAGGGGTAAAGGTGAGCCTGTCACCGAGCTAAGTTGGCCCTCGTGCCGTCAACTGCTCTACCAATCAGTTGCCACCATGCTGGCTCACGTTGGGTTTGAGTCAGCGAACGAGACTGTTTTGGAGACTTTAACAGACCTTGTTCACGAACAGTACCTAAAGCTTACCAAATTGCTCCGTGTGGCTGTAGACAGAGAAGCCTGTCAGGGCTCCACTCCCTTCCCTGATGTTGTGGAGCAGGTTTTCCATGAGGTGGGCATTGGGAGCGTCTTAGCCCTGCAGCAATTCTGGCAAGTCCGGATCAAAGATTACCACAGCTACATGATTCAGGTGAGAGGAGGCAAATGATTATCCATCTCAAACAAACCAATAACTGCCTTATTATATGCTTGGCTTTAGGTTAGTAAGGAGCTCTCAGAAGAGTATGAGCGACTGGTGAATCCAGAAAAGGCTCTTGAAGATGCCAAACCCCTGATTGTTAAAGAAGAGCCATTGAGTGAGTTACCTTTTTCTTTGAGCGAGAAGCATGAAGGAGATCTGGCGTCGGGTGTCCAGAACCTACCTATAGGGGTACTAGGTGCATCCAGTGAAAGAGTCGGACCAGAGGAGGGACAATCCCCACAACTATCAGGTAACTTCTTTAGTTTCATTGCATTTTATTTTTGTTCAAATAAGTAAAAAACCCATTGTGAAACTCATCCCAATTAACTTGGGAATCGTTTTCCCCCCTAACAGTTGGTTTCAAAGTGAACTCATGTTATGTACAGTAGACCTACGCTTACTTTACATAGGTCTCTTTAATGTTTAATTTATAAATGAAGCGTGAAAGTAAAGTTCAAAGCGTTCCTGTTTCAAGTTTCAACTACAGTTTGGTTTAGGTTTTGATAATTGTAAGAGAATATGTCGACAATTGTTTCATATTTTTATCCTTCACAGGTGCAGCAGGAAACAACTCCCCCTTGTGGAATCTGGCACAGGTAAAGTTGGAACCTCAGGACAGTGAGGAGGCTCAGGTATCAGGACATGGGGTTCTTGGAGGGGATGTCTTTGAGGAGGGTTCTATGTCCACCATGAGCGAAGCTGGTATCGTTCCATCTCCTGCTGGTTCAGAAGGAAGCTACATGTCTCACTCTCCGGATTCCCTAATGGGTGCATCACCATTCACGCAGAGGCCAAAGAAACGGATTCGGAAAGTCTAGCTGTATGTGACTGAAAATCAAGTTGTTTTGGGATCAGTGGTCTTCCACTGAATCGATTTAATTTAAAATTAAAATGAAATTAAATGGAAGATACAAACAGGCATTGAATGGTTCCTCAGCAAAAAAAACCAAACAAACATATTTTTAGCCAATGATTGAATTAGAAATTGACACCTGTTTCTTGGTAAAATTAGCATGTTGATTGTTTCCTAATAGTAAAGAAAATGTCACAAGAAAAGTAATTATATAACTTGATATTAGTTGTTGTTACGCGACGGGAGTGGTCCAGCTTTTATTGTTTAGCTGAAGAGCCACATTTCATGTATTTTATTAATTTTTTCAGCCATTTTAATAGTTTTGGAGAGTTGTATGTTTTGCTGCTTCAACAGAGTGAATGCAAACAAACACATCTTCAAGTTCCATCTGTAAAGAAGAGTGCAGCCTCTCTTCTTAGGAATCGTTGACGCTCTTATCAAAGTCAATTCTCAACAATGACCAAAAAGCTGGTGTTGGTGTTGTAGGTGTTGTTTTTATACTTTATTTTTCCTCATTGTCTCCCCATCTGGTTGTGGAGGTTTTTGCAGTCAAAAGCATTCCTTTTGACAGACATGGATGTGATGAACTGGATTGTGCCCACCACCGTTTTCCATCCAGCTTCTTCTCCAGCATTCACTCAGAATCCACAGGAAGTGTCTGGCTTTCATTTGCACATCAAACAGAACAAGTCATGTTTTTCCTGAAAATTTCATAATTTTACCTTTGCGCTTTGCAATGAATATAATTGTAATAACGCTAACACTGTGGGCCTTAATAATCATAAAACGATATAATCAAGAATAGTTATTACTGTGTTCATTTGTTACGTACTCTATGCGCGCACATGGGTTTAAGTCACCACCAAGGCCCATTCAGGCACAGCCTGTGTTGGTCTAGAGCAGGGGTGATTTAAAAAAAGTCACAGAGGTCCAGTTATTAAATTGTCCTCCAAGTAAATGCTCCGGCTTGTACTTTGTATCTAACAAAAAATGTTTACATGCTTGTTAAAAAATCCTTTCATGCGCAGTTACTGGCGAATGTAATTTCCAGGGGGGCACGAAATCGACTGCCTTAGATGTCGCAGCCGAATTTGTGCCGCTCACGAATACACCCAAATCACAGCTGTATGTGCGGAGTTTTTCTAGAAGGGTCGGGCTGTTAATAAAAATGCTTGAAAGTGTTTTTTATTTTCTATTCCCCTGTTTATATAGTCATTTTTATTAAAAATGCTTATATTAAAATGTACAATTATTATTTATTTATTTACATTTTAAATATTGTTTCAAATGTTGATTTTAAAATAAACAATCAAAATGGGTACAAGTCTTTTAGAACAAGCTTGTAAGAAATGTTTTCTTTGAAATATATATCATATTTATGCTGACATTTGACATATTTGTCTTGTCAATACACTGTGACAACACTACCTGGTCTTCTCTAAACACTTTCCCTTTCTTGTAATTGACTTTCCAATGGAGTCAAGAACAAGAGTCTTTTTTATGAGGGGTACATAACCTAGTAAATCCCACACATGGGCTTACCGTTAAATGCATTTAGAAATACTTACAACAAGAAACCAATGATGGGCCTCGTTGAAAATGCCAATAATTAAATCATATTCATATGGTTCAAACTGAAAAATAGAAGTTTTATAGAAAAAAATTGACATGTTAGTATCTGTTTAGAAAAGAGAGAGAGAAATACACACAGTCTTCAATATGTGCATACCTTGAATTTAGTGACCCTTCAGAAGTTAGATAATACAAACGTGTCCACATAATAAGCTTTTTTTTTTTTGAAACTCATTCAAAAACAAGCTTTCTTAAGTACATTCAATTTATACTTTTCCCTTGAAAAAGAAACCATGAAAATAGTACAACAAACTAAACATTTTTGGTACATGTACACAAGTTCATTTTAGGGTTTACAGTGTATGATTGTTCCAAAGCTATTTAAAGAGTCATGCTGTCTATGTTAAAAAAGAAAATATGTTATTATTATATGCTATTATTAATGAAAAGGAATTTAAAAATTACCCTTTTCCTAACAAAATAATGAAATAAATGTTAACATCATCTTGTTAATAGGTTTAAAAGACGTAAATGCTTAAGGCAACCGTCAAATAAGAGCTATTAAGAGTGAAAGACGTAATGTAAACTTCCATAGAAAACTAACAATCACAATACAAAAGTGAAAACAATTGATCAATATTAATTGTAAAAACATATTGGAAATGAGAACATATTAAAACAAATTGTAAAGAAATTTACATCTGCATCGAGTCATCAATACAATAGATTTAGAAAAAAAAACAGTTGTTGATAAACTCTTTAAAGACCATAAATCAGAGAAAGGTGATTTTGACACAATTCTTCCTGTAGTAACTCAGCCTGGCCTGTAGCTAGTTACTTCAACCATCGGCTTTTAAATCTTTTAAGAAATCTTTTAAGTGATTGAAGGTACCTTTATTTGTTAGTTTAAGCATTGCAGTAGATCTACAAAAAGAGGAATTGGCAATACAACTCTATTACTATGTGCTATGGCGATTAGATTTTGAAAACAAATATTTTAAGGGATTTACGATAATATTTTCTTTTTTCAAGTCATTCAGTAAAATACATCACCTGTAGTAACTATGGCTACTAAGCATTCAAAGCACCCTTTTTGTTGTCAGGAGTACTGTTTGTAAAATAACGTTCTGGGTAAACAAACACTGGCTTCTCGCAGTGGAGGCATTGCTTTTGATTAAGAAAGGATATTCATTGTCTTGTTGCCCGAATAATGGTCAAAGCATTAATTGTAAACGAATTGTGTGACGAATATTTGAACTAACTTTACTGCGATCTCAAAACATCCATAATATAAAGCATAACTTCACCAATCAAGTGTTAAGCGTGTGGAATGCCACCTGTTCTTAAAGAAAATCGCCAGCATTATGCTTTCCTACATCAAGTAGTAAGTACTTGGATGACTGGCGGATGCTAACTCAGGCTTGGTCCCAGTTGATTCATCACAGAGACAGGTCTTATTCACCTCGACTGTTTAGATCTTCTGATCAACCACGACAAAAAAAAAACAAGATTTCTGACCTGATTTGTATTATTTGGCCCTTTTGGCAGTGAGATACGCATTACCCTTAACAATCTCGCTTTTGCTTCCAAATGCAATGACTTCAGTTTTGTCCTTGTTTAATTGAAGAAAGTTGTTTTGCATCCAGTTTTTAATCTCATCAAGACATTGGCAGAGAGAGTTTATGGGCTTGTAGTCATTCGGGGAGATAGCTAGATACATTTGTGTATCTTCAGAATAACTAGCAGAGATTTAGGTCTAGCAATGTCCCTGGTGCGAACCCCTGACATCACCCTTCAAAGGTATTTTATTTATACCCAGTAGGTAGGAGTTCTTTGTTTAGTTATTCCTTATCAGGGAATCAATTGCATGACAAATAAGACTTTGGAGCTAATCAAACAAAGTCTCTTTGTCGGCGAGTGTGGTACATAACTCCAAACAAGCAAGCAGACGTGTAGTATGGAACGTATGGAAGTTTGGTGGAAATGCTGCAATAATAGGTATTTGAGCCTCAAAAAGCATATAAAGTATAAATTGTGTGTTAGGCTGTGTCTGAGAGATTGCATCAAGATCATGGGAAGTTAGACATCTGTTCAAAATGTTATCAGCTTGAACATTGCTTATCTTGTTTTGCTATTCATATTACGTTGATTTAAACCAAATATTGGACAAAAAGTACTGCTTTGCCTTTGTTTGATCTTTTATTTAACTTTTACACAGAGGTCAAACATTATTACTTTCACCTTGTTTTAGATTGAAATAAATTCCTTGGTTCGTTAAAACCTGTTGCACTCACTCACTCACTCACTCACTCACTCACTGGTATATCTTATCCAGCTATGGGAAGGTTGCGTGTCGTTGCATCTGTGCTTGCATGGAAAAAGTAAAAAATAAAAATCAGGCCAATTTGTTGTATAAATAACTTGCCACATGTATCCTCCAGCGCTGAGGCACAATGAAGTTCCTGGTTCTGGTGGTGATCTTTGGGCTTAGTTTTGCCCAACACGACCCAAACACGAAAGATGGTAGGACATCAATTGTTCATCTGTTTGAGTGGCGGTGGGCAGATATTGCTGAAGAGTGTGAGAGATACCTGGCACCTAATGGCTATGCTGGAGTGCAGGTAACTTCTTAGAACTTTTTTGTTCAAACACCATTGTGTGAAAGGCATGGCAAATATTAGCAAAACATTTTTGTTGTAGAAATGTATACTAATGTGGGAGGAAACTTCTGGGACAACTCATAATGTTTGATGTGGATGAATTAATGTTTGTGTTTTAAAATCTTTTTTTTTTTTAATGAATATTCTTAAACAGATCTCTCCTCCGAGCGAGCATGTTAAGCTGACCAACCCTTGGCATCCTTGGTGGCAGCGGTATCAGCCGGTCAGCTACAACCTTTGCTCCAGATCAGGAACTGAGGCAGAACTTAAGGACATGATCATGCGTTGCAACAATGTTGGGGTAATTGTGAAACGAAAGAGCTAGATATCACTACCAATGGACTACAGGTGCACTAAAAAGTGTTTCGTTCTTCTACCATTGTCCTTTGGGTATTGTATTTGTGATTAACACATTTCTTGAATACTTACAGTCTGAGTAATTTGATCAATCTTTGTTCGTTCCAATTTATATATCCTATACAGAAACCACGGGGTACCTAATGGGATTTAAAAGTGTCTATTTAATCAAATAATTTTAAGAATAAGTTAGCTAGATATTTTTCACAGAAGTTTGATGATACTTTGAATTCATAAAGTGTTGTACAGACTAAATAGCATTAGGATATGTCAGTCAAATATAGGGAGTTTTTGTGACAAGTAGCAATAGAGGCTGATTAGAAGCCTCAACAAGAGAACAATTTTACCTCTTCCCTTCTTTATACGTTTTAACTTTTTAACACAATATTTTTTTTTCCATATTCTTCCTGTTTTCTTGGGTTTGTTTTAATTTGTGAAGTGAGTCTTTGTTAGAAATCTAGTTCTATTTAATATTTTTATCTCAAGTTGATTTGACTCTCTGTCTTCCAGAACATCTCGGTAATAATTAACTCACTATAGCAACCTGAAACTCCACCTCAGAAATCAAAATGTAGTCATAACCACTTACCACCATGACATTCCAAACCCATTATGCCTTTCCTCCTCCTCTTTATTTATTTTCTGTTATTATGTATATTATAATCCTGGAGACCTTTAGACACTGCTCAGAGACGAAACAAAGCTGGTTTGAAAGACAATGGTGTTAAATGTTTAATGGCCAGTTTTTCCTTTTTGGAGTGAAGCATCCCTTCAATGTCTAAAGTGCCATTGTAGTTCACAAATGTAAAATAATCCTAACTAAAACATGTATGATAATTGACTCTAAATCTCTGTTAAACTGTAATAATGTGTGAGATTTACAATGTCGGGAATAGGTCGTGCTATAATGTGTTTGTAAGGGATCGCTAGGTGGATGCTGTACCGAGTGCTACTGACCAATTGAAGCAAAGCTCATCTGTGAACTGATGCCAAGTTTACCGGGAAATGTCATCTTAAAACATATTTGGGCATTTGGAGCGGTCCCCTTGATGAGTGGAGTTGTGCCCATTTCCTATATAAAACAAAACTCCTTTTGTTCATTATTTGGTTGTGTAGTCTCCAAGTTCAAAAAACACTTTTGTTGTCTTTTAATATGTATTTAAGCTTAGTGGATTGTTCAGTGTGTTTTATATGATTCGTTTATTAAGTCATTCAAACTACATTAATGGTACCGTGACTTATTTAATGGCGTTAATTCCTAACCGTGCAGTCCTGGAAAATATCAACCTTTAAGTTGAACTTAGTACACAACATTTCCAGAAAAGGCTGAATTTTCGGATCAATTGATCGGTTATTGGTTTGAATTGCCACAGATCTTATAGTAGTCATTAATTCATCCTAACCCCTGCTAAGATTTGGTTGCAAAACAGTCTGTTTGGATTACAAAACAGTAAAAACAACTTATTAACTACAGGGAGCTGAAGTTTGAACCTATTTGCAAAAAAAGTAGGGTGTTCATTTGAGAGTAGCATTTTATAGTTCTGTATTATATATTAATTATACTTTATGACTTAATAAGTATACTTTAAGTCCACCACCTTCTGTATTTTCTTCTGTTTTACTTAAAAATATACTTTCAATTTCTCAGTAATACCTCAGATGTTAGATATTGCTTACGTAATTATGTAACAGTAAAGTTTACCTTTTTTTTATTTGGGAATATTATTTTATTTTGCTTTGGATGTTACCGCTACCCATAGGTCAAAAACAGGTGATGTGGGGAATTGACCTGACCTCTTGTTTGTGATTTACTGTAGGTGAATGTTTATGCTGATGTCGTCATCAATCATATGTGCAAATCAATTCATGGAGCAGGAACGCCTTCAAGCTGTGGATCTCCTTTCAACGCTAACAAGGAAGACTTCCCGTCTGTCCCCTACTCATATTTGGACTTCAACAATGGCAAATGTAAAAGTGGAAGTGGCCAAATTGAAAGCTATAGTGATATATACCAGGTTTATTATTTCTTTTCTAATATTACTTGTTTGTTAAAACAATATGTAACACATTTAACATATCATATACGAGCATTGATTCCTATTTGCACAGGTCAGAGATTGTCGTTTGGAAGATCTCTTGGATTTGGCACTGGAGACAGACTATGTCAGAGAAAAACTTGCTGAATACTTGAACAAGCTGATCGACTTGGGTGTCGCTGGATTCAGAGTAGATGCTTGCAAGCACATGTGGCCTGGTGATCTAAGCAACCTCTACAGCAGACTCCATTCTCTCAACACCATATGGTTTCCATCCGGAAAAAAGCCTTTTATTTTCCAAGAGGTATATATTTCCTTTTGCTTCAACATTTGGCACATTTATAACCAATGAAACAAAACCACAACTCTTCACAGGTCATTGATTTGGGTGGAGAGCCCATTAAAGCTAGTGAGTACTATGGTCTAGCAAGAGTGACCGAGTTTAAACACAGTGCCAAAATTGGGTCAGTGTTTCGTAAATGGGATGGAGAGAAGCTGAGTTATGTCAAGTATGTAATGTATACGTTGTAAGTTGTTACAATTATGTTAGAATTAGAGTGCTAAAATGTTCTTCTCAGGAACTGGGGAGAGGGCTGGGGATTCATGCCCTCTGATAACGCGGTGGTGTTTGTGGACAACCATGACAATCAGAGAGGTCATGGCGCTGGTGGAGCTTCTGTCCTGACGTTTTGGGACTCCAGGTAAAATTTCTCAGGGCTCGGGTCACATTCCAGACCCGAGTCCCTCCTCGGACAGCTTGCTCTTCTTTACTCGCAAAAACTACTTGTAACACTAGCCAATTTTATGTAATGTGAATAAAGTAAAACAAAGTCTTGGATTTTGGTTAATTCGCTAAAACTCTCAATAGTTTAGTATTACATGTTTTATGGATCATTTGGTTTAAAAGGTTGTTCTCTAGGAGACAGAGTGAAACTCAAGTTTTCTCTTCTTAACCTTTTTGACCTCTCATCTCAATATTTCCAGTACAAAGCTGGCTAGGGCCCATTCCAATATAAACACTTTCAGTCTTGATTTAATTTGTATTTAATAACAAAAACACACTTGGAGTTTCATAATGCTTAATGATATTGTAGAGAGTGAAACCCGGATATACAACAACACGTTTGTTGATTTTTTTCCATAATATATACTTATATAAACCTTGACAAATTTTAACATGGGCATCATGTTGGCGCAGTGAGTTACACTGTTGTCTCACAGCAAGAAGGTCACTGGTTTAAACCTCGGCTGGGTCGGTTGGCATTTCTGTGTGGAGTTTGTGCATCTCCCTGTGATCGCGTGGGTTTACTCCGGGTGCTCCGGTTTCCACACAAGTCCAAAGACATTATTATGTATGAGTGTGTGTGGATGTTTCCCGGTGGAAGTGCGTCCGCTGCATAAAAAATATGTCAAATGAGTTTGCAGTTCATTCCGCTCTGGTGACCCTGAAAAATGAAAGGGACAAACCTGCAAAGAAAATGGATGGATGGAAATTCTGACATACATTTCGTGATCATTTCAAATAAACAATTAATGGAATGTACATGAATTTATAGTATTGATCCATACCTCTTGCAAATCCCAAAGGATAGAGGCAAGTTCCCCTTTAGAAAATAATAAGATGCCAGGGAGCAGAACTTGCATAAAGAGGCGCTAGAGTGAACACTAATGTATTATTTGCATGCCTTGTTCACTCCTGAAGCGAGAGTCAGTGAACAAACTTCTCGTACCCACAGCCGCATAAGTCTCAAGTTGCAAAAGATCAAAAATATTTCTGTCATTAAAATTTTTGCAGTCTCACACAGGGGGAGAGAGAGATCACCATCAATCTACAGGTACAAGGAGACTTCCATGTTTTGAATGTGTACACAGTTTTATTAAATAATAATAATAATAATGCCTTCAATTTATATAGCACTTTTCTAGACAATCAAAGACACTTTACAATTTTCAGAGCATTATTAATTCCCTCTACATTCTCACTCTGGTGGGGATAAGCTACCTTGGTAGCATTGACAGGACGTTGCTGCCGTTCTGCCCCTACGGCCTCCTGCCCACCACCAAACACACCCCAACAGTCACACACATCCATTCAGGGAAATGTGGGTGGAGTTACTTGCCCAGGCCCACAACGGTAGAATGGCCCAAGCGTGGGTCGAACCGCCAACCTTCCAGTTAAAGGACGACCAACTCTACCACTGCGGCATATTTCCGCTCCACAAAAACTTGCAGATTGAATTTTTTTTTCTTGTATTTTAACAGAAATCCATTGATAGTTTTGTGACACTTTAAAACTCAGAGGAAACAAAACCAGACTTACCAGAGTTAATTAATAAACCCCATGAATTAATAGACCATGCCAATGATGTGTAAATGTTTGAATTTTTATTACAAGATGTGACCATTTAAAAGGTGTGGTTTTAATCAGTATTAAACTCAAGTTATCCAAGCTTAACTGTGCTGTATATCATGCTCCCTAGGCTACTAAAGATGGCCCTACAAAAATTATTTTAGCAAACTCAACCAATTGACTTATTGATATAGTAATTTTAATTATTATATTTATTCATTGCTTATTTTAAAAATCCAAAATTGTACGGATAAAGTAATTATGTTTATGCGGACCATTAGTCAGAATACAAAATTCAGTTGGCAAAATGTTTTATGCTCACCAACCAAGGTCGAAAAACATGAACATTATACATGTATACATATTACAAAAATCTATGTCCTAATTACCCAAAGTCACTCTCTTTTAAAAAAAAATAAAGCAATTATTTGTCTCATCTCAACATGATTATTACCCTCATTGTTTGCATGCAAAGAGCATAACAATTACAATTATCTAACATTTTGAACACAAAATCTGTTTTCACATTGTATGTTATCATGCCTTGCTAAATTTTTACAGGGTTTATAAGATTGCAGCAGGATTCATGTTGGCTCATCCATATGGGGTGACCAGAGTCATGTCAAGCTACCGCTGGGATCGGAAGATTGTTAATGGAAAGGTATTCAAGTTATCTTGATGATGAGAGGATCTTTCTTCAGATAAAATACATAACCATGCAGTATTTCACCTCCCATAATTTTTCTTTTGCATGTTATACAGGATGAAAATGACTGGATGGGCCCTCCTAGCTTTGCTGATGGCTCCACCAAGCCTGTGCCTATAAACCCTGACTCCACCTGTGGGGACGGCTGGGTGTGTGAGCACAGATGGCGCCAGATCAGGTATGTGCAAGTCGTAGTGCTTTTGAATTTGAGGAACAAGTGGATCACACGATAGTTTACTTCTGTCAGGAATATGGTGGTCTTCCGTAACGTGGTCAATGGTCAGCCTCTCTCCAACTGGTGGGACAATGGAAATAGTCAGATTGCCTTCAGTCGTGGAAGCAAGGGGTTCATTGTTATCAACAACGATGATTGGTGAGAAACCTTTTGCAACTGTTCAAAAAAACTAAATGTATGTCTCCTAAACTGGGTTTGATCCATGTCTCAGGGAAATGAATGTAACTCTGAACACTGGACTCCCTGCCGGTACATACTGTGATATCATCTCTGGAGAAAAGAGTGGTGACAGCTGCACAGGGAAAGAGGTTTTAGTAGGTTCAGACGGAAAAGCCTTCTTCAACATCAGCAACTTAGAGGAGGACCCTTTCATTGCCATCCATGCTGACTCTAAACTGTAGTTTAGCAAGGACAACATGAACTATAAAATAAATAAAAACCAAGAGACTGCTGTTGTCTTTGAGTATAAATTGCTTTGTTAAATTGAATTGACAGAAGGTTTAAAATCCATCTCAATTTGTTAGCAAACACTTTCATTTAATGCTTTTTATTGATGTACTTGTCAGGTAATGGTTCCTTCCCAATTGAATGATAGAATATCAGGCAGGAACAAGTTTGAGAATTCATTCAAACGGAAATTATTTTAGAGATCTAGACCAAGATGGAAAAAACACAACACAATGTATTCTTGTGGTCCTCTCTTCCTGTGGTCCCAGCCAAGCTTCATCTTTCATAATTCTGGTGATGATGCTCCTCCTTGTTCCTAGCCCGAACCTCCTCCTTCTATTTGTCTCTCCAGTACCTGAGAAGGACAAAAACAATACCTGAGCAGATTTTTCAAGTAGATTAAATCCAATAACAATCACTGCCACTGATTAATATTCAATGAGTTTATTGGTGCTTAACATGGTTAATAACTCTCCCAAACCTGTTCCAACTGGTATTTTTACCACAAACATTCATCTAGCCATCTTAAGCAATCATATCAGTTTGACAGTTTTATCTTTGGTGGTCTTCAGCTGTTGGGACACTGAGTAGTTTGCACCACTTTATCAATTAACACCCAGTGTTCCCTGGCTTATGGTCAGAGGAATAACTTCTCAAACTCTTGAGAATGAAGAAAAGTGTCTCACCTTATTAAGACATTTAACAAAACTCACAAGAAAATAATCTCTATTTCTCTCTCTCTCTCTCTTCATGACCTCCGATATTCCATTCAAACCACACTTTGTGTGTTTGTCAAGTGGCAACCTCCTGCTCTCTCTCAACCAATAGGAAGTGACTGAAGTGTAGTACCTCAACCAGCCACATGGGTGGGGTCAGAAGTGAGCAAGTTCTCATTCACTCCAATTTTAAAACTACCTAACTTTGGAGCTGAATAAAAAGATTTACACCACTGATGTGGCAATGTATTTGATTCAGATCACTAATAAAATTTTTTTTAAAAAGTAGCTTAAAATTTGTTTGCTTAATATATAGTCAATATAAACCTTCATCCAATCCAATGCCTTCGCCACACTCATGCCCCACCTCTCTGAACCCCTTTTGGTTACCGGGAAGTGATCTACACTCTTGATGATGACTGCCTATGCCCATTTTTAGCCTGCTCTCCCGTTCATACGAAACATCCGGCATGCTTTATACAGTGAAGGGTGTCTGAGTGTTATGGGTGGGTGGGGGTGGGGGTGTGTGTCAGCTTTCAATCTGTAGTTGATGTACAGAAACAGATATACAGATAGCACAATAATTTCCCCTCTGCTCTCACACAGAAAACACTTTATAGAATGGATTGATCTTTTATTAAAACAATTGGCTATAAAGATCAATAAAATCAAAACATTATAATTCATTATGCTATTAAATGATTGTCTTAATGAATCATATACTTGATAAAAAAATAAATTAAGGTAACTGTTAATACATGTGATACCTCGGAGATAAATGAGAAAGGCATTAGGTGTAGAATTTTGATGCTTGGCCCAAAGACTGACGCCAACATGTTCTGCCTCGACACAGTGATTATATAATTGCAATAAATGGAGCTTCATGGTACCATCTGATCTCCAATTCTAACGTTACAATCTTCAACACTTCACCACATCACCTTCATAGAAAGGTAAGGGTAATCATTTTTCATGTATTTTATTCACATATTATTTCATTTACATTGGTTCATTATTATTTAGAAGATGTATAATGTGTATGTTTAAGGTTTGAAAAATCTCTGGTTATCTCTGGTCTTCCATGCTATTTTCAGTTTTTATTGTTGTTGCTGTGTGGCTTGGAACAGATTAGGCATTTTACATGTAAAACTTCGACATACAAAAAAATTCAGCATACGAAGGCCACCCCGGAACGGGGTTAATTTCCTATATCCGAGTATAACTGTACTACTACTGTTAATGTTCATATTCACAATATGACCTACCTTGTTCATCTCTAAACATACAAAAGAAATGCGTAAAGCTGACTTCATCAGTTCATTCCTCATCCCCAAATCCCTCAAATTCTTCTTCTTCATTGTGAGAGTTGAACAGTTAGAATAATATTGCATCGAACATACCCAAGCTTCACTTGTTTTTTTTGACAACATTGGTGATATGGGAGAGCATGGAGTTGTACATCAATAGGGAGTGGAGATTATGTTCTGTATAATCACACAAGGTACACACTGAATAAGGAGATCAGAGCAGCTAAAAGGAAGCAGCTACTCCAGGAAGCTAGAGAACCAGTTGTCAACCAACGACCCTGCATCAGTGTGGAGAGGTCTGAAGACCATCACCAACTATAAGACACCTCCCCCTTCCTCTTTGGGCAATCAGACTTTGGTGTAAATGCTCAAAGACTTCTACAGTAGATTTGAAACCCACAGTCTGACATCCTCCACCCGCTCTGATGACTCTGATCCACCAGAGCAAGCATCAACAACTGAAGCCCCTACCACCACCCAAGAACTTCAGATCAGCGAGGTTGTTGTGGGTCACTGATTGGGCAGAGAATCTGTGCTCCTGCGTCATGAAACATGCGCCAGCAGACCCCTCAACCCTGCGCGAGGGGTTAGTTTGGTTGTGACAAACGACCTGTGAACACCTGGATCCCTATGAAAGGAATGCGAAAGTTGAGTCGGTGCTGCAGTAATTTGTTTGTTCTAAAGTAATGGTTAAAACATTCTCACATTTACCACATGATTGCTTGAAAACCACCCCAAACCTCCATCTGAACGAAAGCTGAGCTCACAGGTAACTTCATGAATCATCAACAAAACGTGAATGTTTTAATGTCTCTTCATAATATAATTTATGACCGATTACACAATTAAGTATGACCAGTAAATCTGTCATAAACTATGCTCCAATTAAACACTGGCGAATACAACCAAACAATCAAATATTTATTAAAATGATTCATAAAAGGATTTATAGACTGATTTATGCTGCGATGTCGACCCTCCTGTAACCCTTCAGTATGTTCTTTATTTTCCAGGAAAGAAGTATGTAAAAGTGTTTCTTCTACTGGAATCGAAACCAGCTGAAGACCAATATTACAAAAGACAAAAATAACAAATATTTTGTGTATTCTCTCATTTTATATATTAATAAAACAATCTCAAATCGTTTAATTATAACATAATGCAATACAACCACTCATTAACATATAAAGCTACAGTACTCTAGCATGACCCCAGCCAAACAACTGCTGTAAATGAGTGATTTAACATTTGAAGGCTGTTTTAACCTGTTCTTCACTGAGAGTGTAAACAGGGTTTGTGGAGTTTTTCATATAATGCGTTAATCACAATTTCGCTGTTTGGAAAACTTTATGCATCATCTAACGTACAGCCAGATTACCATAGTTTCAGAGTTTAAGTGTGAAAAGTGAATAAAAAGAAGCAGAGATAAAAAAAAGAACAAAAAAGCACAGTTGATAAAAGCATTAATGATTTACTGTGTAACAAGAACAGGTGACTTTTATAACAAAAGAGGTATTATGATTGAAAGAGGTACAGACGCTCACCGTCACTCGATGTAGAGGTCAAAAAGACCCCGTTATGTCCACTTCCCATTATATGCCCCAAGGGACATAATGGGAAGCTCCCACTAAGCTTCCAAAACTTCACTAATGGCACCATATGCACTTCGCCGATAGTTCCCAAGTGGACTGCAAACTAGCGGACTTAGTCAAGGAAAGGAAAGTTTATTTGTATAGCACATTTCGTACAAAAGGTCATTCAAAGTGCTTTACAAACAAAGACAAAAAGTAAGTACATTTAATAAAAACAAGCATTAAAGAAGTCAAATGAGATTAAAAACTAAAAATGAGGACATAGATAAGGATAAATGCAGAGATAAAATAGTTGTTCAGACGTTGGTGTTCAGTCGACAAAAGCACAACTAAACAGGTGTGCCTGGTTTTAAACGCACCCTTGATCTCCTCTGGAAGTTTGTTCCATCTGTGGGCCGCATGGTAACTAAAGGAGTATTTACCCTGTTTGGAATTAACCCGGGGGAGATTTAATTTATTTGAACTGAGGGATCTCAGCTCTCTGTTTGGTGTGTATTCACTGATCATGTCTGTTAGGAATTTAGGTGCTAAGTTATGTTTGGACTTACATACAAGCAGCAGAACTTTAAAATCTATTCTGAAGGAGACCGGCAGCCAGTGCAGAGACTTAAGAACTGGAGAATTGTGTTCTGACTTTCTAGTTTTGGTTAGAATTAGAATCTCTATTAGAATAGAGGCTTAGTAGTGGGGTGGATACCTACCTGGAAGTTCAGGCTCAACCTCAAAGCAGCCACCGGTTCCAGCCGAGGAGGTCTCACTCAAGGCTGATTCTGACACAGAAGCTGAGAAACATCCGGGCTGTACTGCATCAGACACATCGCCCTGGAATGTGTCTCTAAAATGAGAGCTGCATTTGGATCTGCAATGCAAGTCTCCTGGCTGCCAAATAACCCAGGAAGTAAAATATTTAATGAAACTGAGATCTGACCTGTGATCTGACCCCTTCCTGGGTGGCCTGTCCTTGGGCCGCTTGTGATGGACCGCTTCACCTGATGATGTTGGGGGGGCCCCCAAGGAGGACTGAAGAGGTTTCTCCGGCATCGAGCAGGGGGTGGGTGAGCCAACTTAGAAGGTGACCTGCCCCATCTCAACCTATGTGGTGTCTTGGGTTCTCACCTGCTTCCTGATCAGCGACGGCGAAGAGTCCAACTGGGACCATAGGTATGCTGAGGAAATATTTCCGATCATGTGACAACACTTCAGCCTAGGTCAACCAAGATGATGGCTGTGGACTCTTCTGAACTTTCATGGACAGGCCAAAATTACTTGTAATTTAGCCTAGACCAAAAATCACTGTTTATTAAATGTTGATATGTAGTTGTTTAATAGCTGTCTAAATGAGGAATAGGCTAATTGTCGTCTATGATTAAATGTCTTCTGAACTTTCACTGACAGCCGGGATTTAGCCTAGATGTTTATTAGTCTTTTGAACCAAAAAATGCTAGCTGGGCAGTACTCAACATGCTGCACTAAACCCTACGCAACAGGTCAACTTTGTACAATCAGAATTTAAATTACATAAACTTTTTTTCTCTGCTTCTAAAATTAATATTAATTTAATATTCAGGATTAAAAATACAGTTACTTGTAGAATTAAAATGTCAAAATATCGCAGTAATCCAAACCCTGAACTCAACAAATTAATCAAAACCAGGATTTAAATCATATCTGAAATTATACATTTGCATTAGACTCTAGAAACTCAAAAATGTAATAATGCAGGCCTAGTTTTGTCAAAACAGTACAATTTAATTACCATTTAATTGAGAACTCACAAAAACTTAAAAACATGTTAAAGATAGAAACATGATATAGAACATCAACTTTAACAGTGGTCTAATTTGACATCAACAAAAAGTATTTATTCATACATCCATATTCGAGATTTGTACACAACTAACAACTCTTCTTGAGACAGAATTAAAACAATTTATTGATTAGAGTTTATCCTTTAAAAATAAAAGCTTATTCTTTAAGCTGTTGAGAGTAATATTCAGTCAGATTTATATTGTTCTTGTAGTCATTATTGTTTTTGTTGTAATAGTTGTAAATCTCTTTGGCTTGTAGTTGTTGTTTGATTAGTCATTTTTACAAGTTGGTTAATAACTTTGTTAGAAGAGACTTGACTCAATCTCGCACACACAGGTTAAGATTGAGAGCGAGCAAGGGAGAGAGATTTGAGAGCGAGTGAGCACGTCCCCTTGCTCCAAAAGAGTGTTTTGCTCTCAGGTTCAGTGACGCGCGGGTTGAAGAAAAGCTCGCAATTACTTTTTTGATTATCAAAAATACACGTACGAACAATGGCACGGATTTGCCGCCATACACTCACCCATTTGTTAATGTTTTAATATATAAATAAAAAACATTCAGAGAAGGGATAATCATTTTCCCTCAGCTGAAAATAATATGTATATTACATATACTATATCTGAACCAATAATATGGTGACAGACAGTTGATACACCGTACTAAGCAAGCCCTGGCGCTAGAGACAGGCGTGTTGACGTCGATCGTTGCGTAATTTATGCACGATTTTGATTGGACGGTGTAGTTGTCTATCATATAGATAAACACAAACAAATGCACTAAAAATATACTCAAGTAAAAGTAAAACATTTTTAACTAATCACCAAATTACAATTTCTGAAAAGAAAAAAAAATACTCAATTACAGTAGCGCGAGTATTTGTAATTCGTTACTTCACACCCTAAGCGATTACTGAGAATTATTCAACAACTGCCAACCAATTCGAATCGAGTATTCAGATAGATAATGGCATAAAATGTGTTTTAAAATAATTAAAAAAATGTTTGATAAAAGGAAATCCATAAAGTTCCCAAACCAAAACCTGTAGCTTAAAACCCCTAGTGATAATGTGAAGAAGAATCTGTTGTAAAAACAACTTAATTTAGTTTTACAACTGAAATTACACAACAGTCAAATGATGAACATTAAACCATTTATTTCCCTTTTTTTGCCAATTTGTGCTTTTATATAATCTGCTGAAATTACCTATACATCTATTTACAAGAATATTAGGACTTCAAAGGAGACAATGCAATAAATATTGTTAGATCATTTGAAAGAACAAGTCTATTGACAACACTAATATTAGTTGATAGTGTACAGTCACAAAACAGCTATATCCTCATAAACCAAGAACGAAAAGAGTATTCATCACCATCAATATAAAGTAGAGTGCCATTCTTAAGACCTTATTTTAATTGCAAATGCTTAAGAAATGCTCCTCAAACATAGTTTTTATGGCTCAAGATATCAAGGATATAAATGTGCCACATTCCCATCAGCACAAGAACAAAAATAACTGGTGAATATCTCTCCATGTGCGCGCGCAAGAGAGAAAGAGAGAGAGAGAGAGAGGGAGAGAGAGAGAGAGAGAGAGAGAGATAGAAGAGGAAGGGATGGATGGAGGCGAGCTCTGGGAGGAGTCCCTCGTGCTTTCTCCTCTCTCGGAGGTTTTTTAGAGAGAAGAGAGGAGGGAGAGAGAGAGACTAAACAGCTTCATGTTAAATTGGCTACCGAAATTAAGAACAAATAAGAATTTAATTATAGCAGTGAGAGCAAGCAATAACTGATTCCTTCAGAAAAAATGTAAGATGTTCAAGGATTAATACAGATTTTAGTGCTTAAACCTGAAATGCTCGGTAGTTAGCATCACTCTGTAAAAATGTCAGATAATTAAACAGGTTTAAAAAAAAATGTGTATATCATACATCAAATTTTCACAGTTCAAATCCAAATTTCTGGAAACCTGATGGTAAATAAATGTGGAAACAAAACAAATGTCAGGAATTAAAACATGGCTCTCAAAACAATGAATCCTACAAGTATAATGAACTTATTTGTTAAGTAAAATTTTTCTGATCATTTTGGCATAAATCTGGACTGATATTTTTCTGAGAGCTCAAAAAAGATTAGGTGTGAATAAGAGAAGGTAGTGCAGGGGTCTATGGGGGGCAGGTGAGAAGAGAAAGATCCAGTTAACCTTACAAACAAGAAATTCCTGTAAATAAGCTGTGATGAGTTAATAAGTAGTGATTCCAGATTAATTTGATCTTTAACAGCAATACAAAGCGGTGTTTAGAAAACGTTCCGGTGATCATTCAATTCAGATCAGATTTGTGCTATTATTCCCTCTGGGTTCTGCTATGTAAAGTAATTATTTTCTTCAGGGTAAAGAAACTAGTGTCCAAAAATGTCAGTTTATGGCTGCCAACTTACAGTGTCCTTCATTGACCCCAAAAGCAGTAAATTCCTGGCTTTAATCATTCAAAATCTCCTCAGATGTTTGAATATGTGAAGAGCTCTAAATGAAGAGAAAGTCTGCTTTTCTTTTTAGGTGTGAATGTATTAAATAAGGATAGCAAACTTCCGGCCAGCTCACACTTCTCCCTGACGCCACTTCTGGCTTTCTTCCTGCCGAGCATCAGGGTGGATCTGGTTCCTCATGCCACCCAGGACATTGGATGTGGCTTCTGTTGCGACGATCAGAGGTTTGACGACAACAGGAGGAAGCTGCCGCAAGACTCCACCCACTGCACCAGTCATACCCCTCTGCTCATGCTCACGGGTCGCTGTGTCATAGATGGTCAGAGCTGTGTCCGTAATGCCCTAAAGATAGATTGAGATAAGAAATTGGTTTGTTAGAAAATGTTGAAAAATCTAATGTTTTTTAGTTTTTTATTACAAGAATTATTCTAGCATCCAACACGTAACATAAAGGTGCAGAATACAATGTTTTAACAATTTATGTAGGTCCAAATTCTGTAAAGTACCAACACAAATGTAGACATCAGAATCTAAACTGATTTCAACCATGGCTCCCTGCGCCCCAGTTTGAGTTGAAACCAAAAAACCTGGAGAATCTGAAAAAATATTTCTCTGAGAGCCATCTTACAGCCTTATAGTGTATTTTCTCGCAGTACTCCAAGAAGGCAATTTTGCCATGCGTTGAAAACTCAAAGAAGCCGTCTTTGTCCAAAGGAGACAAAAGAGGCTAGAGAGAAGGTGCATCTGCGTATTTAGAGATGGATCTAATAAGCAGAGACAGCAGAACTAGAAGAGAGCTTTCATTAAACTACAACAAGCCAATATGACAAGGCTGCAACAAAAAGACCCACAAGGGGGAAAACTTGACAAAGAATATAATTAGAATAGTAAAGTGGAACAGATGTTTCTTAATAATAACAGACATAACCAGAGTAACACGTTCAGGATCAGATAAATGCCTTGACCAGCACATAGGAGAACATACACTCAAACATTGCACCTGTGAAGAACAGCAGAAACACAGGAGAGTAAAAGGGGAACATCACTGAAGGTGCGGGAAGACAGCTGAAAAAACTCATGACAGATTAAAGAGAGAGGATGAGAACCGACGTGACAAGTCACAAGGAAAAGAGAAATTAAACAAACACGCAGACGATATAGCCACCTCTCAGCAAAGCGCAAGGGAGTTACCTGACAGACGGGAACATCAATGAGGAAAAGTGCCAATCTTAGGAGCAGGAAAAAATGATGGAATTGGCACAATGAGAAAACACAGCAAGAAAGGTAACACGTGATCAACAGTCACAGAAAGGAGATGATTGAGAAACACAGCAAGAGACGCTCATCTCCTAGACTAGAGCCGAGGCGGCTGAAACAATGACAAGTTGTTTAATTTAACTTAAATGTAATGAGGTCACAAATACAAGCTTAAACTTGTCTCACTCTTTCGTTTGAACTCTACTTGACCCAACCAGAGTTTTTCACGTTTCTGTTATTTTAAGTTACAGGCAAGGCAAGGTAAGCTTATCTGTATAGCACATTTTGTACACAGGGTTTTTCTAAGTGCTTTACATCGGAGACAAAGAATAAAAAAGTACATTTAATCAAATCAAGCATAAAAACAAGTCATATTAGGGAAATTAAGACATAGATTAATGCAGATTAAAAAAAATAGTTGTTCGGACATTGTTGCTCAGTCGACAAAAGCGCAACTAATCAGTTAAGTCATTAGCCTGGATTTAAATGTGACAAAAGTGTTGGCACCCTTGATCTCCTCTAAAAGCTGGTACATCTGTGAGCTGCAGGGGAACTAAAGGAGTATTTACCCTGTTTGGAATAAACCCAGGGTAGATCTAATTGGTTTAAAAAAACATAGTTTTCAGGTCCATCGAGAAGGATTTTGAGGTCGACTGTGTCGAAGGCAGCGCTCAGATCGAGTAGAGCCAGGACAGTCGCTTTTCCTGAATCAGTGTTTAACCGGATGTCATTGACTATTTTCAGTGTCTCTGTGCTGTGATGAGCTCTGAAACCCGATTGATAACAATCCATGTGTTCATTTAGAGTCAGGAACTCATTCAGTTGGTTTGCCACAAACCTCTTCATAATTTTACCAATGAAAGGGAAACTTGAGATGGAAAAGAGCCGGAGCACAAGGTGTGTATAACTTCTAAGAGGTAATTTTCTAAACTCTTAAGAACATTTTTAAAAAGGCTGTTGGTACAGTGTTAAGACAGCATGTTGATGGTCTAAGGCAGTGGTTCCCAACTTCCACACTTCCCAACTTCTTACTTTTTTGTATCCTAGTGACTAGCAACAAATCTAGCGACTTTTCCTGCTGTTCTTGTCGACTTACAGGGACTTTTTTTCGTTCTGGCTGATGGGCTCTTCAGACGGGGCAACCTGCCTGTCATCGTCCCTAATCCCATCAATGGGCGGAGCCAGTGCTCGAAAACACGTCCTCAAACGTGGGACATGGCCATAGTGAAGGCGTCTGAATGGCCAAAGGTTTAATTCTTATGTAAGAAACTGAATTATGTCGTTGTATGATCTGCTTGAAAAGACCAAACGAAGCACAGGAACCAATGCGAACTGCTATCTTTTCACAGGCTCACCATGCAAAACGAGCCAATTGAAATGACAATGCAAAGAGCCAAAAACCAGTTCAGGGTGTCAGAGTAATATGTGCCCCGCTGTGTTTACTGAATCTGCATATGAGTGTGTTTGATTATCAGAAGCCCATGGGACTAGCCCTAAATTTACACCTACATCTCACCAGCTTTGTCTCTCGATGAGCCTCACCTTTTCTCTGAGAGAGCCAATCCTGTATGCCTTAAATATTTAAAACTCCAAACAGCTTTGGCTAATGCTCTCCTGATTCGCATTCCTAATTAAGTCACACCTCTCTGGAGGAGATTGGTCTGAAGAAGCTTTCAAAAGTAGATAGCAGACTGAAATCCTGGCACTTTTGTCTCTGAAATCGGCCCATGAAGGAAGAGCTCTAAAGCTCCCTTATCATGTAGTAAACTTGGAGTTAAAATGTAATGCTTTTTTAGAATGATCAATTCCAAATTAAGTGTAGAAAATAACTCCTTATTCTTGGTTCATACTTGATAGGCTGTATAATGTAATGCATTGTTTATACACATCAATGATAATAAATGTTTGAACCTTTTTCGGTCATTCTTCTTTTACTGAAACACTTTTAAGGGTTAATAAGAATATTAACGTCAAGTGTGAGTAAATTTAAGGGTCACTGAGTGGGTTAAAACTTAATATCATCATCAATAATTAACATGCTAATTTATTTGGCCGTGACCAAGAATAACGGTAAAGATAAAACCTTTTAAATCAATTATGGAGTCAGATATATACATTTATGTGAATTATTAAAAATCCTTTAGCACTGTTTCAAGACAGAACACGTGAGCCTTCAGTCCCGACTGGTATCCGTTTTTGGGCCAAGCACCGGGACCTTACACTTATATATCTTAAACAAATGTAAAAATAACTGTTAATAAAGATCAAGACCAATGGAGTTGCCCCTTGTCCCAGCGTAAGGTTCTTCTTTTCTTTGTATGCTGTTTAAAGGCGGTTTGCAAGCCTTCTTAATGATGTATTACTGCCACCAGTTTGTCCATGTGAATATTAAAATACCCAGCGATAATAAAAGAGTCAATCCTTGTGTGTGCACACACACACACACATGGCAATAAAGCTGATTCTGATTCTGATTAGGATTGTTGTAGCCATGTATTGAGCCCAAGCAACTGAGAGAACATATTGGTAGCATTTTATAATAACTACACACTACTCATAATTTATTAGGCATTAATAAATAGTTGACAAGTAACTCATAAACCATTGACTATGTTATTACACATTTAATAGACTTTAAAAATAACTTTGAAGGCTTTATTCCTGGTTTACAAGCACCTTTATAATTTGCTAAATAACAATTATTTCATCCTTTATTAAGGATTAGTTAACTATTTATACATTATTTTTTTTGCTATTTAACAACCAGTTAGTTATTAGCTGTAAGTGATTAATGAGATCACTTTTAACATGTTAATAAATTATTATTAAACTATTTTAGAGCACATTCATACATCTTGTTATTCAGACATATAGAAACTGTTACTAAGTGTGTAATAAATGCTTTATTAACACATACTCCTGCTGTAACTCATGATTAGTTCAGGTAGTTAAAAAGCATCTACTAGTTACTAGTTAACTGTTTGTGTAAGCTTATCTAAAGTGAGGACTATTTATGACTTTTAAAGCATTAATAAATGAGAACTAAAGACTTTCTTTTATTGTAAACCACGGAAAAATACAACCACTGAAATATTTAGTCTCATTTTTTTATGCTTTACAAAGCATGAATAGTCCTTACTTTAGATGAGCCCACACAAACAGTTACCAGACAGCTAATAAATGTTTTATAACTAGCTAAATTACAGTTATATTATGTGTTAATAAAGCATTTATTACCACACTTAGTAAGTGTCACTATGTATTTGAATAATAATAATGTATGAATGAGCTTTTAAGTTGTTTAATAATCATTTGTTAACATGTTCTAAATTATCTCAATAAGTAACTGTTTTTAAAATACTGAAAACTTCAATTTATAAATGATTAACTGATCCTTAATAAAGCATGACTTTACTGTAATTCATAATATTATATAGGCATATATAAACCAGGAATAAACACTGCTGTAGTGTAATGTGCTGTAAATGCTGCTTGTTATTCTGGTCTGGTCTGGTCTGGTCTGGTCACGCCCCCCTCCTCTTCCTCCTCCCTTCCCCTCCTCCTCCTCCTCCTCCTCCTCCCCCTCCTCCTCCTCCTCCTCCTCCTCCTCCTCCCCCTCCTCCTCACACACTGAGCAGTGTTCGAGGCATCTGTGGTATTCCGTGGTATTGTCTTCATGCTTTTAAATATCTAAGTATGAGTTCTTTACTCCAAATAAATACTTAATAATACAAATAAATACTTTTCTAATTAAAAGTATTAAATTAACTTATCAAAAGATAATTTTTAATCAAATAAATGTTTATCTATATTAACAAAAAGTAGACAAAAACCTTTTTAGGTTACTAAAACTAGACTAAAATGTTTTTTGATTTTCACAGACTAAAACGTGAAAAAACTTTTACATTTTGAAATTACTAAAATGTGACTAAAACTAAAGTCTTCTTTGTCAATAAGACTAAAATCTGGATGCTAAAAACAACACTTGCTCTCACACGCTCCCGATCTCTTGATTGATGATTATATTCTGCTATACCTCTTTTACCACGCTGTAGGCCTTGGCCACACCCTCTCTGAGGTCCACCGGCTGGTGGGCTAGGCAGTAATGGGAGTAGCGCTTCATCTTTTTGCATTCAGTCTCATCTGGCACTGGGGACACCATATCATAAGCGGTTTCAGCAGCTGCCTATGGAAAATATGAAACAGTTCCCATGTCACTTACAGATAAAGAGGTGTTGAGTGAAGCCCAGCTGCCTTCTTTTAAAAAGTACACTTTCTTCGTTTGACCTGTGTTAATGGGGATCAGAGTTTACCTGTATTGTCTGCACCATTCGATTGGTGAGTTCCAGAGCAGCCATTGCGGTGGAGGTTCCAAACGAGGCCGTCCCTCGCTGGAAGCCTCGCACTATTCTTCCATCCTTACGATACTGCTCAATGGGGAGCCAGAAAAGGTCCCGAAAGCCTTGAACTAGAACAGAGAACAAGCTGTATTGTAAATAACTCCCTGTAACTGCGGTATGGGATGAAATTCTTGTCATAATGATTGTATTTGCAAATGTAAAAATTATGTGCAAAATTCCAATTGTAAAAGTTTACTTTGCAAATATGGATTTTTTTAATCATTAAGAAACTAGTGCAAAATATTACTGAAACTTAGTAGTACGTTTAGTAGAACCAGCAAAAAACAAAAACAAACAATGATAGACGGCCTTATCTGGTGTCAGTGCAGCAAGGATCTCACATTTACTTGCTTACAGAGACCAATATGTTTGGCAAATGCTGAGGAAGACATATTTCGACTAAAACATTTATTTTTGCTTTTAAGATGTAGATTTTACAATCTTAAAAAAATGTATCTGCAAATTTTGACAAGAATTTACTTCCATATTGCAGGAAAGTATTGTATTGCGCTGACCTAGCTGCACCAGGGAATGAATGGGTCCCACTCCACCCAGAAGTCCAGGCAGCTGGTTCTTCTTAATGTCATTCAGCCACTCATTGATAGCATATGAAAAAAGCTTGTCAACACCTAGAAGTCTAAGAAAAACAATTAGGATTTACTGTACCTTCCTTAACCTGGTTTGTGAGAAAGATGAGGTTATATCTTAATAGTTATCACTGACCCTTGTCTGTAACACAGGCGTCGCAGTTTCAGCTCTGAGCAGTTAAGTTGTGTTAGTCCAATCACAATCCCTGCAATAGTGCCCTGAGCAAAAACACAAACATTAGGTCCTAATATTAAAAATGAGCTTAAAAATGCATTGTATATTATTGCATCTCATCAACCATTAAATATAAAGGGATTTATATAATCTATCACTTTATCACTATATTTCTTTGCAAAACACTAGATTTAATAGAATATTCCACTAAATAGTAAAGTTAACATCAGTTGATTGTTATTACACAGAAGGTGTGGTAATTGCTAACAAAAATGCTACTTCCCCTAAAGAATAGTCATTGTTATTAGTATCAGTATTGGAGAGAACCTGGAAAAAAATTGGTACATATACAAAAATGTATCTGCTTTTGAAAAGGGTTATTGTTGCATTTGTTATTATTTGTCCAAAGCAACATACAGTAGGGGAGAGACAATATGCAATTAGTTACACAGTCAAAGTCTATCTCAGCTTGCTCATAATAGAAGTTTTATCAACTGATCAATAAACCATAGCAGGAAGAAAATAAAGACAGAGGAGGAAAAAATGTTTTTATAGTAGGTGTTCCCTAAAAAGAAGAGTTTCCATCGCTTTCTGAAAGCTGTTAGTGTTGCTACTTTTCTAACTGGATCAGAAGTTTGTTCCACCAGCCAGGGACAGTGAGAGAGAAGGTTCTGCTGAGAGACCTTCTGCCTTTTTGGGATGGAACCACGAGTCACTGTTCCTTCTCTGAGCGCAGGCTTCTGGAGGACATGTAGGAGTGTATGAGCTCGTGGAGGTAAACAGGGGCTGATATGGAGATAGACCTCACCCGTCCACTCAACACTGAAAGATCTACCAGTGAGATAGGACTCAAGCCAATCGAGTACAGTGCCAGTGATGCTCATCACAGAGAGAGTGGAGAGAAGGATCTGATCAGCAGAGAGATCTAGCAGGATGAGGACAGATGATCTGTAGTTAGCCCTGGCACCTCGCAGCACTTCAGTCACAGACAACAAAGCCTTCTCTGTTGAGTGTCCATTCTTGAAGCCTGATTGGTTGTCTTTGAGCTTGTTGTTCTGAGTCAGGAAAGAAGAGAGTTGATTGAAGACAACCCACTCAATGAGTTTGGCAGTGTAGGGCAGCAGAGAGATAGGTCTGTAATTGTCCACCAGTGACGTGTTGAGTGTAGGTTTCTTGCGAAGCGGGGTGACTCCTGAAAGGAGTTAAGGAAAATGGCGGTAGTGATCGAGGAGTTGATGATGTGAGTGAGGCCAGGTGTGATGGTAGGTGAAATGGTTTGTAGAACATGAGAGAAGATGGGATCGAGGGGGCAGGTGGTTGGATGCGCTGAGTGAAGGAGTTTGGACACCTGATCTTCTGTGAGTGGAGTGAATGAGGACATGCAAGGTGTCGAAGATTGTGGATGAATTTGGGTGCAAGGCAAGGTGGAGCAAAGTGTCGGCTAATGGTGAGGGTTTTGTCTGTGAAGTGATCAGCGAAGTCATCTGCATTGAGAGAGGTCACTGGGGGAGTTTGAGATGGGAAGAGGAGTGAGTTGAATGTCCTGAAGAGCTTTTGGCTGTCCTTGTCATGTTCGATCTTGCCATAGTAGTTTGTTGTCTTAGCATCTTGTACCTTGCTTGAGAAGGCTTAACAAATTTTAAAAGAAGCAAAATGCCAAATTTCACCAAATTGTGTAGTGCTCACCTGCTCCATGGCCATGTGCTTTCCATGGTAGTCTAGCCGAACTGGCACCTCAGAAGTGAAGCGGAACTCTCTATAGAGATAAGAAAACACATCTGACTGAGATGCCTCAGTGTGCAGACCTTCAGTTCAAGCCAAACTACTGTATTTCCCAGATAAAAACTACTTTTTTCTCATTTTACTTGAAATTACAGGTGCTGTATCATATCATTTTTTTTTTTAATCATTCACTCATGAAAAACTTGCCCCGAGTTATACAGATTGGTTAATGCATGTATGTGTAGTCCTATTTCCTTGTTCTGGGAGCTCAAACACAAAAGTGTTTGATGAGGCTGCACTCTTCATTAGCTTACAGTGTCAAACGTCTCTCTTTCAATTATCTGGTAGTGTTGTAGGTGCTGGAAATAATTTTTTGCACTGCCTTTATTAATCGTCAAAATCTTAAAGCATATTTTACAGTAGGGGTTGAGTTGTTTAACATCTGTAAAAGCAGACCTGAACCATTTCCAGACAACTGACAACAGTTTATATATACTGTACATGAATTACTGAGGTAAAGGAGCATATCGCAGAACAGCGGAGACTCACCGGGCTATTCAAAAGTAAAATCGCTAGAAAAAAAGGAGGAATATGGTAGATTAAAGGCACACACCCTGAAAGCATGCAATATACTACTGTTTTTTTAACATCAACTTAACTAATAAATGCAAAAAGATTTTAAATCTATTAAATCACTTAGACGTAAGACTTTTTTTATGTCAATACTTTACTTCTATTTATATTGATATTTTTCAATGTCTCCATATTAGTCTCCACATTGGCTATATCCTTAATGACACCTAACCCTTTTACAGGCCAATCAGTAATCACGATTGACCAATCAGCAGTTTACAGGATGTTACTACATGGAGCCTCACATGCTCCTACAATTTTCCAGTCTCCTGGTACTACATCATATACACTAGTACAGCCATTGTCAGTATTTAAATCCCAGTATTTAATCATATTTAAATGTTCACTGTTGGTTATATAGTCTTGCTGGGTATATAGGGTAAAAGAGTGTTGATTCCGTCTCCCTCTCACTCCAGATGAGGAAAATGTGCAAAAATTATATGCCGCTATTAATGTTAATATGTACTTAAACTAAAATGTACTTGTCAGTCTACTTAAAAGCACCTATTTAAAGTTAAATAATTTCATGAAAATGTACTTGAAGTACTTGAGAACAGAAAAACGTTTTACTGTTAAGTGTTTTTTCTGAAGCAACTCTGAGTCATCCAAGCTGTTTCATTGCTATTTATTACAAATAGTAAACAAGATGGTCATCATTATTACAGAGATGCCAATCATACTGGCTAGTTGTCAATGTATTTGCATGGAAATCTAGGAAAAATTTTACTTTCCACCTCTGTCCAACACACCTGAAGAATATGGGCTGGTCTGTGAAAGCTGAGGACGATGCGTCAGTCTCAGTAGCGGTGTCTTGGCTGCTGCTGCTGCTGCTGCTGCTGCTGGGGATCAGACAGGGACTGGCACGACTTTGAGCTGGTACTGAGATGATGGGAGCAGGCTCTTGACCCGCTGAACCATTGTATTTAGAAAAGCTGCAAGAATGTTCAGGGCCAGGAGGCTTCTTCATGGACACAAAGAACGCTGCATAAAAAACACCAAAATGTGATTACCAACAGCACAAAATAAATTACTCTGAGATGGAAGTAGACAACTTTGAAATTATGTTGGCTTGAAAAAATAAAGACGAATGTTGAAAGATCTATCTCTTAAATGTATTTTGCTGGCTTACCATTTCCAAACTTCCCAAAACTTCCTAACTGGTTTACTCGGGTTGCAATGTTCTTTCAGACTAATAAGGAGTAATTAAATACTTTTTATTTGTCCCAAATACTTGTCTATAGTGCTCAAAGAGAGACATCACCAGGTTCTCTTATCTGCTATTTGCCAAGATTACTATACAGAGACACTGCAACTCTTAGGGAGGTGAACAAAAATTATAAAACTAATTACTGTAGGTATTATGAGCATTTTAATTTATTATTAATACTGTTTTTACTTTAAAATAAAAAAATTGCCTTGAAATAGAAATAGTCATAGAGGGGAAAATTGGGATGACTCAATTGATTTAACCAGCCAGTCAACACTTAGGAATTAAACAATCTCAGTCTTGCTACAGTAACTTGAATATCAAATATCTCGGGAATTAATTGACAAACAGGTGCTGCGGCTGTTCTATCTTAACCCTAGTAGAATGGGGATTTGAGCATACAATTTGTCATAACAATGAATTATTCAAGGCTGCCCACTTAGCTGCTAAAGATTTAGCAAATTAGCACACTTTTACATTTCAAACAAAAAAACTATTCAAAGCTTTTCCAAGCCAAAACATGTTGTTGTCCAGAATTGAACTAGAAGTTGGGTTAAAACAACAGTATTGTTAACAGTACAACCATATAATTGAGACTTTATTCAATAATTGACTCTTTACAAAAGCCCTGATACTGGTCTTGTACAGATTCATAAGAGTTTGTTTCACACTGTCATACCGTCGTGCTCTGGTGGGGAGAACATCTCAACATCTGCAGCCAGGCTGGTAAAGAAGTTCTTCAGGAAAAACAAAGCATCCTATAAAGAAATGTTCTTTATTAGTTTGAACACTTCTGTTTTACATTTCTGGTTTACTCGCAAAAATGACTTATTATCTAAGGTTACAAATAAAATATATTTTAACCTGTGATATATAACTTATAGCTAGTAATGTTGCATTAATATAGCAAGTTCTAGAGATTATTTATATTTGGCATGATGTTTGGGTACACATTGGACAGTTTAGTAGGTTAATCAGAATCAGCTTTATTGCCAAGTGTGTGTGTGTGTGTGGGGGTGTGTGTGCGTGTGTGTGTGTGTGTGTGTGTGTTTGCGCGCGCACAAGGAAATATCTGTGGTACAATGGATCAGTCAGTGCAAGCAACATTAGTACAGTAGAACAAATAAAGTGCAAGGTGACAAACTGTGCAACAGTCTAGGTGAAGATAACAGAGTGGGATAGAGGAGAGCAATGAGTTCAGCAATAGGATAGCTTAGGGAAAGAAGCTCTGTTTGTGCCGTACAGTCCTAGGCGGCCAGAAGGCAAGAGCATGGTGAGGTGGTGGCTGAAGTGGTGACCAAAAGTTGTGGTTGAAGTGAGTGGGGTCCAGAATTAATTTATTTGCCCTCATTCTCACTCTGGCTATGTAAAAGTCCAGGAGGGAGGGTAGGGGAGCACTTCTAGAACCAGTTTGGATCAGAGCCTGAGCTGCTGGAGCAATATCAAGAACATGGAGATAATCCAATGAATGTACGGGTCACTCTCTCCCTCTGCCTTCATTTCTCCCTTTTAACAAATCAACAGCAGATATGAGTCTCCGTGACGTGCGCAAATTTAGGAACATATGTTACACTTGCTCTGACTGCACACAGAAGCCGGTGAGATACTGTTAGCTTAGCTTGCTAAATAAAATAAATCACAATAAACTAAAATAAATGGTGAAAAGTTTGGTTTTATTGCGCACAAAAGAATTCTGACACCGCAATGTGCTGCAAATGTTTCACAGCGGTCACATGTAAAGAAGGAATAGGGTCCCATTTAATGAAACATGTGAGGGATCCACCATATTCAACAGCTTGCGGACAAGTTTGGAAGAGAACCCTGAACTTCAAAAGAAGCCTAGACCTGTATTGACCGGAGGATTGACCTGTGTCATCAGCAGTGAGTCATTGAGTGTTTTCAGAGAGGCAGGGAACATCCAGGTACACATCAATTAATATTTATGTATTCAGGAAGTCTAACAAAAGCTGACTACAAATTTACCATGTAAATGTGGTATAATTATATTAATGTGGTATAATTTATAAAATATCTGTATTTAAAAGCAAAGTAACGACCCTCATCCATAAAATACATTTTAGTTATCAGTTTTATTATCTGCCATTAAAATGATGCAGTTACATGTTTAACATTAAAAAAAATAAATAAAATAAATATATATATATATATATATATGAAGTATTTATAAACCCATTAACTAGAAGCTCTCTGAGAGCAAAACAAAAAAACATATATTATAGTTTTCATGTAATTAAATGTTTTCTCTCTTTGTATTGCTGAAATTATTAATTGTGTTTAACATTAATTGTTTGGATTCTAGCGTCACGGTGGCGCAGTGGGTAGCACGGCCGTCTCACAGCAAGAAGGTCGCTGGTTCGAGCCTCGGCTGGGTCGGTTGGCATTTCTGTGTGGAGTTTGCATGTTCTCCCCGTGATCGCGTGGGTTTTCTCCGGGTGCTCCGGTTTCCTCACAAGTCCAAAGACATGCGGAATAAGAGAATTGAGTAAGAACAATTGTCCATAGTGTTAAAAGTGTGAATGAGTGTGTGTGAATGTTTCCCAGCAATGGGTTGCGGCTGGAAGCGCATCCGCTGCGTAAAACATATGCCAGAGGGTTGGCGGTTCATTCCACTGTGGCGACCCCGAAAGAGAAGAAAGCCGACATGAAGATGAATGAATGAATGTTTGGGTTCTGCACACCCCCACCATATACCACGTTTCAAACAACATGAGAACTCATTTTCAAAAGTATATTAGGTATTTTCTATTATATAAAGAATGTTGTAAAATGGGTAACTCTGTTTTAAAACATTACAATTATTAACTTTCTCACAGCTGTTATTTATTTTGTTATAGATGTACTTTTGTAAAATGCCAATAGAAGATCTGGTCATGATCATTACTTTTTGACATGCGAGCTTTGCACAATAGCATGTAACGTTAGTATAATCCTGTAGTGTGCGTTTGATACGATTGTTGAATCCTGAAAGTGTGTGTATGTTTAGGGTTTTAGGGAAGATAAAAGGTAAAGAGTCTGTGTGTGCTGAAACCAGATTTCTTTATATAATTATAAAAATCATGTAGTGTGTGCTCGGCTTGATGTATGAAGAGTTAAAATTGCGTATTTCATTTAAGTATTTAAGCCTAGCACAAGTAATAAAAAAAACATACTGTGTGAACCTGCAAATCAATGAACACGAGACAGTTTGAAAAGCACCCCGTGTAAGAGTCAGCCTCGTAATAAATGCTTAATCAAACTGTTCTTTGTTGATGAACCAGTTGAATGTGAAGTGCTGTCATTATCATTCCATATTTTCTCTTATGGGCAGACACAAAATCATGCCATTTCTGACAAATAAACTCATTCTTTGGTAATCCAAACAAAAGGTTAGGCTCCTAACATCTGAAAGTGCACTTTTTCTGGCATTGTTTATCTAGCGGCGGTCAGCTGCTGCCACACTTCCGGGTCAAACCACGTTTCCTGCTCGTCGTAGAGAGGTGCCGTACCAGCAATTCATATGATTGACAAGCGGGAGGGGCTTGGGTTGGGATAAGGAAAAAGGGCGGGGATAAGGAAAACAAGCCGTTTTCAGTAAAAAAAAAAGGAATAAACGATTACTCAAACATACATTAACTAATCTGAATACTGCATGAGGCATGTTTTTGATGAGGGAACAACACTTCAGGATGCCAGAAATGTCAGAAAATTCCTGTCATCATCACATAGCAATCTATCAACAGAACTAAATTTTGATTAGATGAAACTCTTACGCCTGTACTCATCACTATCAATTCTCATCACTCGCCACTAACTAAAAGGAAAAGGAAGAATTTGATTTTCTCTGGAAATCATATATGAATCATATTTGATTTTAGTCATCTAAAATTATTCTGGGTATTGTATGATGATCACTTGAACACCGATATGTTAAAGCTCCAGCATTCAAGACAGCACAAACATGACAGCATATCTCTCCTGTGGGATTATCTTACAAGTAGAACAAATAGTTGCAATAAAATAAACTCAGAGGTGTTTATTCTGTGCAGAAAATGCATATGCTAGTGTTTTTATAATTCTGCTGAAAAAGACATGTGAATGTGAGAATGTGAATCTTGTTTGTCAAAAAATGAAAACATAAAATAACTATTAGGTTGCTTTAAACACAAGTTAGTAAGGCTTTGCCAGTGCACACATGTTCATAGATTTATGGATTTATGTAGAAAAAAAAATCATAGACATTTGTCCTTGCCCTCCCCAGACCTGTTCTTGATTGCACTGATAGCTTATGAATGCATGTAGAAAATGTTTCTGATAATGATTGCTATCTACCCCTTTCCCCTGCTTAATTACAAAGTTGTTTTAACCTCAATATGGAATTATTCATAAAAAAATATGGGTAAACATTGTATGTTTACATTTAACGCCATAATGTCCACAATACTAGAACTAATGTACAAACCATTCAATTAAAAAAAAAACGTAAAGTGAGTTTAATTTCTAACCTGATCGATGTTAAGACGCAAGGGCATTAGTGACACCCGAAGACAGCACTCCTGAGGGGCCTGTCCTGCCTCTGGACACACGTGAAGGGCTCTGACAGTCAGCTGACAGAGAAACAGAATCTTATGTGAGCTGATATCCCTATGATGCTTAGTAGTCAGCCTGAAGTGTGTTGCTCTTACCATGTTGGAATGAGCTTTCCTGGGCATTTCTTTACTGGAATACAGGTAGAGGAACTTGTTCATCATAGAGGAGGCTAATCTGTCTCGAATCTCTAGATCCTGGACCGAGAACACCTGTCTGGACACTGGCTGCTCTTGTAAAAGGCCTTCCTCTGGTGTCACCTGATGATACACTTCATGCTGGAAGCGCACCTAGAAAAATAGAGATGGTTCTTCATGATTGTTGGGCTGCATGCTTGCAAGGCAAAAAAAGTTCCTGGTTCAACCTCTCCAGTTGAAACGTAACCCTGTAGGAGCGCTTGTCTATGCAGTGGTACCTCTTTATGTGAAGCAAACATTCACCATGAGAAATGTTGAACAGTGGAACTGGGCACATGTGCAGTGAGTCATTCTACCAGTTCAGTATTCAACATTAATGCAGCATAATAAAGAGAGAGAGAGAGAGAGAGAGAGAGAGAGGAGGTGGAGGGGTTCTTAAGATCTTGTTTAGTCATTTCTAAGCATTTTGACAAAACGTTACGCCATAAGATTACTGTTTAGAGCTTGCAACTCAGAGAGGGAGAACTGCCATTGTCTGGTGGCAATGCGCTAGTGAATTTGTGATTATTAAAAGGTGGGTAATAACTAATTACATTCATTTGGTTATTTGTAATTCAGTACATTATTACTTTAATTTTATTATATTAAGTACTTTTAAATATTTGTACTTTTACTAAATGTTTACTTTAGTAACATTTGGTGATGTTTTTTGTTAGTAATATGGACCAAAGTAAATAAATTATAATATTGTTTGACAGTGAGCTATTTTTGGCCAGTTAGCAAATGATGCAAGATGATAAAGAGGTTGATGTGCATAAAAAAGCCTCGCTTTTGTTTAGATGGCTGATGTGGAGGAAGAAGTTTGTGAGCCAAAGTTTATTTACTCTAAAAGATGCAAAGAGAAGCATATTTATGACAATGTTAGAGTATTTGAAGTGTTACTCAGGATACTACATGTGATTTGGTTGTGATATTAACATTTAAACTAGTAGTTTTAGACTTTTAGACAGAATTATTGTTTTGTATCTTTCAGATCAGAAGTAACTTGTGACTAATTACTTGAGTTAATTACTTTGTAGTTACTTTTACTCTAAAGGTCCTTAGACATATATCCATCTGTTGAAAGCATTTTCAGGACATGACCACTAACATGACCTTGCACACCAGCCAGTAAACCGGCATGCATCAGTTTTCAAGAATTACAGGGAGTCGTTATTTTTCATGCAGCAGAACCTAATGCTGCGATTGGTTTCTTTGTTCGTGTGACTGAAGTTATTATACTCGCCACTTGATGGTGTTAATGGCACACAATACTCCCTTGTCATTAATATAAAGAGGAAAAAAGAAGTGCACCCATGTCTTTATTTATGAGTGAAGGGATGGATTGCTCACAGACAGAATAACCTCTGAAACACACAACTCACCTTTCTCGTTTTGCGTATTTTACTAAATATGTCATTTTCAGTGAATGACAAATTTGAACGCAACGTGGGAAGTGCCGCCTTCTGTTGTGCGGCAACTCTGAAGGGACATAAAATATCTAGCTCATATCAGGAATTTGATATTTTGATATAAATCAAGTGATAAAGAAACAACTCTTATAGAGAAGAAGTGCTTTAGATACAACGTTGAAGTGCTGTCTTCAGATCTCTGAGAATATAGCCTCTCATGCAGTCTCTCGCTCTATATCAGACGAGCTAGATCTGTTTGCACAGCATAAGAACTTTCTCTACATGTGAACTGATGTTGCTTTTGTCACTTGTGGGAATGAATATAACTCTGAATAAAAATAAAAGACTAAAATGGTTTGTGTTCATTTCTATATAAACTTGCACTCCATATCTCACCTTAAATAAAAAAACACACACAGCACAGAAGATGCAATGCAGCATAGGTGTGTAAAGGCCTTAACTTGATTAAATATTTTCACAGGGACTATTACTTGAGTACATTTTTAGGAAACTCTACCCACTAAAGGTGATTGGTTGTGAAGTGATGGGAAGAACATTAGTCAAGAAGTGTATACAAAGTGTAAATAAAAAAAATGTGGGCAGTAATCAAACACTTTCAAATGTCACTACGATCAGTGATTTAAATTCTTGAACTCAACACAATTACTTGATACCTATTTTGAAGGCATTTTGTGAATACATGCATTTCAATATTTACATTCAAACAAAACTATCTCTGACCTTACTTAGCTGAATCTCCATCAGAACTTCAAGGTTTCTGCCACATCCTCCTCCTGTCTGAGAACCTTTTCTCACCTGTCGAACAGGAGTCTGTGACGGAGAGCTTTGAGGAGTGCTTCTGTGCATAATCAAACAAACATAGGCTGTCTGAATAGTCGTGATCAGAATCCTCACCTGAGAGTAACAAAATTGAAATACCCTCGACTGCGAACTGGAGAGGAGGTAAGCGCACCCCCTCCAAAATCCTTTCCTCCGTAGAGATGCCACATGACTGAGATCTCCTTCACCAGGTATCTGATTTCAGGTACAGGGAAATGAAGCGGACTTCTAGTATTGTGGCTACCCTCTAGAGGGATGCTGAAATGTTCTTCCTTCACCACCACAGCATCAGAAGTTAGCTTCTTTACCACAGGTTCCTCATCTTTTTCCTGAAGGAAAAAAATATTTCAGTAACACAAACACACTGAGTATTTTATTGAGAAACTACCTAAATGACAATAAAAGTGCAGTGATGCAGTGATGTAGTGTAGACAGGTCTTGTTCTTCAGATCCATTATCTGTGATTGCAGTCTTGTCATTGTAAAAAACTACCTGGTCTCTGCCTTGGCTTGACTTTTTGATTGTGGTCTTTATTGTCGGTCTCTACCTTTCTCTGATCTTGGTATTTACTCTGACTTATCAATCTTTGATTTATGTACCAAATCCCTCTCCCTCTCCCTCTCCCTCTCTTTTTTGTGTGAACATTTAAAGCCATCACACACACAGCCTGAAGAACACCCCTCTTTCCACAGTCTCCATTGTCCCGTTTTGTGTCTGACTAGACCGACAGTGGAATGATGCGCCTTTGGTAATGAATCTGAAACAAGCCATTCATAATTGACACTGAAGTGAGTGGAAATAAAAATACAAACAGCAGTGAGCCAAGCAAAGCCAGAGAGTTGTACCATTACTAAATGCAAGTGGAAAAGCCGCATCAGCCTTAATTAAAAATTGATTACAACACTACCAAGTCTTCTCTAGCTCAAATAAGAGTGAAGTGAAAGCTCACTTCTGCTCGGGAACCTGGGGTGTCCAGGATGCAAAAGTCCTCTGTGTCCTGCAGTGAAGAAGGGACAGGAGGGGAGATGAGTGGGGAGTGAAGGACAGGGTATGTAAGACTTTGGTCCTGACTAGAGTTTCCACTCTCATCAGGGAAAAGAAAGAGATCCGAGTGCGGTGGCTCATGGTCTTGTGACTTCTCTTCACAGACACCTTTATAAAAGACAGACAGGTTCATTGTTAGTATAAAATTGTCTAAAACAACAATTCATTTACATTTCTATTAACTTTCTTATATTATTTTACATTCCATTTTGTTTTGTTAATATTTTGTTTCAGAAAGTTTTCAAGGAAGGATCATAAAAATTAAATGATTAAAAATGAATTTAACTTATTCTGAAATAGTTAAAAAATTTAATAAATAACATTTTCAGCAATTACTTATGTTATTTTAAAACCAGAGCAATTGGTGACATCTAGAGGCATATTTGTCAGAGCATGTAAGTTTATGTCAGAAATATGTTTTTAATCATTGATTAACTTATTTAATAACTTAGATTGAATGTTGATTTTTTTAGATGTGATTAATGTAAGTATCACATTCACATAATTATGGTCTTTTCAATCCACTTCAGTGTTGAAAAGTGCATGTCTCCCAGCACAATAACGCAACACTTAGTTGCTTGCCACTGTAATTAAATGTATTTTTTGTAACTTTTTATGAAACAAATTTAACATGTGGTCATTTTTAAAATTGTCATTAGTTTATAGTTAAAAGAAACAAAACACTGCAGAGTTGCTGAAGGAAAGTGCCTATAATCTAGGTTGTAAATGAAAGAAATTGATGTCAGTGTCCATCTCTCTCAGGTAAATGCATGGCTTTCGGTTGCACATGCACACATTTGCCAGAGACCTACTGACTGGACACACTATTAACAACAACAAGCTGAACATGTACAGCAAAAATTGTTTGGAAGTTAGAAATACACTTTTGTATTTAGAGTTAAACACAATTGTTCCTTGTCAGATTAAGTGAGGAATACAAACTCCAACCAATTTAAGTGCAGAAAAACGTAACATCCAGTTTGATCAAACACCTGAATTGTTCCTCTCCAACTAAAGTAGAGAAGCTTGATTTCTCCAATCAAACACCAACTGCTAATGTCTGACCCCTTATTTAACTTACAATAAGCTCAAAAAGCTTCTGTTAATGTGATATCTGTTTCAGTGTCACTGAAATAACTCACCATTCAAACAAAAATTTTCTTGAATAGTGTAAAAAATTGTACCACTAGCGCACACACACACACACACAGAAAATCATATCCGTCCTGAGACTTTGCTTGTGAAGACATGAGTATTTACCTGTTGGGAGACTTACGGTATTAACTGGAAACTGCAGTAAAATCGAGAAACGAGATGGTAGAATGATGGTTTGTCACACTATATGGATCAATCATATTAGATTAGCTTATTCTCATCTATCCAATCACAACAGACTTGGAGCTAACTCCTATTCACTGTGAGTAGCATCACGTAAAAGAGGAGTTTTGAACACGGAGACTCCCTGCACAAGTTATTTGTGAGTCACTGGGAAAACAGGTAAATATAAATCAATAATATGAGGCAATGAAAATGTTTTTCACCTCATGTGTGACTCCCAAAACTATGAACTATTTTAAAATCCTAATGGGCACTAATGTGCTACTTTTAGTTTATTTCCAACAGCCTTCATCAAGTAAAATAAACTGTGAACTGTGAAGATAAAAATAACTAAATGCACTGTGAAGAGACCTACTCTTTTTAATTCTAGTAATGAGTTGATTTTACTCTATAAAAAGTTTAATTGTTGCAAATGGTTTAAAACGTAATTTTCCTGAGAATCAGAAAATCAGTGATAATCAGTGATCGAGTATTAAAAAAAAAAGTTTAGATCAGATTAGATTAGGGCATTCCTAGTATCGTTTAAATTATAAAGGTAAAGACATACCATTCTGTTGCAGTACATGGCTGAGCAGACCATCGGACTCTTCCATGGCATCACTCATCAGATCCTGTAGAATCTGCTGCTCTGCTTCAGGGAGTAAAGGAGCTTGAGCTGGTTGACAGCTGGCTGCTTCATTCTGGAGAACAGAAAACTTTCCAATTTAAGAGGCTTGAATTCTCTAATCAAAAACATCCAGCGGGGTGATTCATTAAATTCAAGATAGTGAGGAGTAATGAAGCTTAAACCACTTAACACCTTGACTCTTGGTTTAGTGCTTCTACGCTTGGACTCCATTCTTGAAGAGGGCAGCAGATCTCCATAGCTGGCTATATACTGAATAAGGTTCATGAGAGCAGCACAGGAGTCAGAACAGGTACGAATGTGAATGACATCACTGGAGCAACGCAGCTCAAACCTCGGCTCCATCTATAAAAAGATACAACAAGACAAACATACTCTTTAAAGATTTGTAGAAGGCTTTTAAAAAAAGGTAATACCATACAATTTTGCCATTTTCTCCTGGTTTTACAGCTGTGATTCTTAGCTCCAGAGTACCCATGTCAACCACCTGCACATAGTCTGAGAACAAACACGAGACAGTGAAACTTTCTCAAAATGTAAATGATTCTGGTAGTGTCTCAATGCCTTTTTTCTCACCTCTTGCAAGATTAACCGACACAGTATTTATCTTGTCAGACAGAAACAACGCAGCTTCGTCTAAAATGATTCTGTAAAGAAAAACGAAGGAAGAGTCAGAGAGGAGTCACCAACGTTGGCATAACTAGAAACTTGAAGTTTAACATGGACAAACAGGCCAAAACGGTCATGAAACAAAGTTTTATCATAATGTTGGGATTTTTTTTATTCAAGCCATTTGCAATAATTTTAAGCAAGTGATGCAAGTAAATAAATAAACCGGGGGCCTCATGCATAAATGAGGCGTTCAGACAACCTTGTGTACTTGAGCTGTCACATACAGATTTACATATGATTACATCTTAGCTGCGTTCCTCCATTATGTAAATAAACAATAATATACGCCCTACATTTATAGCGAGTAGCAAGATTTAATAGCTGTTGAAGAGGTCGATGTGCGAAAGTTTACCAGCTACCTAAGGCCTCAATTTCAAAGTGTATTTCATTTAAAAAGCAACAACAAAAAAAGCAGCATTGTGATGCAGTGATCACCAAATCACTAATTGCCAGTATCTGCAGAAAGATACTAAAGAGACTGAATAAAGATGTTACGGTACTATCGCTATTAGTTGGTAATAGTTTTAACCTTTCCTATGGCTACTACGAGTCCTTTACTTTAAAGTTTAAACTGTCGATGCCTTCCCGTAGGACTGGTTGAGATCGCTTAACATGTCTGTGCTACTAGACATTACATTCTTTTACATACAAAGTTAATATCTTTTTAATATATCCTTTTTTCAAATATAATAAACATTTGCATTATTTATTTCAACCTATATTACACGACTTGAACAGATAACAATAAATAAAATGTATTAATTGTAAGAGCAACTTTTTGATTGGATGTGTTTGTGTTCATAAACAAAGTGAGATAATTTTTATAAATATATTTCATAAAATCAAAACAAAGTAACTTTTCAGGAGAGAAACCTAGATGCCCTTCTAGTATTTTGAAATCAGTGTTTTTTTCCTTTCAATGTTGGATTTTACTTAAATGAATATGGGGCCAGAAAGTAAAGTTTGATTTTGGAAAAATGTGGTATCAGTCTGATCGATGAAGGGAATAACTTGAGACCAGAATCGGTTCATCTTAAAATGTCAGGTTTTACACTTTGCTTGTTAACTATTCCAAATTTTGTTCTGTGGAAAAATATTAAATAAATTGCCTTTTCCTTTTCTGTTATAAAATAGTGTTTTTTTCATGTGTATATTCATTTGTCATAAATGTCCCCTGGGTAAATTTACGATTCACAACTCGAGCAACTTTTTCCTGAGTGTATAAAAATTACTTCAGAAATTTGACTTCAGAGTCAAAGAAATGTCCACGTCCGGGACCGCAAAGACAGAGTCAAGACCAAGTCCAATGCTGTTTGAGTCCGAGTCGAGTCCGAGTCCAGTCTGAGTTCAAAACTTTCCCTCCTGAAGACTAATAGGAAACGCCTAACTGCAATTTCTCAACCACAGACTGCTTTTCTAATGGGTCTACATGACACCAGTAATTAAAAAACTTAACTGAGAAAGTAACATCATACTGGATTATGTTTCTGATCTCAACTGCATTTAAAAAACGAAGAGGGTAAACCCACTATATTAAGTTTCTATAATGTTTATATGAAAAAAAATGTCTAGTACCTCAAAGAAAATAATAAAGTGTCATAATTAGTGTAATATAATGACATTTGAGTGCTTGTAATAATATTGGTAGTTCCATAGTTAATATCCAGCATTTAACCTAGACAAGCTAAACCAGAACAACTGATTTGCAATTGAATGGCATCTTTATTCAGATAGCTCATCTCTTTACTAAAACATAGCAAATACTATAGTACTACACTGATAAAGTAGTAGTATTTTATTATAAATTTGTTACATGTTTGAAGAATTTGAATGTAGCATCAAAATCTTCAAAGATTTGAACATTAGGGCTTTCATACAAATGCTTATTGAAGTATTCAAAGAACCGAATCTGAAGGGATATGTAAAACTTTAATCTTTAAACACCTTAGTAAACGAGAAAAATAAAAGAGTAATGAAAATGAAAACAGTAACGAAAGCTAATATGCTTGTGATAGCGTTAGCTCCAAGCTCTTTGTGATGTGCTGCAGTTGAGATGCCTCACAGAATTCAATGTTGTTTCAGACATTTCACAGATGGTTTTGCTTATTTTGGCTTCGTTGAAGCACGGTCAAGAAGTTCTTGGTAATTTATAAATTCAAATGTAGTTATGATGCTGTTTGCAGACATTGTGTGTGTGTGTATGTGTGTGTGTGTGCGTGTCTCTGAACGAGTTTGATCTGTGAGGAGAAAAATGATCGACAAGTCCAAGTTCAATTACAGTCGAGTCCGAGAACAAGTCCATAGAAAAATAGACTTGAGTATTATAGCACTACTCTGACATGAGTGCGATCACAATATTCATGCACACATTTAGTCCAACCATCTTCAAAAAGATTGATTCAGCATAAAAGATGGCCTTTAAAAGGACTTAAGTTTTATGTTAAACCTGTTTTTAGTCTTAAACTTTTAAATCGCATTGAGCTGTGCGTATTAGTTTCTGTTTATTTTATATTGCCTTTAAAAAAAATGTCAATTAACTTGTAACATTAGAATTGTTTTATTAGTTACATTTTATTTACTTTACAAATCACTTTGTGCAGCACTTGGGGTAACATATGTGATACTTTAATAAGATACTTAAGTGTATTAGAAAAACTACTCAGGGAAGAAAGCAGAAGACAGTGAGTGAAGCGCCGGTTTTTACCTCAAACTTGAAGAGTGATCTAGAGACACGCTGCTGGATATGCTAAAGGTTTCCACAATCAGCAAAGATCTCAAAGGTAAATACAACGGCCTAAAATGAGAAAAATACCACATGTACAGCTTTTGTTTTCAGAGAAAAGCACAGTGAATAAATTCTAATTATACAGAATGAAAATGTAGGTAATACATTTAAAGAGACAACTCAAATGCAAGGGTTTATGCAAGTAACTATTACTTTTGTAACCCCCATTCCCCTAATAGGGAACAGAGATTTATGTCGGTGACTACTATTGGAACTCCGCTAGAAATGCTCCACTCTCTCCACAAGATTTTTAAAAGTCAATCAGCGGCCGCACTGACTATCACATGACCACACCCCATGCATAAAGTGGGTGCAAGAGTGATACTCTTCCTGTTTGTGAAGCTGGAGCAATTCTCACCCCCTACGCAAACAGACTAAGAATTGAATAAGGCTTTTTTGGTCACTACACTGTTATATGCAGTGAAAATTGGACCCCTCCGACCAAGATATAGACATCATATAAAGGGGGGGGGGGGGGGGTAAGTGAGGTAACAAATGAAATAAGAAAATATAATAGGAAAGGTGGCTAAAAAAAAACATGCCCTTCTTACACTGTAGTTCAGTGAGAGCAGATTGGGGGAGAAAAAATCCATAGCAACAAGCACATTCAACACATTTACATAGACATAGCATCGCATCACCATGGGAACAGGGAAAGTAGGAGATCGATTCAGTCACAAGCAGGAGACATCCGGAACAGCGATATGAGAGCGCTTTCAAGAACCCCGCCCGCTCAGACTGGGGTGAAAGCACAGAAGGCGGTAGTGTCCTTCAGGAGTTCAGAGCTTCTCGTTTTCTTGTTCTCCGGGAGAAGTTGTTTTAGCTCCACCAACAGCCTGGAGGAATGGAGGAGCCGACAGAAGATTGAATTTAAATTTGGGTCAAGATCTGACAATTTCACAGACCTCTAATATCCATAATGTCCATAACTGGCCTCCATTTTGGTCAAAATCTGCTGCACGGCTGCCAGTGTCCTCTGGTTTTTGTCCATCTTGTCGTATATAATAATTGTCTGATTACTGACGGATCTGCCTACAGTCATTTCAATCCAGCCGGTCAGCTTGGTGGGGTTTTAAGCTTCCCTGACCACTTTTAACAATCGCAGATACCCTAGGGCTCCAAATAATCCAATCAGCAGAAACCCTGTGATAAGAGCTCAAAATAAGTAGATGTTCTCAACGTTCTCCAGGGACAGAGCGGTCAGGCACATGACGCGTCACTTCTCCCATCTGTCCATCATGTAGCCAGCTGCACATGTCCCCTCAGTGCAGAACCCGAGCTTCTCGTCGAGAAGATGGCATGAATTGCATTCAGAGACCAGCTGATCAGAGCCATAGTTACTCGCTAGAGTTTAGAAAGTAGGGAAAGGAGAGTCTCAGACACTAGGAGGGAGCCAGGAGGAGAGATGAGGGGAAAGAGAGAGAGACAGATGTGACCCCCTTTATTGAGAGCAAAGAGAGAACTACTCACAACCTTATGGTTGTGGCTGGGGGACACAAGTCTCCTTTCCCTATTCAGGAACCTGGGGATACGAAAGTAACCAATACGTTCCCCATCAGTCGATCACTTCAACTTAAGTCGTTGACAACTATGGGAACACCCTGCAAAATGTCACAACCTAGGTCCTTTCGCATCAGTCGACGACTAGGCAAGCTGGGCACATCAGTAGTCCGGCAACGAATGGGCCTTCCTCAGCCCTGGCCTTAAGTATCAAATTAAATTATAATGGGCAGTCGGCCAATTAATTCTCTCATACCTCCTCATAACAGAGGAGGGAGCATCAATCCCAGAGCTGAAGGGAGATGCATGGAGGCCGTACTCGCCACCTCGAAGGCTGGACTGTAAGTTTAATATATACATTTCATGGAGGAACCTATGGAAAAATGTGACTTGAACCACTGGGGAAAGGTCTTTTAGAAGGAAGATAGTATAGCAGGAACTAACTAGAGCAATAGATTGATTCGTGCAACTGTCTTGCCCTCCTGTGCCCGGAATCATAAAAGATTTTGTCGATAATCCCTCATAAAGAGCCCACATAGGGAAAGTATGTAGCAATAATCCGCTTACTCTACTACGCCTGTTGAAGTGAAAGGAGCCAAAAAGCTGGAGGGTATCTGCAAATGCAAAATTAGTGCACATATCACCAAGGAATGGGGCAAGTCAAGCTGGAACCCCTTTGTACAGTGCAGACAGCGCTGCCACCACCTAGCACGGCTGAAGAGATGGATTTAATGCTCAGGGTAAGTACTTGGTGAAGGTGGTGGGTGTCGACCAACCTGCAGCCTTACAGACCTCTGCCAGTGGAGTCCTCTTGCCAATGCCCAGGAGGCCGTGACAACCCTGGAAGAGTGGGCTCTCAACTGCAGGGGGCAAGGAACGTCGGGCACTGTCTATGCAGTAGAGAAGGCCTACACTGAGGCACTGAGCATTCTCTGGGGTGACGAACAGGTCAACCTCCGCTATACAAAGCACACCCAGATCTGCTGGACGGCCAGGGGATGGAGTCACCATTTTTCTGACTGGCCTATCCACTGAGACATTGTATCTGCTGAATGGGTTAACTTGCCGGGAGTATTGACTGTGATTAGGGACAGCACCAGTACTGACTCCAGAGGACCAGTCTGCAAGTGAGAGCTGACAACAGAGTGAGCATAACCTTCCTTGTTGATTGACAAATACCAATTTCGCCGTGTTGTTTGCCCTGACCAACATGGAATGTCGCGAAGCTCTAGGCGATTTATGCTCCAGGAAGCATACTTCTCTGCACAACCCTGAGATTTTGCGTCAGGCATACAACACTCCACCCCAGTCTACAGGGGGTGGCAAGTCCTCCAGGGGGACAACGGCACGGAGGAACCGAATCTCCTTCCAACGACGCAGATAGAGATGGCAATGAGGTGCCAGGTTCACCTTTAGTTGTCCAAATGCCATGCTTGTGACTGAACTCAGAACTTGAGCCAAGCTGGAGTGGTCTCCTTTGCGGAATAACTGCTACTGCGAAACCCACCAATTTGTGCAGACCCTGCGTTCTGCCTTCAGCAGGCTTAGGGCAAGACCTTAAGCACCAGTGGAGTAGGAAGCACGTGGGACAGGAACCGTGCATGCAGCCCAGATTCGATAATATGAATGCCAGAGATGTGTACTCGTTGTCACAACCTCTCCGGTGGCGGCCTGAAAGTACGCCAGCCATGTTCAAATACGTTATATGACAGAATAGTGCACTTCTCTTCACTTTCTGATCCTACGACTGCTGATTCGGTATGTTTACGCCCAAAACAACTGAAACAGCTATCCAGCTATCCGTCAATGCAATCGATCCACCACATCCACAGATTTGCGTGGTCGACATGTTTGGAAACATACTACAAATAGTCGACCGGCAACAAGTGCTCTACTAGGTTTGAAAAAAGGCAGTGAAAGACAAGACTCTGGGACTGTCAGCGACTCAGGTCTAGTGTGAACGGCCAGAGGATCTCACTGATTGCCGTAAACACCAGATTTCTTGATCCACAAAAGGGGAATATAATCCAACACTGATGTGAACTCTTTCACCAGTCGCTTGTGTTTTGAGAGGTATTGGCTCCAATGGAAAGGACAGGAAAAGTGTCATGCTTGCACCCATTTTATGCGTGGGGCATGGTCACATGACCATCACCATAGCCGCTGATTGGCATTTTAAGAAGAGTGTGGAGACAGTATAGCACTTCTAGCGGAGTTCCCATTGTCAGCACTGACATAAGTCGGAGTGACCGACTGATGGGGAACTATTCTTATTTATCTGAATAATAAGATCTATTAATGTGCTTTTAAATAGTTTAATCATCATTTATTAACATGTTCTAAATGATCTCATGAATCACTTACAACTAATAAAGAACAGTTTTCTTATATAGTGAAAAGTTTTGTTATTAACTTATTCTCAATAAAGCATGAAATTATATTATATGGATGCTTATAAACCAAGAATAAAGCATAGAATTGGTCACAGACTAAGTCAATAAAATAATAAAATAAATTTTTTTTTTTACTGAAGTACTTCAGGCTAACTGTTGTGAAAAATCCAGTTTCAGAACAAGAATCATAATGGTTCTTTCTTTTGACTTAGATAGTTGATTTTTTCCAAATCCATTTCTCAGAGGGAAAACAAAATAAGCAAAAGTTCAAAAATAAACTAAATACATAAAAAGCGGGATTAATACACTGGATTAACTTTAAAAAATGTATGACTGCATCAGGTGTCCATACTGGAAAAGCCTGTGATAAGATCTTTGTGTCTGTACATGGTTGTTTTATTTGAACGCATTATCCTCTAATGGATGCAAACAAAATTGCTCCTTGGTTTGGTGTCAATTCTACTGATTCTTTCTTTTTTTCTACTGATTCTTAAATAAAAGAATGCTCAGGATTTAAAGTGGCAGATTCACAGCAAACTCATCACTATTACCTATAATCCAGGGCGCAGCTCCACAAGTGCAGATGGAGCACACACACAGATGAGGGTGGAGTATAACCTAGCACGGGCTCATCAGACACGTTTAAAAAGTTCATGATCTATAGTCAAAAGACAATGCTTTATTAATAGAGCTCACAAAATCACTTAAACTTATCATATTACAACTTAAAAATATATTTTTTACCTGGTCATACCAGCCTTGACTCGATGGTACCATTCTGTGCTCCAGTGTGACTCCCCTCACACCAACAGCTATAAGAAACTCCTGAAAACAAGGAATTTGATAACGTCATAAATAAAATATGCAGAAGCACATCTTTTATATTGAAAATGTTACATTTGAACAAAGCTTTTGGTATGCACTAACTTTCTTTAAAACATATTAACCCCATGTTCTTGTTCCGAGCAGTAACAATATAAAACTCAGAAATAAATTCAATAAAGAAAGACTACCTATGCGTGTCACTCTGACATTTCACTTATTTGATGAACATAAGAGTAGGAACAGCAAACAGATGTCTATACAGAACCGGACTCCCAAAATGTATCACTCCATAGTCTGAACAATCAAATGCTGTAAATACAGAGATGTTATCAATTGCATGACGTGAGAATCGAACCATGCAGTCTTAAGCAACTGTGCCTGTGCTGTGTATTAGCTTTTTACGGCGATGTTTACTTGCAGTTTTTAACAACCTCTAAGATAAAAGTATGTTCAATTAAGCCAGTTTTAAATTTTTTTGGATTAAGATTAAATTAATGATTTAAACAAATGTTAAGTTAGGTCACTCATTTGCCATATTCACCACAAGTCTTGTGGCTTACTTTGTTGCGCTCTGTGTTGTGGCAGGAAACTTTAACAGCGACAGAAAGCATGCTGTGAGGCTCCAAACTGAGCCCTTCAGAGGGAGAGGCTCGTTCTGGTGTTGATTCTGACGCATAAATCACAGGATCCAGCCAATGAGGACATGTTCTGCAAGGCAAATTCAGACTCCAAACAGGGGCATCTCCATCCACTGACCCTGAAAGATTTATATACCAATGATTAAATCAAAAGTTATCTTCATGCAAGCTAGCCAGTTAAACTTAATAACACCAAAAACTGATATATACTTATACGAGTGACAAAAGTATTTGACCCCTTTCAGTCTCAAATATTGCAAGAATTAAGCATCAACATAATCAAGTCACTTAGGAGGATGATGCCAGAGAGCACAAAACTCCATGATTGTCAACTTTAGACAAAGTAGTAAAAATAATTGGGTTGTTTTTTTTTTTTGAGGAGATAGGACAAATGTACAGAGTCAAAGGTAGGTGGAAGTTGCCATGTAAATTGAAAATCTTTGGGGAAAATCTTTAAAGCAAATGCATGGAAATTCTTGCATCTGCAAAACAATATTTCAGTGTTACACACCTTTAAAGCCTCTATATGCAACAAATAAATGGTTATTCAAAAAAGACTACAATATAAAAATCTGATCCAGCTTAGCAAAACTTTACCAAACAAACAACAATGAGCCAAAAACACAGTTGAGGACAAAAATTATCTGTATGTTTTTTTCTCGTTTCAACATTTATTTTACATTTGTATTATTTCAGTTACACTCACAGCCTATACACATTAAAAAGGCTTTTTATTCAAATAAATGACACTATTCATATGCTAATAAAACTAATAAACATATTTATATTGGTATTTTGTAGAAAATGCACACATTTTGTGAAGTGTGAGCATTATTTTAAAAACAGGTGCTCTGCTGCACAGATGGCAGAGTTTAGTTTTTTTACTGTTATAATGTGATTCTTGAAAACAATTAAAAGCAAACATTAAATATGGAAATATTTTTCTTAAGATATTGTTCAAGAAATTATTAAGAACTTAAAAGCTTTAAACTGATGCCATGTCACCCAAAACAATTTCCCAGTACTAATTTCATTTAGAGTTTCATTTAGAGACAAATGTTTAAATCAGCTCAGGGCCAAATGCTTCTTTTCCTCACTGTTGCACACTTAAATTTTGCCACTTGTCTCCAAGGAAGCGATCTGCTGCCCTTCTGAAAGCATATTTGCTAGTCATGAAAGGCTACATGTTAAACAAATAACTTGAAAAGAAAAACAAAGGTTCGCAATCAAGATTTGGGTTACCATTGTGATTAAGACAGGCCTGTGATGTATGGAAGCAGATGTAGTGCTGGTCTTTATAGCCTTCGTGCTGCTTCACAGCAAAGAGAGAGCCGTTTTTCACCTCCATCCAGAATTCCCCATGTTTATTTGGCAACATGCTATTATCATCCTGTGGTGAGCATAAGCCAGTAAAGTGAGCCCATGGAACCATAACTGTGTTGTACGACTCCACCTCATCACGATGCTAGAATTTTGATGAGTTACCTTCAGTTGTGTGTGAAGGGACATCAATCCATGGTTAACAGATAGGAGGATGGAAAAGAGACTCTGGGAGTTCTTAGGCTGCATTCGACTTCTTTTCTTCCTCCTATTCCTTAAACCTAATTCAGCAGGAGTGTAATACTGCAGAATCTCTTCCTCAGAATCACTCTCTTCCACTTCACAGGAGGGGGAAAAAGACACAGGATGTTAAATTTAATCATTCACAGAACAGTGTTTTATGTTGGCCTCACTGTTTGTAAACACCTGTCACATATTAAAGTGAGTAAGACCCTGGCCATACTTTCCCGGGTATTTAGAAAATGCTATTTTTTTATGCTGTTACACCAGTCATCTACACATATGCCGAGCAATGTTTTAGATTAACTGTGTAATCTAAAAATCTGGCCAAGGTTAAGTTTTTCAAAAACGTGCTGCTTGCCAAGGCATTTAACTAGTTAAACTAGTTTGGAGGCTTTTGATTGGCTGATTATATAACACCAGTGTCGGCTGGCACCTCTAAAATTGTAAATTTCAGCCTTTTCAAATGAGTTTTAAATTTTTTTCAAAACGGTGAACATGGGGACACAAGTTTTTTTTAAACAGGGTAAGAAGAACAAAAAAATTCAAATACCCATGTCAGTGTTTACATAGGTTGCTCTTACCCTCTGGGCCAGAAGATCGAAAATGACTGAAGCTGTCTTTGCTGTAGGTGTTGATTAGCTGGCTGGCTACAGATAGACCTGCGCCGAAAGGGATGTTTTCCACCGTCTCCACTGGTGACGGAGCGATAGGTTCCCATAACAGCAGGTCATTGTTTATCCTATTAGAACAGAACAAAACATCGCTCGAACACACATAGCATTTATGATTTGATGGAACGAAGTTGATTACAAATGAAAGAGGTATTACCGGTTGTGAAGTTTCTCATAAAACTTTTTATTTGGCAAACAAAGCTGTATGTTTGGGAAAAACAGCTCAAGGATGTAGCGAGAGTTGCTCATTGTTTTCTCCTGGAACTCTGTCATCTCCAGCACGTCTCCTGGGATGACCATCTGGATTAAATGCAATGTGATTAGTAAAAAATATAACTCTTGAAACCTATAATTTGTAATAGATTCTGTGCATAAATATGGTTGATGCAGATTTGTCAGATTTTGGAAAAAAACTATTCTAAGATGACATATCGGCTTTGTCTTTCAAACATGGAAGAAAAATTGACGTATTGGATTTGATTGGCTACTTTCAACACTACGTACATCATCCATTTCATTTGGGAGGAGATGGGAACATAAATACATATTATAAGAGAATGAAAGGGCTTCTTTGACCTTTTATATGTGTTACCCTATTGCCTAGAGACTCCCAAAAGCAAACTATGAATATTTTAAAATTATACTAGAGGCACTTTAAAGTACTTTTAAATACAACAATAACTTCAAATGTAGCTAAACAGAAATATGTTAAACCTTTACCTCTTCATTTTCATACATGACACGCCGAGAGGAGAAGGGCGAAGGCTCGGCTTTAACAAAGTCACACACGTCCTTCAATGAGTGGGAGGCACCTTCTTCCTCCTCCTCCTCTTCCTCCTCCTGTGAGTGATCGTCTGCTTCCTCTTCTTCCTCAGCAGTCACATGCTCTAAGATGGAGCGAACAGTCATGGGGTTCACCTTCAGAACAACTCTATTGGAATTAGGAAGACAATGTGTTTAGTTCCGATATTTAAAGGATGTTTACACAGGCGAAACCGTGAGATACCTGGGCCAGTCAAATTTGCCACACGACGATGTCATGTCCTCCTCCATAGTGTTAGCTACTCGTAAGAACCTGGCAGTGGGCTGTTCCTTGTCTTCTTGGAATGAACCTTGTGCAAAAAAAAATTCTCTGTAAGCACTTTTAAAAAGTTGTACTAATTGTATTAATTATTACATTTTTTTTTACAGTTAATTCAACTAATTCTCTCTCTCACTTCTTTCTTCTTTTTGGGTGGCATCATCTAGTACCAAGAACTTCTAGTACTTCTCCTATATTTTGATCTAAATCTTGATCAGTACCATCTTTGTATAATGTTATTATACCTGCCGATTTAACTATAAGCAAATAGTGTTTCAAAAACCTTTAAAATGCAGAATTTGTGTTTTAAAATATATTGTCCAACATTGCGTACTGAATGTTTGGTCACCTTATGACCTTATGAATTGTACAGCATAGCATTGTTTGACAAAATTTTAAAAGAGCGCACAGTCTGTCAGAAAAGAAATTTAGACACCAGGGTCCTCACAATACTGGCTTCGATTTAATTCCCTGGGGTTTGGTTTTGGAATGTTGAGTTATCAAAGGTCAGAAAATCTGCAATTGTGGTGAAAAGCTTACACTTTAACTAGAATATACAATTCAGTAACATAATAATAGTAGTATAAAATCCCTGGCCACTTTATTAGGTAAACCTGTCAAACTGTTTCTTAAATCAATTTCGCATGGCAGCAACACAATGCCTTTAGGCATGTAGACATGGTCAAGATTAGAGGTCTCAAACTCGATTCCTGGAGGACTGCAAGCCTGCATAGTTTTGCTCCAACCTTAACTGAACACAACTGAATCCACTGATTAAGCTCCTCTGTGTTTGGTTGAAGCTACTGGTTTGTCTCCTGAACAAAACAAAAACCTGGAGTGTCTACAGCCTTCCAGAAAATGAGTTTGAGACCACTGGTCAAGACAATCTGCTGCAGGTAAAATCAAGCATCAGAATGGAGAAGAAAGGTGATTTAAATGACATGAGAATGGCCAGAAAAATAAAAAATATCCAGTCAGCGGCAGTTCTGTGGGCACAAATGCCTTGTTGATACCAGATGTCAGAGAAGAAATGTCAGGCAGGCACCAGGAAATAGAAAGGCTATAGTAGCTTAAATAACTACTGATAACAACTGAGGTATGTAGAAGAAAATGTCTAGACGCACACAGCCAACCTTAAGCCAGATTTATACTTCTACCTACAACTCGCAGCTCCGCACGCACACATATGTAAACAAAGCATTTATAGTTGTGCACTCTGTCTGCACTGCCTACGCTTTGATCAATATCACTGTGATAAGAATGCCAACTGCTAGCAAACTAAAACAGAACAGATACAAAAAAAAGGTTTCATTTACCTTAACATAAATCGTTTCAATATAACTTCTACAAACTTCCATTGCTGTTGTGGAACCTCTGTCTCTAAACTGATCAACATCACAAAGTGGCCATACTAACTTCTAGCTAGCACAGATAACAAAGGAAGGTTATTTACTTCGTCGTCACAGTTTTATTTCAAAATCCAAAGTTTATGCTCAGAAAGAGAGAGGACTGCTCCGCTTTGCCCAATCACACAACTCATGGTCTCCGTAGGTCTTTTGAAGTCTTGACGTGAAGTTACAATTTTTGAGAGGCGCACATCGAGCTTTGCAGAAGGGTCAGCCCGAGGTCTGTGTCAGTAAGCAGTCGGCGCAGAGGGCAATTTGTCGAGTTGACGCAGAATGAATCAGACTTTAAAGGTAGATGGGCTACAGCAGCAGAACACACCCAGTGCCCCACCTGACAGCTAAGAACAAGAAACTGACACTACAACTCGCCCAGGCTCAACCAAAATTGGACAATAAAAGATTGGAAAACGTTTTCTGGTCTCATGTGTTTAGATTTTTGCTGCAACATTCAGATGGGAGGGTCACATTTTGGTCTGCCAGATAAGCACGGATCCATCCAGTCTTGTATCAGCAATTGAGGATAGTGGTGATGGAATAAAGGTGTGGGGGATGTTTTCTCAGCACCTTTTAGGCCCATTAGATGAATAATCTTGGACTAGTATGTTGAACATGACAATGATTTCAATACACTCAAAATGGCCTCCACAGACACTCCAATAAAGCAGCTTTGGGATTTGATGGAATGGAATATTCACATCATGGGAGTGTTGTCAACAAATGTTGATATGGACCACGCTCCTGTAAAATGTTTCCAGTACATTTGTTGAATCTATGTCATGAAAGATTAAAGCGGAGCTGAAAGCAAAAGGGGTCCAATTGTATGATTTATCAGTACAACCAAAGTGCACCTAATAAAGTGGCTGGTGAGTGCAAGTAATATAATTAGTAATATAAACCTAAAAATACCTCCAAAGACCTTCCATAATTTATGTCATCTGGGCTACGAATTTTGTACAAATACAGATATAATATATTGATATTAAATATTGATTTTCAGTTTTTTTTTTCAACAATTGTGTTTGAACATCGTAATGTAATATTATAGCGAATTTGTATTATGATTTATTTGTTATGTGAATATGCGGTCTGAGCTGGTCCTATTAGATTACCAGATGGTTTTGTCTAAAAAAATAAATCCAGTACATGTTATTCACCTTCACGCCTTGAGTATCTACTTATAAGGGATTATAATGTGTCTCCGGGTAGCAAAACAATCTTATAGCAAATCAGCTGGAACAAAAAAGATGGATATTTGTTTTGGTGATTAAAATCTTAACATAGGCTACAAAAACTCCCATACCTAAGCCATAATTTCTCATTTATAATGGTTGAAATAATTTTCTGCATGAACCACTTTAACCAAATCAAGTTTTAAAATGTTCTGCACTTATGAACTGAATCCAAGTAGAACCAAGTACCGTTAAGCTCTTTGAAAGTGAGCTCCATCTTGGTTTGCTCTGAGGGGTTTCCTCCAGTGAACTCTGTTTTAAGCTCCAGGTCTTCTAGCTCCAGCTGCAGGAACTCTTTCTGCAGGGACTTCTTAAACCAAGGACCCCTCTCCTGATCCGAGCGCAGGTCTGGGATGGGAAACTGGATTACTAGCACCAGCAGAGGAGCATTTACGGACACAGACATATGGCAGTGTTCTGGGCTACGACTATCATCCAGGAAGACCTCGGCAAAGGCTTTGTGCTTGAGAGGGGAACACAGAAGAGTTGCTATTGCAAGATGTGAAAACCAGTGAGGTTTGAATGAACAATTCTTACCAAACTGACGTGTTTGTTGTAGGAGGTGTACATGTGAGATGCCATCATCTCCGTGGTAACCAGTTTCTGTGGCTGGAGTAGAGAGTTGAGCCTGTCTACAATGCTGATGTCACATTCAGAACGCACTCTCCCCAGCTCCACCTGAAGATCTGCCTTACGAGGTACTGTGCTCAGACGCCCCTGTCCTCCCTGATCAATAAAACACGTGTAATTTGTGAAAGTAAGCATGTTTACGTTTCATTTCATTGTTTAAAAAAAATCACAAAGTAATACAATAAAAAATTCAGATGTTTTCAAGGCATATTTTGAAGAATGACTTAAAAAATAAGTTGTACTGGTGAAAAGGATGAAAATTAAAGTTTTATATTAATAAACGATATTTCAAACATTTAGCTTTAGCTCAACACTCTAAAGTTTAAAATACTATGATATTGACATCACAGTTGCTCCATAGTAGGGGTGTTCGCTATACCTGTATGAAAGTCAATACCGTTATTGTATTGTGCCATGATATGGTTTTTGGAATGCTGTGGATACTGTTACACATTCATAAATTTCATGAAGTCAGCTTGATGTTTCTCTTGCACGCGCTTCATTTATTTGATGTTTAGATGACGAGATGTATCGTCTGCTGCTGTGACATCAGCTGATGTGACGTGAGCGCTTGTGCCGAGAGGAGAGAGGAAAGCTAGTTGTCCAGATAATCGCCCAGAACAAACAAAGTTGCTAAAAGTAACCAGGAACAGCAAAAAACATTGCTAGTTTTGTCACTACTTGCTGGGAATTACAAATAGAATTGGCATCTGTAATCCAACCACTGGGCTATGTTTTGTAACTTAACCCATAGGGTTATAATTTTAACACACCTACAGAGTTATATTGTTATAACCCACCTGCTGGGTTACACTAAACGTGCCTGTTAAACCACCCCTCGACATCTTCACTTGAATTCCCCTCAGATGAGAGACGAGTAGTGTGAGAAAACAGCGTTTGAAAGGAAAAAGTTCATTGTTTGAATTGAAACTTCAAAAAAAAAAAAAAACTGGATGGTGCTAAATCGAGTAGTTCACATGCGATTCTTGTTATTACATTTTTTTTTTTTACATTTCTTTTATGTTGTAGCCTGTTTTGTAAATTCTTAATTCACATTATATCTAATATGGGCCATGGCAAGGGGGTAGGAGGTCATGAAGTGACGAGCCTGCGGTGCAAAATGAGCATGCGGTCCATGTAAGTCTCGAATATGGGGCTCGTAAAGTCAGGGTAAAGGGGGTTGCTGAGGGTAAGAGAATGCAGTTAACACTTTGTGATTCCAAAACCAAAGTAAGGGTCATGTAATCACTTTTCTGTCATCAATCATTACAGTTTTTGAGTTTATAATTGTTTTGACTGCACGGCTTCGGTTACATTCGAAGACGAGTTCGTGCCTCGTATAAATCACGTGACTGAAAACAACCTATTGCTTAAGTCTCTTATTTAGAACTTTAACTTCTCGCATAAACCTGCACTTGGCTTTTACTGCTGCTAAAAGATCTCATTTTCTGATTGTTTAAGTTCAGACAGCTGTCCATCTGTCCATGTGTCTTACACATTACTCCAGTCAGGAACTTTTGCAGACTGGTGTATTGTTTCCCAAGGATGGAATCTGTCTCAGTATAAGCCTGCAGCAAATTCTCAAGCTGAATGCATCCCAAAAAATGTCATCTTAAAGGCAATTCAGATTCTTTTGACAAAATAAATTTAATTAGTGTTGCGAAAATAAAACTTTTTTGCATTGTATTAAAATGTATTCGTTTAATATAGTTTGGGTCGATAGACGATGCCATCATCTATCACCAATGGCAGATAGACAATCACATATCTACCCCCACCCCAGCTTGGGAAAAACACCTACAAAATAAAATAAAATGCATGTTTCGATTTCTGCATCTTCACTTTTTTTAATATTGTGAATCTTCTTCTTCTTCTTCTTTCGGCTGTTCCCAGTTTAGGGGTCGCCACAACCTCAACAAATTGTGAATAATTACAAGATAACGAAGTTGTTAAAAATCAAAATACACATTAGAGTGCACTCCAAACAAATGAAACTTTGTTTACCTTAAAATTTATACACTGACAACAAATAAAAACAAAACTAAATTATTTTACATCCATTAGATTAAATAAACTACACCAAAAAGGAATTTTTTGTTTTAACATAATGAACGAGCTTGGAACAAAAAAGGCTTTAGGACAGAGTCGTATTTAAGTGAAACTAACATGTTAATCTATCTTGGGTTTAATAAGTGCAGTAACAACATCACCCGCTTTGCTGAACACACATTCAGATGGAGCTGTGTTAGCAAATATTAAAAGATTTATGAGCGATGATAGATATAAGAGCAATCTTCTTAGCGAAGAGGCGGAGGAAGCAGGTTCTGTTAGCGCACCTCACTCGTGCGCGGTCGTATGATGATCTCGCACATGTCGCTGGTTTTTGCTGCGATTTCAGCAAACCGGTTTAATGGTTTCATGTGATCACCTCTGTATATTGGGTAAAACAAAGTTGCTTTGCTCTAAGATGGTGCGCTTCAGGACGGCTGTGAGTTTCACTTTCACTTCAGAGACGTCTCGTGGCTGTCCTCTTTCATTTGGTCTATTGCCAGATAGGTAAATATACTCCTTTTTTGCTATTATATCGCCATGTGATATAACGATACAAATCACTTTGCCAGAGTCACGCAGAGCTCAGCCCCCCTCCCCGTCCACATTTAGACGATATCCTCCCCAACGTTTTTATTTGCCATCGTACAATGCCAACCAAATTGGTGAATATGATGGCGAATATGATCATTATTGTTAATATTAAACTATATTTTCTAACAAAATAAAAATAACCCAGTATGTTTAGTCAAAAATGTAACCCAATGTGCTTGGTTAAAGTAACACATTGCTGGGTCAAATATGGACAAACCTAGCATTGGGTCAAAAAAATGACAACCCAGCACTGGGTTAAAATAACCCAATGGTAGGTTGGTCCATATTTGGACCATTTAACTATGTAAAGTTCTCAATCGCTTACCTGTGGGCCTCTCCGTTCTGTTAGCTTATACAGTAAATGCAAGCAGGCTGGAGGAGAATTGCTACTGACCGGGGCATCAAATGTCAAAAGCTGTTGTTTGAAACAGAAGGCAGCACATTAATTATTATATGAAATACCTTTAATGTGAGTGCAGTCTACAGACAAAAAAAAAATACCTCTGTGTACTGGGCTGTAGTCTGTGTATTGTGGATGTCTGCAGAGTACAAACATTCAAGGATCTCCAGCTGACCGATCGAGAGATCTGTGTTCAGAGTACGCACACTTGAGCTTTGGCAGTGCTCGTATGTCACTTTTAGTCCTTGACCGATGAACCTAAAGATGAAGAAAAAAAAGCATTTTAAACTTTCAGCTGTCTCATAGAACAGTGGTATTTAATTAAAAGTGGTCAAATTATTACAATGTTCTCCAAGTAAAAGGTCCAGACCATTTAGATTTCAAGGTTTTTTTACTTACTTTTATTTGGATAAATAAAATAAAGCCAGTGAGTACTTTTGTAACAGAAACCTACATACAACTAGCAAAACAGAGCAAAATAACTCTGTTTCAGAGTTTCTATTTCAAACAATAAATAAAGAAGTTTTTTTTTTTAAACAAGTGCAAAATCCTTACTATTCAAATAAAACTGAAAATAGTAAAAAAAATACAATAGGGCCATTTTAGGTGAAAAGTAGCATCCTAACCACCTCTTTGTATAGTTTTTCAGAAAAATGGGCTGCCCTGCAAGCATTTTAAATCTTGGTTTGAATGGAATCAGTGCCTTTCTCATGCAGATATACACAGAAGGTGCACATTGACACATTTGGAACACCACTATTTTTTTTTTTTTCAGAGTGGAAAAAGCCTACTCAGCTGTCTTAAGCACTCTCTCAACAATGCTCTACACATCAGCGAGGGTGATGTTTGTCAGCTCTTCAGGAACCAGAGGAAGTGGAAATCACCAGGTCCTAATGTGGTCCCACCAACATGCCTCAGAACCTGTGCTGGACAACTGGCTCCCATCTTCTCTCTGATCTTCTACAGATCACTACAGCTGAGTGATGTCCCTGCATGCTTCAGACGCTCCACCATGATCCCCATCCCCAAGAAACCCAAAATCTCAGGTCTCAATGACTACAGACCAGTCATCCTGACATCTGTGGTCATGAAGTTTGCCTACCGATCTAACAGGTCTGTGAAGGATTCAGTGAACAAGGGTCTGCACTACATCCTGCAACATCTGGATAAGCCAGGGAACTGACCTGTCAGTGGATAACAAGCTTCCTGACAGACAGACAACAACTTGTGAGGATGAGGGAATTCACATCAGGCACGCGAACCACCAGCAGGGGCGCTGCCCAGGGGTGTATTCTCTCTACCTATCTATCGATCATTAGTTTCATCTAGGCCAGTGAGGAGTCTGCGTTCAGACAGTAAGTGGAGCAGCTGGTACTTTGGTGCAGTCTAAACAACCTTGAGTTGAAAACTGTGGAGATGATAGAGGACTTCAGAAGCCCCCTGAACACCCGCCCTTTACCAGTGGAGTCATTCAGGCTGAGAAGATAATCGGTGCTTCCCTACCCTCCCTCCAGGACCTGTACGCCACCGCAGTGAGAAAGAGGGCTAACAAAATCACTCTAGACCCCACTCACCCCGGCCACCACAGCTGTTGCCCTCTGGCCGCTGGTTCGGAGCTACTAACACCAGGACTTTACGGCAAACAGAGCTTCTTTCCCCAGGTAATCAGTCTGCTGAAGTCATAGCTCTCCACCTTCACACTCTGTTATCTGCACCTGGACTCGCGCACATTTCATCTCTTTGCATTTTGAACTGAAGCACACTACACTTATAGACTTTTGTTCAACTGTTTACATTTCATCAATCCTTCAAAATACTCTACCTCATAGCCTTATGTTAATTGCTTGTTAGTTCTGTTGCACTTTACTGTACTTACTGTACTTATGTTGTTTGTATTATACTTTAATTGTTTGCACTAACCTCAGGAAATTTCTTGAGTGCACACACTTATACACAGCAATAAAGCTGATTTTGATTCTTCTGATTCAATCACTTGAATGATAAATGATTCAAACATTTATTTTTATGTTGCCTGAAAATACATGATACCCCCAGTGAGTGTTATGTTAGTTTGATCAATCTCGAAGATCTCTCATTGTTCATTTTCACTATCAAACCCCCATTTTTAATTAATTCCATAGTTCCCACTAAGGAATACCAGGCAAACTGGTTTGGAACTGCTTGACTGAAGAATGAACAAATACTTCTCTGTCCACTAATCCTTAAAACAACCTTTTTTTGGCGCAAGCCATGCAGTCAGTCATCTCTGTGTTAATCGGTTTGTTCACGCGACTGAACTAATTGTCCCATTTGAAGTGAACTATTTCAGAGCATTTATCAGAAATTGATTGCGGGTCTGGATAGAACCACCGGTCAGCTGGATGTGGGACCATTTAGTGATGGCTGTTAAAGGACGTCATGGAATCAACAAAAATATGTATTGTCTGCATAACAATGGAAGCAAACTCCATGTATTCTAAAAATCTCACCAAGCGTGAAAATGTAAATAATAAAAAGTAATGGCCCCAGCACAACCCTGCAGGACACCAGATGTAACCAAAGTATTTGGGTGTGAAGTTCTTCAACTGTATGCAGTGTAGGAAATATGATTTAAACCAATCTAAAGCTAAACCTGTGAAGTCAATCGACTGAAGCCTCATTAGCAGCATGTGATGAGCAAGAGTGTCGAATGCAAAAGTGAGATCTAAAACAATAAGGATGGTAAGTTGGTCAGAATCAGCAGCAGTAAGTAGGTCATTACAAATTTTGACCAGAGCTCTGTCTGTGCAAAGGAGGAGTCTGAAGCCAGATTAGAACTTCTCTAAGAGGTTATTGGGGGCTAGGTTATTTTGTAGTTGTCAAGCTACAACTTTGTCCTATGTTTTGTCTAAAAATTAGACATTTGATATTGGCCTGTAATTGTTCATATCAGTAGGTTAGTGCTTTATACCAATTGATGTAATCCTTGCTGTCTTCAGAGACAAGAACAGCATATAGTTTTAAAAATAATGGCAACTAAAAGTAAAAATAAAAATATAACTGGGGGGTTGGCAAGGGGTCGAATTGTGAGGTAGATGTTTTAGATTTACATGCAATGGTAGAAACAGCCTCTTTACTGCTTCTTACCTGAATCACAACAGAGGACATAGTGATAGCATGATCTACGTTACCACCTTTACCAACCTGTTAAGAAATCAGTTGAATAGTTTGGCAGTCACTAAACAGTGTTGATACTTGATCTTACCATGAAAATAATTAATAAAATAATCTAAGAGAGTTTGAGGGCTCTAGTTTCCCAGTGGTCTAAGAAGGCCCATGCAGTAAGTTTATTACAGAAAAAAGTTTTAGATGAGTGCTGATCAGCAGTTATAAAACCAGCATATTAATCTGCTTTACCTGCAGATAGAATCTCTCTATAGGCACAAATGTACCGCAAATACATGTCTCTATGAACACAAAGACCTGTCAAGGAGGCAAGACTCAAGAATGGAATTCAGAAACGGGTTTTGACTAAAATCACTTAAACAGGGTGCACTAGGCTTTGGTGACTAATTCAGAGCCAACGTTACAGGGGATAGACCATATAATAATAGTACTAGCGACTCAAATGAGGAGTATTCATCTGCTTGAGGAATAGAGTATCTAAAGTGTTGTTTTAAAAGGAAAGTAGCAGCTTTGCAACGCTCGAAGTTGTTCCGTTGAGTAGATGAGCAGTGCTCGCAACTGCGATTTAGAACACATTGACAACCTCAACATTAAGTTAACTCCATCCCAGTATATTACTACTTACTGGAAGGAGATCCAGAGGCTGATTGCCTGATTTTCTGAAAACAGCATTTTTTCCGAACCCAAAACATGTAATAAACAGTTTGGGCATGAGCAAACAAAGGAAACCAAGCATACAAGCATGAATATTGTTAGTTATTAGAATTTGATTTTTCCTTGATGTTCCTTGATTTTTGAGCATCTAGAGGAGGGCTGGGACTACATGCTCAATAGAACTCCTTTGAGCTGTTTGACTGGAAAATGGCATAGACAGGGGAGATCATGTGTAATACAGCGGTGCAACTAACACAAACACATCCAGTCTGCGCTGTTTTGACTTCAGTAGCAATAATGGCGACTGAAAATGAGTAGATATTGTTAAAGTTGGAGCTTATTAATGTAATAAACCTGTATTTGCATACAAGTAAAAACTTGTATTTGCAGTCAATGATCAAGCCTCACTCTGGAATCAGTGCAATGTAAATGCTGAGAACTATGTTTGCATGTGTTAACACGTTAATTTTGACATCACTTGTATTTACCTACATGAATAGAAACCATATTTCTTCAGCTGTTTAATAAAATAAAAGAAAAGAAAAAAGTAAAGAAAAAAGAAAGTAAAACTCTCACCTAAGATGATCATGTGGACATGCTTTATCGAAGATGGTCCTTGATTGAAGAAATCTCTTTGCGTGTAGCTGATTTACAGACAAAAACTGGAAAAACTCTGACGCCACTGGTGCGAGATGGCTGTGGGTGGAGTCAGAAGGAGGGAGGGGGTCGATATGGAGGACAGACAGACACAGACTGCCGAGTGACAGCCTGAGGACCAGCTCAGGCCTGGACTCGTCAGAGCGCCCTTTAGATGGGTGAGCTACAAAACACACACATGGAAAGTTTTTCACAGGATTCGTCATAATGTAGAAAATAACTTTATTCAAAATAATGAAACTAGTTTCAGAATGAAAATAATTTTCATTAATTAATTATTCAGTGAGAATTTCCTCCACAGTCACCCTATCTCAATCCAATAGAGCACCTTTGAGATGTGGATTGGGAGATTCCCATCATGTATGTGCATGTCTGATACGGTCTGATACCATCACGCAAATATGGATCAGACTCTCTGAGGAGTTTAGGTAGTTCTACAGTCAGTAATCAAGCTTCACTCAAGAATCTGGGAAGTGTAAATTCTGAGAACACACTGGGGTCCGGTGCAGCCTCAAAAGTTGACAATAGCTGGTCTTTAAAGATTCTGACTTTGAGATATCCTGCATAACTACATTCACTAGATTCATACAAAAGCTTAACAAAGACTTCCAAAGTGCCTTGACCTCTATCAAAACCGCTAGATGCTACTGACCACACGACTCGCTCGTTTTCTGCTTCTCTTCTCCGTTCCCTTTATTTTCATCGATTGTTCAGAATCAGTTTTGTAGGAATCTAGTGAATGTAGTTTTGCAGGAGATCTCAAAACAACACATTTGCAATATGTTTTTGAAACGCTGGTTGTGAAATCACTTCCAGTGAAAATACCTGTTAACCCAGAGTCTCATGCGATTACTTTTTCAGTACCACCAGAGTATTGATTTGCATGTAAAAACCCCAAAAAATGTTCCTTCAATCATTTCCTGGTCCAGAAGTTTCAGGAGTTTTTTTTCCTGTTTCGACTGTGCTGGGTGAAGTTTTTGGATTCTGTCAATTTTGGTTTGCTGGTGCAACTACAAAACAGTTGCTCAAACTGTGAAGCTTACTATTGCAATTACTGAAAGAAAGTAAAAAAATTGCAAGCAGATAACAGGGCTCACATGTCTGATGGAGCAACTTGTGAGCGAGCCGTGAATCTCTGGAGAGCTGTGGAGCCTCGTTCAACAGTTTCTCCTTTTGCCGTGGAACATCAATGTACTCATCCCAAACCATCTATAAATTGAAGAAAAATACCTCATAATACAATCAAAGTTTAATTAAATTGTGGAGTTTGATGAGAAAGTGATGTACAGCTGTATTTCCAGGTGGAGATGTGGAGTAGTTGCTATTTACAGAAAGATCTAAATCTACAGTTGGAGGGTCGCCAAGAGGAGGAAGAGAAGACAGGCTGTGGGACATGTCCATATCCGCCATGGAGAAAAAGACATCCTCTGTTAGGCAAGAAAAAAGGGTTCATTAATAAAATGTGTCAAAAACAAATTCAAAAGCCATAATTGAATACAGAAAAGAGAGAGAGTGCTTTGTTTAATGAACCTCGGCTGGAGGCTGTTCTGGTGGTTTGACTTTCAAATAGGTCAGAAGCTCCTGCGATGTTGTCCTTCTTCAGGCAGCGGTTAAGTTCAATCTGCAGGCGGTACTCATCCTCTTGCTGAATGGGACGACTCTTTCTATCCTTTCCCATCCATTCCTGATTGGCTGTAGAGAATAAAGCAAACAACACCAAGAGTACTATGTTAGTAAATCATGTACTAACATTTCTGTGGATTTCTTTCGAAAAAAGCTAGGATTATACATATGCACAAAATAATTAAAAAAAGAAAACTGTGGTCAGTCCTCGTTTACATACATTGAAATATGTTAAAAGCACTGAAGGATAAGAAGGTGGATTTCAGCAAATAAACTGAAAAGAAATCCTTAACTGGATTGGAGATTGTGTTTATTTATGGCGCTTAATGGGGTCGGTGGAAAAATTAGTACATGTGCGGTTACCGCATGTATTAAATCAAGTACTAAATAACTATTGTAAGTGTTTTATTAAAGATTGTAATTGCAATTGAAGAATCACAACCATTATGAAAACTAAAATATTAGCGATAATAAATGTTTAAAGTAATTCAATTAAGCCATCGTTTAAACAATAAAAAAGCATCAAACAATCAAATCAAATAAAGCCAGATTTAAGTCATTGAAACGATCCCATTTTCAGTAAATAACAAGCCAAATCTAATTTAGGAGAAATTTATTTCAAAAGACAAACACACAGCTAACCTCAGCAGTTTAATAACTTCTAAAATTGCAGTGTTTAAATCACATGTGATCGTGATAAACTGTTTTTCATCCAGGACAGTGGGATGGGCCAATGTAAGATAAAACGTACACAAAGAAAATGGTATGTACATCTGTTTTCTTTTGTCCATGGAGAAAAGCTGGAATCTAAGTCAATTCCAATGTCAGGAAAAGCACGAAAGCTCACATACAAAGTTTTTGTATATAAGCAACATTTATACAGGAAGCCCCTGTTCAATAGATTTGTTTCTAAACTACAATAAAATGCATTATAATACAAATCACCTGAGCTGGAGAAGCCCCCGAACATGTCCAGTAACAGATGGACTTGTTGTGGTGAGAGCAGCATGATTACAGATTCAAACTGCCCATCAACATCCAACTGTAACCAAACCAAATACAAAGGTGTTAGATGGATGAGGAGGAAACAACTGATGCGACCAGCAAAAGTATCATCTAATATAGTATAATGCTGTTTTGGAGGTTTTTGACAATTTTGAAAAAAGTTTATAATAATTCAGTTCAGACAAAACAGAGGTTAATGTCATGTATTGTGCTATGCTTTGTAAGAACAGGCAGCCATGTTTATGTTTCTCTGTGTATTTCTCTAGTCAGAGTACTTATTTAATTTTTCTTGTTGTGCTTTAGTTGGATAAGTGTTTAACATGTAGTGAGCCTTATTCTTATTTTAAAACTTTGAATTACAGACCCCACTTCAGTCATCTGTTCATCCTGTTTATTCTCAGTCCATAGCTCATATTATTATATTGTTGCTGTGAATAATTTGAGAGATTCACAGTAAATTAAAGCTGCTTCTGGGTGGGCCCTCGCACAATGTGTCCACAAGAACCAATTGCACCGCCTCCTGGCCTATCAAGTGTTTTCACTTGTTGTTGTCGAAAACGATTTTGTACAGACCAAAACAAGGTGAAAAGGCACCTTACAAAGTACTGAACAATACAAAGTTTTAAATGTAAAGATGGTCTATATTGATACACAAACAACTCATATAAAAACAAGAGTTGGTGTTATGAGATTAGCATAACAATCTGTTCAAAATCACAAGACTATCATGCTTCATTTTTTTCATGTACAACAGATGTGGGAGATACAGCCACAAATATATACAGGCAGTAGGCAGCGCTATAAGTGTATCGTCACTTAAGCATAGCAACTTGATCAGAATGGTAGGCTCGTAATTCCATCCTTTTTCATGCTTTTTGGATAAAGTATGTGAGTGCTACAGTAAGAAATCCATTTAGCCCTACACGTTTAAAAAACGTCAAGTTCGTTAAGGTGCCGCAGCAAGACTGTGTGACGAACTTCTACGTTTTTGATCCATTTGGTCCGAAACCAAATTTCAGCTCGATCTGGAAACTTTCCTAGGAGGAGTTCGTTAAATTGGGAGTTAAGCTTTTTCGCATTCAAGGGGGCGCTGCAGACCTGTAGTCCAAAGTACAATTTAAGTGAGAGTGTTAGATTATTATACTTATTGAACATGACCTACGAACAAATTTTGGTGAGCTTTCTAACATGTTCAATGGGTCAAAACAGCTAAAACAAAAATTTTGGTCACATTTAAGGAGGCGCTGTAGAGCCAATTTTTGGAACGCAGTCACCAGGCTGTTTTTGTTGAAATTGAATTAAAGAATGTCAATTATTTACACATTTTTTGAAAGGTGAAATTTGCTGGGACGCCTCACCAAGACCATTGGACATACTGTTTAGCTTTTGATAACTTTTTTTCCACACCAATTTTCAGCTGGATCAAACTTTTCACTTAGGAGGAGTTTGTCAAACTATAAAACAAGCAAAAGCAGCCATTTTTAGAGGTTGTTGCAAAATAACAGTCTTCCTGTCGATTTTGAAAACAGGGTTTATATTAGTAAAAGTTGCAGCTGGATTATTTACATATGTGTACCAAATTTCATTCGCCCACCACAAATGGTTGCGTAACAGCTACAAAACCGCTTTAGGTGGCGCTATAGAGCACCACCCCAAGACCATTTGATGTACTTCTTAGCTTTTGATTACTTTTTTTCCCTCATGCGTTACAAATAACCTCACAAATTTTCAGCTAGATTTGACATTCTGCCTAGGAGGAGTTCGTCAAAGTATGAAGTCTACATTTTGTTTTTACATAAAACCTTCAATATCCGGTTTTCTGTCCAGTTTCGAAACTCAACTCAATAGACTTTTTTATAGGTCTTAAGGTCCTACACATGTGACAAGTTTTAAGCGTGTATGCAATACAATGCCTGAAATAGAAGCGTAAAGCTAAAAAAAAAACAGGCTTTCAATGCTCGCCAGTAGGTGGTGCTATGACTGATTATGTTCGTTGTCATACGACTGTTCTCAGGCTTGGAATATGATAAGAATGAGACAAGTTTGAGCCGGATCGGATATTCTATGCCAGAGTTATAACAACTTCCTTTTTCAAGTCGAAATTTGGACATTGGCTGCGACCATGACCACATACTTTATGATAGCTAGAAAAAAAAATCAAAATTTAACGTGTGGTATGCCTTATGATGATACTGAAGAAGTTTGGAGATGTTTGGATAAAATCTGTGGGAGGAGTTAGTCAAAATGTAGAACAAGCAAAAACGCCCATTTTAGAGGTTTTTGCGAAATAACCGACTTCCTGTCGATTTTGGAAACAGGGTTTATATTAATAAAAGTTGCAGCTTGATACTTTACACATGCGTACCAAATTTTATATGCCTACAACAAACTGGTTGCACAACAGCTGCAAAAACGCGTTAGGTGGTGCTATAAAACCATTTTTTGGACAGTTTTCAGAGCAAAATTTTACAAAATTTTTCACCGAGTCTGAGGAGTGTGCAAAAATCTGGAACTTTTCGTTAATGTTTAGTCCCCACAAAGACTGTAAAGAATAATAATAAAAAAAAATAACAAAAAATAAATAAATAAAAAATAATAAAGGTGGTTGAGCCCTTATAAAAATAATAATAATAAAAAATAATTTTTCGAATTACAATAGGGTTCCCGTACTGCTGGTGCACGAGCCCTAATAATAAATTTAACTGCAAGCAGTGATACGCAGCCAAGCAGCCATGTTCTGATTAATGGAATTTTGATGACATCATCTCATGTATTATCATAAACTTAAGCATACAGCATAAACTTAAGAAGAAATGGGTTAAAGTAAACTCACAGATGATAATCCCTCTAACCTACAAAAAGGATAAACTAAAATATAAGTGGATTGCTGTTTGTACCCTAATCTACACTTACATATTGTCTCAGCATTTTGAGCACATCACATATATCTTCTTAACCCCTTTAGAAGACATAGAAGATACATTATTAGAATTTAAGTTCTAATAAAGAGTAAATTTAAAAAGAGAAAAAAGGTTGCACAATTGTACATGTCTTTCAGCTCTGACAAGTGAATACACCAGAGAGGGAAACAGCAATTAGGATAGCTGGAAAATTGTAGTAAATTGTTCAAAGCAGAATGGAGAAAACATTTGAAAAGAGTTAGGGGGATTGAAAAGTGAAAAAGAGCTAAAAGCTAATGTTCGCTCTCATAAACACACTCTTGGTCTCTTGTTCATTTGTCTCTCGATTTCCTTTATCAACAGCCAGATCAAAGAGAAAAATGCTATATATGAATGTACATTTTGTTGTGATGACATATAGAAAAACTGTACAAATGCCACACTATCCTGAACGGATATCTTGCAACCTTTTGCTGTGCTGCGACATAATTTTGAAGGGGAGCACATCAAGGCCCTCTTAATGGTCAGTGTGATGTTTTGTAAATACAGAGGGATGTCCATAAGATATGCACAACCTCTAAGTTCAACATTAAACTGTTCTACATTATTAAACTGTTCCACAATTACATGTATTTTTTATAATTATTATAAGTATTCCACTTCCTGTTTTGTTGTGATTATTCATCAGCGTGAATCCAAAATTTGATAGAAGAGTTTCCTTTTAAAACACCATGGACACCAAATACAGATCACAATGAAATGTGTCTTGTCTGGATCTACACTCTTGTGGATTGTGTTGAAGTTGTAGCTTGTAAGTCTATCTGAACACAACCGGACCAACTGTAAATCATTGAGGACAGCTTATAAAAATTGTGTGGACGAAGGGTAAATGTGCCCACCTTAGCCCCAGGAGTGGCTTCATTCTGCTTCAGAAGTACTGACAGCTCCAGTTTGCCCCTCATGTATCCCATCTGCACTGGCTCAAAAGGGGTAGTGGAGGATTTTGGCTCTGGGAACTGTGGGTGAGGTTCACAGATGATTTTTGGGTTCCAGCATGGTGAAAGTTTGGGTTCAGTCTCCTAAAAGGTAAAAATAACATGAATGTCAGGGTTTTTGTGCGTTATCGTGCGTCTCTGTTGCCTTGTGCCGGTTCCGGGTTCTCCCACGTGTCATGTGACTCCCCCGCGGTCCCCTGATTGGCGGTTGTATTGTCTGCGTGTTTGTTTATGTTCTCCCTTCACCTCGTGGCTTGTTGCGTCAATGTTCGTCCCGTGTCTAATTTGTCGTTAGTCCCTTCAGCTGTCTTCCCGCTCGTTGTCACTGATTAGTCTCCCTTTTTATACCTCGGTGTTTGTGTTGATCGTCACGGGTGCATTAATTGTCTTTGTGTGCGTTACCGATGCGCTACGTTGTGACGTCTGGCAGGTTATTTTGTAGTTGCTTATTTTCCACTCTTGAAAGTTATTTAAGTTATTGTTCAAGTTTTGCCCCCTCGTGGGTCTTTTGTTTTAGCCATCTCTTTTCTCCTTGTTTTATTCTTTAATAAAAGAGTGTCTCAGGTCAAGCTGTCTCTGCGTGTGAGATCTTTCCTTCCACGCACACCCCTGATTGTGACAATGAATCTCAAGGAGTACTTTACTTCTTTACTCCACTCAGTCCCACTGAAGGAGGTATGACCTATTTCAGAGATGTTCAAAGTCGGTCTAGGAGGGCCACAGTCCTGCACATTTAAGTTAGAATTCTTGCTAATATGCATACTAATCTTGCTTCAGACAAGCAAAGAGGGCATTAGTCAGTGTGATCAGGTGTCCACTGCTCCAGGTGTGAGTTCACGATGTGTTTCTTCACTGCTGTGTGTGTGTACACTGGGATGGGATAAAAGCAGAGCAGAAATTCCAGGTATGGGTCACTCCATATATGGCCTACTGGTCACTTTCACATGATTTGATTCTGAAGTGTGTAAAGTACATGCATTCTCTGACTTGTTCCAACACCACATCATTTATTAAGAGCATGCTTTGCAACGTCATTGACTAATATGGTTTACAATATCAGTGAAATAGATAAACTCACAGTTTGAGTTGTAGGTGATTTGAGGCCAGTACGTGCAGACTCTGAAAATTCATCCCAGAACAAAGAGGCTCCTTCCAAAGTTAGATTTTTATGGGCAAAGGTTGACGGCTGATGTATATTGACACTGGAGCCCTCCTCCATGCTCTCATCACAGTAAACAATCCTAAATGTTACAAAACATGGAAGGTGATATGATCTAAATGGAAGTGTTCTGAGTAGCATTTACTGAATCATACTTATCAATCCTGAGTTCAAGGGCAATTCCGGTTTTGGAATTTTCAGGAACATGTTCCAGTCTCAGGACGGTATCCAAGAAAGAGATCTTGACCCTCCTCAGCACTAACCATTGAGTAGGTTGAGTAGGTTTAGGCAAAGTAAAATCTAATCTTTTTTTATATAAAAATGTGTAAACCATACCAGTATCAATAGTTTCTGCAAAGGTTTCCAGACCGTCCAAAGCCGGAAAGCTCTCTGCCTGCTCATCTGTGAGTTTCTGACTCAAACAGTCTTTGGCCAGTTGCATACTGCTAGTCATAAAGCTAGACCAACACATGGGCTCCAATCCGGATGCTGAAAAACATTTATAATAAGTAAACACATGTTTTGCTACCAAAACAAATAATAGAAAAGTCAGCAATTTAAATAATGTGAAACTGATATTAAACAAACTAATAGAAATATAAAAGTTAATATTAAAGCGACAAGCAGCGATGGAAGGGCTCTTGCACCTTCGGGGGTCTCATTGCCCATCTGTAGGGCTACTCTCCACGAGCACTTTGATCCTAGAACAGTTGCTTAAACCATCCGCTTTTTACAAATTTAGGGGCGCTATAACTTATTGTGCGTTGTAATATGAATGTGTTCAGACTTGAACTCTCATGAGAATTTGATCATTTGGGACCAATCGATGTTGTATTTGTTGAGCTTTAACAATTTCCTGTTTCAAATCCAAATCTGGAAATTCCCATGGCCATGCCATTTGCTGTTTCTAAAAATGTAACACTGGACATACTTTAAGATTCTGCCTGAGCTATAACAACTTCCTGGTTCAAACTGAAAAGTGGACATTCCCCATCCACTGTAGTAGCCAAAAAAAAGCTGTGCAATTTAACATGGCATATAAAATACCCAGCTAATTTCTGTATTTATTTTAATATCTGTTCTTTTCAAGTGAAAGTCCATGGAGAGCAAAGATCCTAAAGGCTTGTTTAGAACTATTGAGGCCCTCCATGTCACCTGGAACGCTGTTTCACAGTCACATTTGTATAAGGATAACCAAAAAGGGTTATTATATTCATTTTCAAATTGAATAGTTAATTGCCACTTGAATAAATAAATAACATTTTCTTGTTTTAATTGCACAATAAAAAGAAAACAAGGCGCTTCAAATTGATATTCACCCATTTTTACTCATGTAAAGACATCACATTGAGGAGATTGTTGTGAAATTCTACTTTGACGGTGCTCTTTCAGCACGGTGTAAAAGTTGAGAATGCACTGCCTTCACGTTCAGCCTCTATATTGGACTATAAATGGACTTTCCATGCCACAGGAGGTTTTAGGTTTGTTGCCTTCAGCTTCACAGAATTTGCTTTTCCAAACACTTACCAGACCATCTGGACAAAATTACCTAAGCTGATCTAACTAAAAATATGAACACACCCTAAGAGATCAACAGACACTTCCAACCATATAGTAGTGATACACAACCTGTTAGTGTGTTAGCATGCATCTAAGCATTGCAACACTTGTGTGCTGCAGATGTATATACGTTTTCAAGAATAATAACATTAGTATGATTGTCCTTCAAAACTTGTGTCTAGTAATGTATATTTATTTCAATTCTGAATGCTGACTAGTGAAAAAAGTGAGAAATTCTTCCTACCCATCCTGGGTCTGGGCCTGAAGACCATTTGCAGGCCTTTGACTTCCAGAGCGCAGTGCTCCTGCAGCAGTGAAGCCCATGGCACGCTTAGGGAAATGGTCTGAATGAAGCCCTCGCTGACCTCGAATGGAGCTTCAACTGCGTCCAGGATTTCATTGAGGGACTAATGACAAAAAAAAAAACATTAAAGTATGCATTTAAAAACTATTCAGCACTTGAACAGATATAGCAGTTTATCGTTTTAACTCTAATTAAAAGATCCCTCTATTCAGCTTGTTATGTAAAACAAAGAATCATTGGAACGCATTACACAATTTCAAAACAGATGATGTGCAATAACTTTCAATATCCTAGCGTTTTAGTTGCTGTGGTGGTATATACTTGTTACAGTCAAAACTGATTGCTACAACAATTTATGGATAAAAAAACATGTTTATAAAGAAAAGCATGGTTTTCATTTCACAATACACAGTCATGATGTGTTAAATTACTTTAGTGCATTACTGGGAAAGTTGCCACATGATTAATTAAATTAGTGATTGAGGCTTTGATGTGTGTTGTGGTGCAAAGTTTGTTCTGCATTGAAAGCAAAAATAAGGCTTCAACTAACGTCTTCCCAACATCTGTCTATGTGTGTGCTTTATGGGCTGACCTGAAATCACCTACACTAGATGGTCAAATGAAGTTTCAACATTAGAGTGAATGTCAGAATGCTTATTTCTGACCCCACTATCCTTGCAGCCGGTCGAGGTACTACAGTTCAGTCACTTCCTGCGCATTGGCAAGGACAGCAGGGAGTTGCCCCTTGGTATAGAAGTACACAACTGCGCTCATTTACTCCCATCAAAAGGAACATTTAAGGACTGAGTGGCTTACTTTTATTAATGGAGGAAATGCACTAGCAGATTTAAACGCGTGTCTGCAAAAGCCATTTTGCTCCAGTTTATTGAACGAGGTTCAGTACAAAGCAGAATTCCCAGTGAAGTTGAGACTGAAACTTGGATCTGTACCAACTCTGTGTGATTCAACTCCAGAAGAAGTGTATTTTTTCAAATTAGCATAAATGTCTACTGAAAAGATCTCAAAATAGCAATCCTGTTAACGTTAGCAAACTTTTTGGCAGCAATACTGTTAAAACCTCCTACAAGAGATGCTACTGCGCATTCCTCATGAAGAAAACTATATACTGCATTTTTTTACTTTGCATTATTATTATATCGATCTCCCATGCTTCAACCGAACTTGTTGTGAAAAAATGACAGGCCGCTAAACATGCCAACAGGGCATGGTGATTGGAGTTATTTGACAACAGCTCGTTTTTACCGCACTATTTGTTGAGATTACGTTTTTTTATACTCAGAAATATAAACTTAGATGGTTAGAGATTTTACACATATATCCTAAAACATATTATCTTGCATGACATGGGCATCTGTGGTCTCTTTTAAAACAGGGTTGAATAAATACCCTCCAAAATTTCAGTTTGACACCCCTGACGTAGACTGTATCAGGAACACATCATTAGATCAGTTCGTATGAAACTAAACAAAGAACACTCACCACTCATCATACGGTGTACAAGAGATGACTATGTTGTTGTGTGCTAAATAAGTCTAAAAACACTTTTCTTTCTTGCTCCTAAACTAAAATGACATTTTCTAAAGCAGGGGGTCATTTCATTTGGGGTCACATGAAACACAGCCATTATATTTTGCGTTTTAGTATTCAAAATAATTTCCAATTTAAAAGCAATTCAACACTGTAAATAGCTGCCAAACATGTCATTGCTGCTGTAACATAGCTGCAGCAAGTTAAAAGTGCTGTAGTCAGATCAGAAGAAGAGTTTCCAAAATGGTTCAAAGTTACGTACCGTAACATTTTGGGAGGAGTTGGTGAATAAGCCTAAAGGCCTTTACACACCATTGAGGCTGCATGCAGAGGCTAAACCTTTCCAAAAACAACAGCACTGACGTGACCGTACACTGAATGCAATGCAACCATGTGTTTTCAACCTACACATTCGGTTTGGGACACTCTGATTCTCATTTTACACCTTTAAAAGTAAAGAATATTGTGTTGATCAGGACACAGTGTGTTTGTAGGTGGAAGATTGCCTCGCTTACAGAGGGTAGAATCTCATTAACACACGGCAACACTTATTTGTTCTGCATATTTTCTCCTTTCATTAAATGATGAAGTGATAGCTTTTACAGGCAATGACTGCTTTGTACAGTGTGGATGTGCCATCTTCTGAGAGGATGTAAAAACTCTCGCACAGTGGCTCTATTCATATCAATTGAGTACTAGATCTATTTACACAGCTCAGTGAGAGAACTCTTTCTCTGCAGGTGAGCATGGAGCTTTTGTTACATTTAGATATTCATAAATCCCTGAAAAAAAGACTGACACACAATGGTAACAATGAAACCCAAGGAAGCTGCATACATGTGTAGTTGAAGGGAGTTGCATACATGTGTAGAGGCCTTTACTCCAATAAATTTGGAGTGTGTCTTTAAATGACCCTGACAACAATATTGTGTGTGTTTTTTTTTCAACTTGATGAACTGCTTTGAGATTGAAATTTAAGGGACCGAAATTATAGCTCACCCATTTGTCAAGCGGCACTTGAGCAAGTGAGCCAGTGCCTTGATAAAGATCCAGACTAAGCTGCTCCAAGCTCAGCTTTTCCTGGAGGAAATTACCCAGATATCGATGCAGTAGGTACCTGCAGGCACGCTTCTTAATGGACTCAGAAAATGGCCACGGCATCTTGATCCACTCTGGGTCAATGTCTACTGAAACAAACAGGTTAGTCCACTGCATTAAAAGACATAATTTTGTTTGAAAGGTTTGAAAACAACAAAATATTGTGTGCTTGTGCTATTGAAAAGTGTGTGCTAATGAAAAAAGGCTGCCCTTATTAAGTAATAGATTCATTCCTTTATTTCAAAGGTTATAAAAGTGGAAAACTTTCCACCACTTTTCAAATACAAAAGCACACCAGTATGACCAAACAAGAATTTAGATAAACAAAATGTGAAATAAATATGTAAAACAAACTTCAATAAGTCAATGGGTAAAATGGAACTCTATCTGAGGCTGAAGATTGCTTTAAAGTCATTGCGATTTAAAAGGGCGCTTAATGTAAGACTGACAGATTCGATCCTGATAAACCACCTTGAAATTAAACACACAGGCTGCAAATTTCGGAAGAGCCAACACGAAAGTTGGGCTAATAGTTTTACCAAGCTATCTTTAGCTGGCACCTCCATTCCTACAAATAGTCCTCTGTTGCAATTTCCTGAGCATTTCGAAATCAAATCTATCTTGAGACAGTGAAAGGATATAACTTGCTCACCTGTGTATCAAAAAAGCTGACTAACCGTTGTTCCTTGCTTTGAGGTGAGCTAGCATGTTGGCATAACCAATCGTTAATATTTAAAACTTGTTCTCTACGTTTGCTTTACAATTATACCAATTACGACAAAAAAGGAAAGATCGCAGTTTTAGGTTGGTGGTAAGTTTTTTGAAAGCAGCATCTCTGGATGCGTTCTGGCTCGCGCTAAGGAAGATGGTGTTTACAAATGCGCTAATGTCTGCGCATGCGCTCTACTTTTGCACGCAATGTGTTCGTGAGCGTCAGTGCTGAGCTCTTGTTTCACAACTTTAGAAGACGGGCTGACTGCAGATACGGTACTGCGCAATTGCAGTGCATTAAGTATCCGTGTAATCCAGCCAACACCAACATTTCAATTAATCAACAAGGAAATATGTCCTGCTTCGCTCTCCGTCACTGCAGTTGCGCTTCTCTGCACATGCGCAGTGACCGGGGAACGTGAATTCCGGAGGGGTGTCGCCCCACAACTGTACCGCCGACATGCCAAACTACTAGTACCTTTTTACAAACAAAATCAATGAAGTCATTTTAAGGTGGTCAATGATTACTATCCTGTCAAATCCTTCATATATTCAAGGTTTAATAAGGACATTGACACAAACTGTTCATTTTGTGGTGAAGATTGTGAAAGATTGTGAAATCTCTTTTGGACTTGTAACTTCTCTTCACGTTGTTGGTCTGACTTACTTTTCTTTATTCAAAACACGTTTATTAACAGTTTTAAATTTGCATTCAAAGACGTCGTTTATGATATTCCTGAGAACCATACAGAAGAAATAATACACAGTAAAATCCTGAGAGTAAAATTAACTCTATCCAGAGTAGGACCAAATACACTATAAATAGTCACACAATAACACTTAAACTAAAGTTAAATCATCTTCTAAAAAAATGATTATTCACCGAAAACGTGTACGTAGTGATAAACGTTTGTATTTCACAATAAAAAAAAACTCACAACTAATTTCCTAATCACATTGTAACCAAAAATAAAAGTTTACCTTAAATGTTTTATGGTTCAGTTTAATGCGCTCAGTGTTAATTTAACTCTATTCAGAGATAGATCAAATAGACTCAGAGCAGTGTCAATTTAACACTCTAGATTTTACTGTGTACATATTTTTCATTAACTTAATTTTTATGCTGCAAAATTTCATATTCACAATTGTAAATTCAGTAACTCCAAACCCCACTTTGTTGCTTTTAAATTTTAACTTCAAAACTATTATGAAAGTATCCAACACTCCCAAAACTGAAATGTGCTTAAATTTAAACTTGTATATGATTCCTTAATCTGACCTCCTTCTTCCTTGAATCTGAAGGTAATTGACTAATATATATTGTTTTTCAATGCTCACTGTAATGACGTGCTGCCCCCTGGCTGTAAGGTGTGTGCTCCCTGGCTGCGGGGGAGTTCGAAAAGGAATACAGCCGACATGAAAATGGATTGATGGATAGCGTTTGAGCTCAGAGCTTCGTGAAAGTGTTATTTCATATAATGACCTCTAGATTTCGCTGTGGGGCCAGGTGTTTGATTGTTTCGAAGCCTCGAACCAATACGGCTCATTTGATTCATCAGCTTCGGAGTTTCACGAAGCTTTGGTTTGCCCATCACTATTCTCAGATTGTGGAGCAACCATAACACTGCTGTCTTTATATATAACCCGTCGAAAACACCGGAATCACGTGATTTGTTAGCATGCGCAAAACCAACTTCGTCGGTGGCATAGATTGTGGCGCGATAAGCGTCACCAATTCGACTGCCACACTGGCATGAGCCGGAAGTGCTCAGACGGTCTACCACTGGAGGAGGTAGGCGATTGATAAAGTGAACTAAATAATAAATAACATTACCGGTAAATAGGTGTATAATTAATTAACACATACATATTTGCGTTCATTTTACGTAACACGAGCACTGTATGGAACTTCGTGGGGCGTCTCAGATAAAGTGCTAGCCAAGTTACCCTGAAATCGCATGTTACATATAACGTTAACCTCATTTTATATATTTTAGCGTTAAACAAATTACAAGATGTGGACCACACTGTAAACATCTAGTTCGCAAGTACTTGTTATTTGAGTCCGGTAACGTTAAGCTGTAACGTTAGTTAATTAACTTAACAGGAACTTGTTCGAGGTGCTAGCGTTAGCATAACTCGAGGTGTTTGCTCGTTCGGTTTGTCTCGTGCAGACCTCTGTCGTCTGTGTTTTCAGGGGATGGAGGTGGACTGTGCGCCGGAGGAGCTTGTCCAGGACCTGCTGGAAGAGTGCGGTTCAGACCTGGCCGAGCTTAAGGACATGCGATTGGAGGCGCGGGCGCTTCTCCGTGATGTACTCTTCGCGGTTTCCGACATGCGCCTCTCCCAGCGGCTCAGCAGTGGCGCGGACGCGGCCTTTATCAACCTGGAGACCCGGGAGGGAAACCGATACTGCCTGGAGCTTACCGAGGCCGGCTTGAGGGTGAGATTATTCAAATCAAAATATGTTTACTGCGCCTTCACTAACCTTGCCGTGAGGGTGAGTGGAAAGCATAAAAGCATCCACCTGCTGTACAAATGGCTGATTATTGAGATCCTGGGTTATCTGTTATCACGTCTCACACGGCATCTACTAAACTAGAAGTTAACATTTATTTCCGGGTATTCATTAACAAACGTGTTTTACACCGTTATTGTTTACTGTTGCATCGTCATCTTGGAAATTGTGTTGTTTACACACAAGAGGCAACCTCCTCCTTTCCACTGGTGTCAACTCCTCTCTGTAAGAAAAGTCGCTCTAGGCTGGCTAAAAAGTCGCTAGATGATCATTACATAATTAGCATAATACTTAATCAATGCAAACATAAAAGTATTTCAAGTATACGTGTTTCATGTAATTAAATTAATAATATGGCGTTATAAAACGAACATGTTATGCTAAATAAAATTAAGTAATAATACAAACAATGAGAATGGAGCGACGTTTTGCTGTTGTTTTAAAGTGAAAGGTAAGCTCTGATTTTAAACTAACACTAATCATGTCTTTAGATCAATTTTGATTTCACGGATTGTGTCAAGAAATTGATATCTAAAAAAAGTATTTTTATGGTGTAAATAAGTTTGAGTTACTTTGTATTCTATGCACAGGTATAGACTACTATTCTTGTGCAAATATGTTAACAAAACATTTTATAGTACTCTCTTTTTTTTAATGAAACCCAGGAATTGTGATAATTGTGGAGTAGAGAAACAGAAAATAGAAATAGAAAATGTAATACTTAAATGTAAAACATATGAAATGGAAAGAAAAAAATTATGAAAGACATTAGGGAAATAAAAACAGAGAGTATAACAATCATCAAAATCCTAAAGCAAACAAAAACATATAAGGCAATCCTTTCATTCCCCAAAAAGACTAAAGAATAATTTTAGAATATTAATTAATAATGATTAGTGCTGTCAAAATGAACACAATAACGCATGTGATTAATTTGAAATGTATAAAGCGTTAAAAAAATGAATGAAATTAACACAGTTTCAGTTTTTCCTGTTTCGTGATGTGCTTGAAATGAAGTATTATGCACTTTGTATGAGGAAGAAAAGGCACGGAGTGTGGACACACTACAGCACACGACACACACATCATGCTCACGCGGGGCCGCTGGGCTTCTGTGAGCAATGACAGCCACTTAAAATCACAGTGCTTTTTGTTGAAATTGCATTTGTTCGGTCTAACTTTGTGTAAAACTGAGGAACGGTGGAACACAGAGGCAAGTGTTGATCACTGTCTCAAAATGGTGAGAGAATGGAAAAAGTGAGAACAAGTTAAAGCACTCTTACAGTGTTCGTAATATGTTTGCTGCTACGAGACTAAAGTTACTTCTTCCATGTGAACATCTGTCCTGCACGGCCCTCATACTGCGACAAACTGTCAGGTTTCCGTTCCTGCTAGCGGTTTTGAAAGTGTGCTAGCTAAATATTGCAAAATTGTTGGGCACTTAAAGCATAGTACATCCAATGAGCACAAACTAATGGTGTGTGTGTGTGTCCATTATCAAGGTGTGCTGCATAAAATAAAAATACATTCAGAGTAGTGTTAAACATTTTTTTAAATATGTTTAAGTAAAATACATTTTACCCTGCTCAGTGGTATTGCCAGAAATTATGGAGTCAACAGAGTTAACATTGCGTTAACAACATTCAATTAAATGTAAATGTAAAAAAAATAAATTCAAACATGATTTTACTTCCGACTATCTCAAAGGAAGGACAGCAATAATATCATACGGATGAAGATCGCTACTGCAATTGATCCAAGTTTTAAAGACCTAAAGTTTCTTTTCAAAGATGAAAGGAAGGATGCTGTTAATGGCAGAGATTCCTGGGAAAAAGAGTCTAAAGAGACCACAACCTTAACAGCCACCAAAGAAGAGAAGAAAAAAGTTAAGTTAAACTAAAAAATCAATTAACAATCATATTTTGAATTTAAAAAGTCTCTGTCTTCAATTTATATTGATTATTTATCTTTTACATTTATAAATTTAAAATTGCAATTGTGCGAGTAATTAGTTAAAAAAAAAATTATCGATCGGCAGCACTAATAATAATAGAAAAGGTTCATTTTCCTTCCTTCAAATATAGTTCATACTACTTTCCAGTTGGTGGTGGTAATACACCATTAAGAAGACTTGCAAACTGCCATACGAAGAAGAACCTTTGTGCCGGCCGGGAGTATTGATTGTTATATACAGTGAATGGCATTGACAGGGGGAGCAGGCTCGGGCTGAGAGAGAAGATAGTGAGTGAGTGACAGAAAGCCACATCACAGACATTGCAGCCGAGTTCCTCTGTCCAAAGAGCCCCTTTGCTAGAACGAAAAAGTATCTAAAAATCTCCTGGAAAAGCAGAAAAAGTCACTAGATTTATCGCTAGGATACAAAACAAAGTTGTTAAGTTAGGGTTAGGTTGCGAAATGAGAATTATGGTCTCCCAAACCATAGTGTACATAAAAAAAAAGTGTCAGAGTGAATCCCAGATGAGTACTTTTTCCGGTTAGATTCTGAAGTACAGATCAATGAACGCTCAACTGGATATTACCCATAATCCACTGAGCTCGGGCGGAAGGAGTTTTCTTTTGGACCCAAACAAATGCCCTCTCTCTGTAATATTACAAATTTTTAAAGAAGAAGCACATAAATAAACTATCAATTTAGAGAGTACTATATTTATTTTTACAATATTTTTTAATGAAGTAATGGAAAAGGAGTTTAGATCTCTCACACAACGTGTGTAACGGCGTGTCACACCAGCTCCATCACCTGGGGCCTCATGTATAAAACTTTGCATAGATGTAATCCTTAAAGTGTGCGTACGCACATAAGGCAGAATTTGCGTACGCACAAAAGTTTTCAGATTCATAAAACCGTACATACCCCAGAACCTGCGCAAGGTTCGCTTTATAAATCAAAATGATCTGAATATTGTGCGCAGGTGCACGTGCGTATTGCTTACCCCAATCTCCTCCCGAAATAACCATATTTGGACGTTAAGACTGCCCATTTTCAATATGTATGGTCTCCCTGCATATTAATACCACCAATAATTCGGTTAACAAAAGCAAATTCATTCTCAGATGGTGCCTTTATTCCAACATGAGTGCAGTCAACAGCACCGATTACATTGGGAAAACCGGCGATTGCTGCAAATCGCATTTTGATGTTGGCTTGTTCAGCTTGCGTGTAAGGAAAACGGATGTATCGGGGGTGCCATCCCCACTATGGCATCCCATACATATGGCATGACACGCTCAGGGATGACTGCGACATACCCGATCGGTCTGCCAACTCTCGCTGGAAAGTACCAGTGACCTAATGTGGTCAATACTTGCACAGGAACAAACAACGCATGGTTTCTCCGCGAGGGTCTTTCCAATACTGGCCGTAATTCAGAACACAATTCCAAGAGGATGCCTCTTGGAAATCGAAATCGGCTCATGAGCCAGTCATCATCATGAGCAAGGAAATCTTCACGGTCTCTGAAAACACGCTCCCTCCGTAGAGCGTCATTAGCAAGGTCTTCTAACAGCGCTAGAGCATCCATTATGATGATAAGTTATATACGCACATACCTTTTTATAGCCCATTTATTAAAACAAATTAGTAAATTCAAAGTATTTGCACCTGGTTAAGAATGCTAATAATGATAATTCAGGTTGATACAATTTGATTTATTGGGTGATGTGATAGGATAATTTAGAAGTTTTTCATTTTAAATAGCTATTGCTATTTAGGACAGTTGGTGTCGCCAAAACACATACTCTTCTAAAAGAGTGCGTACGCACGGTCAAGAGCATCCGTATGGTGCGCACTTATTTACGCCAAGTTTATTTTTTATAAATCCGGATATGTGCGTGGGTACATATCAAGGGGAAGCAAGGGTTTTTTTTCCCCCTTGCTTTGATTGTTGCTGTGTAAAGGTCCGCCCACATTAAGACAAAATTTCGCCGTGAAAATGCACCGGGGGGCTCAACGTTTAGCTTTTAGTTTCCAGTCAATGGTGAAAAGAGAAAAAAGTTTATCATAGCTTTATCGCCGTGGTCTGACTCCGGGAGAAGTTCCACCAATGGATGTGGATCTTTTGTTGAGATGTGAGAAAATGCTGCTGTTACATAAATGCACGACTTGAGGAAGCTCTTCACTCACTCTCTTACTCTCTCGACGAGCTTCCTAGACGCAGCAGCGTAAAAGAAGAGCCAGGAGAACAAAGGCAGACCCCAGGAAGGAATGCGCTTTTTAAAAAACTTTTTACTCAATGTTACTCTGGTTATTTTATTACTTTTCTTCTACATTGTGCCTACTAATATAAATGTTTGTTGATTTTAGAATTATATTCTAGAATTTGTAGAGTTTTTAACGTGTAATCGCACTCGTAACAATGTTGTTATAAATTTGCACATTCCTTGTCTATAAAATAGTTTGTTATTACGATAAATATAATTGAATTAGTTACGGTAATGTCTTTGTTTAGCTGTTTGACAAAGATCTGTTTATTACTATTAAAATACAACATGTATTCAATACGTATAATAAAATCACCTCACATTAAGTGCATGCTGTTATAAAATATCAGCAGTGGAAATATTTCACTATTTATCTGTAATCAATTGCGCCACATCTTTTTGTAAGGCAATTGGTGATGCTATTGTTTCGTCATAAGTGTTCATTAATTTCATAATTTTTCTAATTGTACTAGAACAATGCACCAAGTTGCATGTTAAAATGCAAGAACATGGTAAATTGAGTGGTTTATGCAGAGCTACAGAACATGTATAAATAAAAACTCTATTTAGATCCATTCAGACAGTACGTAAATGACAGTTTAGTACAGCTCATAAAGTTTCTTGGTAAAACCCTCAGCAGGAGCGCCGATGAGGACCAGCTCATAGAAGACCAGAGATGGCTGAATTCACAGAGACTTTATTTGTCAAAATTATTTTAATTGCAATGTTGTGTTTGTGTGAAATGCACCCTCATTTCTAAAAGAAAAGCAATGATTGATTAAACCATATATCTTTGCAGATAATAATAATTAGCTTCATATCTTCGTAAATCAATATCTATACATCAGTCTACACTGATTCTGTGAAATAACAGATAATCTTTGGTTTGGTGACCTCTACAACATGTTATTAGGCAAGTTGAGCTCTGACTCTGCTTTCTGGAACTCCGATACCACAGCGATCAATTGTTTATTTACCAGATAGTGGGGCAAAAGCAATCACGTCGAAGGGCCTTTAGCTCTGAAGCACCACCCTGTGGTAAGAGACTTTCTGTTGCTCCCTGCCACCATCACACTACCTGAAGCGTGAAGTGAAGTGACCAATGGGAACTATGTGTGAAGGCTATGAACAAAAAAACAATTCTCTTGATCATCACTGAATCAATTAAAGGCAGTGTGTTGGTAATGTTTTCCAGGTGGTGGGTCATGGCTTCGACCAAGTGAACGAGAGCCTGAACACACAGTATCATGAGACTGTTTATTCTCTGCTGGACTCTCTGAGCCCTGGCTACAGAGAAGCATTCGGGAACGCTCTGCTACAGAGACTGGAGAGGCTAAAACACAACGCACAATGAGGCGGTCACCTGCATTCAGAGTCTTCTTTACTCGCCCCCATTTTGTGCTGTTATCTTTGCTCTAAGCATCAGTGATGCCTCCCGCAGTTTCTGGCTCTGATATGTTTTAACGTGTTAATTGAACTCCTAAGTTTTCTGCTGCATTTTAAAGTATTTTATTTCCTGATCACCATTGCCATTGACATGACACAGTGGTCTTGGAGAAATGTTTACCTTGTTGATTAGATCATGCTCAAAATCCAAAGTGGTGTTTGAGGAAAATTCTTCTAGTAACAAACTTTTGAATTCAATGAATATTCACTTATGAGTTTATGGCCCAATGGTACTGTGATATTTTTTTCATATCTCTAGTAAAAGGATCAAATTCAACCAGTCAACCAGTTCACATCATTATAGATGTCTAACATTACTCCCCAGTACCTCCTCCATTTGCAGCTTTATCAAAAGCGTTAGACTATGGTCACATTCTTACTTTCAACAAGAAGAGACAAACTAATTTTGTCATTTAAAATCATTTAATTATTGAAGAAATGATTTCCAGAGTTGTACAAAAGGAAAGTAGACATTCCTTTAATGACTCCATCAAAAACTACAATGTATCAAAACTACAATCTAGTTGTTTGGAGCATGGAAAAGCTAGATGTCCCCAAGGAAAGTTTTTACATTGTGTTAAGATTTGAAACATCCTTTTTTTGAAAGCCTGTCAGTCTGATGTATATTTTTCAGCCTTAATGAAGATATCAGACGCTTGTGTGGAACATGCAAAATGTAGTAATACCACAAACATCTTTCAAAGAAGTAAAAAAAAAAAAAGAAATAAGAGGTGTGTGTTGCTTTCTTTTTTCTTTGTTATTAAAACTGAACAATAAATCCTAATTGGGTGCAATAAATCATTCATTGTCATCACTGTGTGATTGTGTTTACAGTTAGACTTCAGGAGTAAATGTTGGTGAAGCCATCTGTCACCATCTTCATAACCAGGTAATTGAACGTGGACAACAACGTCAGCTGAAAGAAAAATAAATGGGAGCTTACTGCAAATGCTCATTTCTTTTGTTGTGCATGTGTTTTGCCTCAATGTGATATTTCAATATAATATTGATCTTTAGAACACATCTGTTTATGTGATTATGACTCCAGTCAGACAAGCAAGGGTTAAACCAGCAGATCCTTTAACTTTGAGGTTTTAGCCAATATTTGGCCATCAAATTTAGCCAAAAGATGTAAATCAGCAAAACCTTTTGACCAATACAGTATGTTGGGATGGGACTGAACTGCTTATCTGTCAACACACATTTTCACCAGATGTCTTGTGATTTTTTTAACTCATCAAGTACAGTTAATGAAATGCATATCACAAGTTGGATGGGGTAATAAAGAAGCATGCACAAAATAATTCGTGTTTTTTGTTGTTTTGTGCGAATTATTATCTCAAATTATTGTAAACAAAATCACTATAATTTTAATTTCTAGACTAGAGGCCAGGTTTTTGAAGTGTGGCTCTTTAAAATTTGCTTCTTTTATAATTCTAGACAGATCATGAGCAAGGCAATAAAAAATTGATAAAGCAGTCTGAAGTAGATGGAATATAAGTTTTAGTATTGTTTCTTATTAGAAGGAGCTTTTGCCTTAATGTTTGAACATCTACAGTGAGCTTTGGTCAGAAATAGACGCTGACTGGAAATCCTTGCCGTCAGAGCTGTGTTTTGACTGAAACACAATCACTAATGTTATCACAAATGATGGAGATTTCAGCCGTATAATTAACAAAATAACACCTGGGTGCAGAATTGAACTTTTCTGGATGTACTTGAGACTGGGAGTGGAACTGAATGTTAGAAATGACCAAAGAGCAGAGAATGTGGTGGTTACTTTCGTAACCCCTGTTCCCCGAATAGGGAACAGAGACTTATGTCAGTGCTGACTATGGGAACTCCTCTAGGAATGCTCTCCTCTCTCCACACTTTTTAAAATGTCAATCAAAACGTTGTGGCTGGGGGACATAAGTCTCCATTCCCTATTCAGGGGAGTATGGAGAGTGCCTGCAGATCCCCCTCTCGCTAATCGAGGCTAGTGTGCGATAAGAATCACTGTTTAGTTGACAGAACTTAAGCTAGAACAGCCGGCACTGAGCATTCTCTGGGGTGGTGAACAGATCTACCTCCGCTATACAAAGCACTGCCAGATCTGCTGAACTGCCAGGGGATGGATTCGCCATTCTTCTAACCGGGGTATCACTGAGACAGTCGGCCTGCTGAATGGAGTATGGACTGGACTGGGAACAGCCCCAGCACTGACTCCTGAGGAGCGCTCTGCAATTGAGATCTGACAACAGGATGAGAGTATCCTTCCTTGTTAATTGACACATGACACTACTGCTGCGTTGACCGTCCTGATCAGCACTTGATGTCCGAGAAGTATTCTCCTGAAGTGCTTTACCGCTAGAGACATTGTCAAGCTCTAGGAAATTCATACTCCAGGAAGTGTACTTCTTAATCCAACCCTGAGATTGTGCTTCCGGCATACAACACTCCAGCCCAGAAGTAAATCTGCCACATCGCCACTTACGCGGCGTAATGAGTTCTTACAGACTTTCCACCTGCATCCTGATCGTAGAGACCTGCGATGTGTGGGCCTCTACAGCGACACCGAAGGAGCATCTGGGACCACAGGTACATTGAGGAAATCTTTCTGATTGTGTGACAAGACTTTAGCCTGGGTCAACCTGGATGGCTACTGTGGACTACCAATGTAGCATTGTATGGCCAAGAAGTTTCCCTCAACTTTTACAGCAGTAAGTGTTAAAGTCCATAGCAGCTCTCAGGTCATTTAGAAGACCTGGGCACAACTCCCCTTCTGCATATCTTTCAGGCCTAGTGTTGGAATACCTGAAAGGTTGCCATGGCATGAAGGGCAGCGGCAGCTTGACCCGAAGAAGCGTAAGCTCTTGAAGTCAGATCCAACAACAGCTTAACTAATGAGATGAGGCCTCGGCTTATCATGCCAAGCGGGCATAATGCACTGTCAGAGCCTGCTCTTCCTGGGGAATCGCAGCGTACCCTTTAGCTACCGCGCCATCAAGGGGAGCGAAAGAGGGGACACTGACTAATCTTCTTTCTTACAGTAAATTGTGTGTTTGAAGTTCTGGTCAGGTCCAGATGCACTTCCAGGAAAAACGGGATCAGGGCAGCTGTGGTTTATCATACCGGCGCAGCTCCATAACCCACATGTCCAGCCTGGAGATTTCTGATGCGAGAGGCAGCATCACCTGTAACCCAACCGGTCTGGCAGCCCGGGTAAGCAACTCGCCCATCTCCTCTGCAGCACAACCTGCCGTCTCCCAGAGGGGGAGAGTGATGTACTGTCTCCTTCGGGAGATGCACCGGCTCTCTTATGGAGCAGTGGAGATTGCATTATCAAACACACAGGAGTCGTCAGAAGATGCCAGCAGCGCATGTTCCGATAACTCTCTGTGGTGGATAGCAAATGCAATACTTAACAGCACAAAACAATCGATACAATGCAATTGATTCACCCCTTCCACAGATTTGCATGATCGATATGTTTGGAAACACGCTACAAATAGTCAACCAGCAGCAACTGCTCAAATGTTACTACAAAGAGAAGTCTCACTGAAAGGCAGTGAAAGACGAGAGTCTGGGCCTGTCAGCGACTCGAGTCTACTGTGAACGGCCAGAGAATCACGCTGGTTGCTGTAAACACCAGGGGCCTCATGTATAAAACTTTGCGTAGATGTAATCCTTAAAGTGTGCGTACGCACAAAAGTTTTCAGATTCATAAAACCGTACGTACGGCAGAACCTGCGCAAGGTTCACTTTATAAATCAAAATTATCTGAATATTGTGCACAGGTGCAAGTGCGGATTGCTTACGCCAATCTCCTCCCGAAATAACCATATTTGGAGGTTAAGACCGCCCATTTTGAATATGTACGATCTCCCTGCATATTAATACAACCAATAATTCGGTTAACAAAAGCAAATTCATGCTCAGATGGTGCCTTTATTGCAACATCAGTGCAGTCAACAGCACCGATTACATTGGGAAAACCGGCGATTGCTGCAAATTGCATTTTGATGTCGGCCTGTTCAGCTTGTGTGTAAGGAAAACGAATGTATCGGGGGGGCCATCCCCACTATGGCATCCCATACATATGGCATGACACGGCTCAGGGATGACTGCGACATACCCTATCGGTCTGCCAACTCTCGCTGGAAAGTACCAGTGACCTAATGTGGTCAATACTTGCACAGGAACAAACAGCGCATGGTTTCTCCGCGAGGGTCTTTCCAATACTGGCCGTAATTCAGAACACAATTCCAAGAGGATGCCTCTTGGAAATCGAAATCGGCTCATGAGCCAGTCATCATCATGAGCAAGGAAATCTTCACGGTCTCTGAAAACACGCTCCCTCCATAGAGCGTCATTAGCAAGGTCTTCTAACAGCGCTAGAGCATCCATTATGATGATAAGTTATATACGCACATACCTTTTTATAGCCCATTCATTAAAACAAATTAGTAAATTCAAAGTATTTGCACCTGGTTAAGAATGCTAATAATGATAATTCAGGTTGATACAATTTGATTTATTGGGTGATGTAATAGGATAATTTAGAAGTTTTTCATTTTAAATAGCTATTGCTATTTGGGACAATTGGTGTCGCCAAAACACATACTCTTCTAAAAGAGTGCGTACGCACGGTCAAGAGCATCCGTACGGTGCGCACTTATTTACGGCAAGTTTATTTTTTATAAATCCCGATATGTGCGTGGAAAAATGCGTATGCATATTTCTATGCCCTTTTTGTGTGTATGCAGCGTTTATACATCAGGCCCCTGATCTCTTGATCCACAAAAGTGAAATATAATCCAACACCCCTTGCATGGGGTGTGGTCAGGTGACCATCAGCGCGCCCGCTGATTGCCGTTTTTAAAAGAGTGTGGAGAGAGTAAAGCACTCCTAGCAGATGTCCCATAGTTGGCACTGACCTAATTCGGAGTGACTGACTGATGGGAAACTAACTCTTAACATGGGTTTTTGAAAACTCATACTTAGAATAAGCAGGTTTAGGGTTAGCCTACCGAGATTTCAGGTTTAAGCAGATGGTAAGTTAACTCTACTTTATGGAATACACCCCTTGTCTCCGGATGGAGCCGGTGGTTCAAATCTCACTTGCAACAAAACTTTGTTCTGATTTGATGAGTTTCAACTTTTGAATATTAACTAATACAACTAATGTCAACATCTTACTAACAAAGGAGACAACAACAAAGTAGCTTCTAAATCATTTTGTGCCAAAGTGACTGAGTGGACTAAGTAAGGGATATGTAACGGCTAAGCATACATTATTTTGTTTTTAATGCACAACAAGGGTTCCAATGGAAATCAGACCCAATGAGAGTCTGGGAAAGCTAATGAGAATCAGCAAGTCTATGAGGGCAAATGAGAATGATTATGAATGAGTCTGTGAGACTGGATCAAAAGTTTGTTCATGCTTGTAAGTCAGCCAATATAGATATGCATCTTTGTTTTTCTACTTGTGTCTGTGTGGTTATCGTGTAGAATGGTGCTCCCTCCTGGCCTTGGGGCAAGACACACTTGATTTGTTTGATCCTGAGTTCTTACACATATTTTCACAAAAATCCTATAATTACACAGATGGATAAATATAGAATTTTCTTATAATAATTTGCTCTTTAACCGAGTATCTGAAGACAAACTTTTTTTTCCTTAATTGTATGCTGTTCTATATTGTATGTGTTTTATACTAAAAGATATGACACTTATTGTGTGCCATTGTATTTTCTTGAAATTATTCTTGAAATATTTTGGCATAAATAATATAATTTTACATTATTATCATCATTTTCCAAAAATATTGTGATATTTAAAGGCCATACTGTTCACCATTACTGGACACAGTCCTCAAATGCACCTTCAGTTACGACAGGCACAATCAAGGGCTATTGAGTGATGATTCAATTACAACAACCCATCCTCAATGATTCCACAAAAAAAATTATCTTCCAATATGATTCATAAATACAGTTAAGTATGTTAAGTTTAATTGTTATATTAAAAGAAGTTATGGTTAAGGTGTTCTACTCTCTGATTGGGTGCAGAGATGATCCGAGTACAGCCATGCCTCCTCAAACCCGTTTTTGTTTCCCAGTTGAATTTTTCTTAACCTGTTTACATGAGCACCCATTTACACAAGCAAGGTGTTCACACTAGCACAGAAAAGAACTCTTAATGGAAAGACCTGACAGATTGAAAAACACTGGAATTAATGAGTCCTACATGGTTTACAACTCTAAATTTCACTCAAAGTAGAACGATTCTTCAAATCTGTGAGTAAAGAAATTTACATTACAAACAAGAAACAGACATCTCCCCATAAACTTTTTTATTTTTATTTCAGACAGAACAATATATAGATGTGGCCACCTAAGCCCAGTTAAGAATATAACTCTTAAGATTAAGTCTTTATTAAATATATAGATTTTAAAAAGTGAAAGTAAAATATTAAAAAAAGAACGTAGAGTGATCATAAGTGGCCTCAGAGCAGCAACAGCAGCAGCTAGTGCGGGATTGATTTAATCAGGGCTGAGCACAGTCAGCATCTGATCATCATCAATCATTGACACAAAGTAGAATTACACAATGTTTGAAGAGTGCATAGCTAAAGTTAAAATGACAAAAGTGTCAATGTTAGAAAAGTCCTAGCAAGGATAAAAATCACAAGTACCCTATTATGAGGGCTCTTTCCCTTAGTGAGAGGATTGATTGTATCCAGTCCTGCATTGCCTTTCAACCCACAATCTGAACAGGGAACTTGATGCAGAACAAATCTTTGCTGGAGTCGTCTTTTAGTTCCCATTCCACCACCAGTTTAATCTAAAACAGACAAATAAAGGTGTGAAAAGCTATTGGGAGCACTAATGTAGATGCAGAAGAGGAAGTGAAACTCACTGAAGGATATTCGGCCTTGACTGGCAGCTGGTTGACATAGCTGTAAGATTTCTGAGCAACAATGGGACACTGGATTCCTGACTTGCAACCATCTTCCACAGGGATTGGAAACGGCACGGGAACACCAACGATCACTCCATGAACCACAGCTTTACTGCCTTGACTTGCTACACCTAACCGAATGTTGAAGAGATGCGCGAGTACACAGACTGGATTTATTGGAGCTATTTTAAGATGATGAAAGGGCACTTACTGCTGCTGAAGGTTACGTTGACTGTGTATGACTGGCCCTTGTGGAGCTGGCATGGCTGTTGAGGACAAGGATAAATGTCTACTGCGGCCACCTTCCCCACAGTAGATCCTGTCACAGGAGAACAAAAGAGCATGGAGATCGTGGGGAAAATAATGTACGTCATTCCCACAGACACAGTCTAGTTACATGACTTTTCTAACAACCTATACACTTGAGATCAATTTATCTCTTGATTTAAATTTTTTTTTAACAAAACCCACTGCCTCAGTATTTTCAGTAGTTTACATTCTCATTAACTTTTCAACCATCCACTAACTTCTTGTATTTACATTTTATTGTGAACGTGTAGAATGAAAAATGCCCATTGATGTCAGCCAGACAGGGGAGAAAAAAAGAAAGAAAAAAACTTCTACCCATGCCATTTTGACATGGTGGCCTTAACAAGCCATTTAGACTTAGAGTAGCCCTTTCCAAACCTGACTTAACATCTCTTAAGAAACTAGCCTAGAGTCTGTGCAAACGGCGGTACTGGATTCTTTAGAATCCAACGCTGTCCTCTTGGACAAGTGACTTCTCTCACTGGAAGCAGTTTGCCCCAAGCTATGCCAGTCTAAAAGCTAAAACTGCAGACTAAAGGTCCTTGCACATCTACATAATGCAAATTAACAATATGAAAATAGAAATATTCTCTTCTGCAATTTAAACACAAAAAGGTAAACGCATCAGAAGTAATGCTAATATATAACAAGATTCATGAAAAACAACATTAAAATAATTCCACGTCAAGTGACAATTACAGTGTGCAGCAAAGCAAAGGAGATGGTATTAGGTTCATTCTTTATTAAAACAGAAGAGAAATCTAGAGTTCCAACTTTGGTGCAAGAGCTAAAGCTCCACTATGATTGGCTCCAGATTTAATTTTAGAACAGTTGATTTAGAACTGATTATACGTTCAAAATTCAGTATCTGCAATTTGCAATAAAACTGTTGGGAGAAAAATAAAGTTTTTTTTATACTTAAAAACACTAAGAAAATCGCTCTCATGTACTGTAATTTTTTTATTTGTAGCATATAAAGTTAAATAATTTTGCAGTTCACTACTCATGAGTACTTTCAGAAGATACTTTTTGCTCATACTCTTGAGTACCATTTAGAACAGATTTACTCTACTTTCTTTGGCAAGTAATGGTACTTTTAATTGAGTTTCATTTTTCAGTACTGCTTCAACCACTGTCAACATTGCAGAAATTGCTCCAACATGACACAATGTTCAAGAATAGAAATGCTATTCACAGCAACAACAATGAGAATATTTTTAGGAGAAATGAGCCATACAGGAAAGAAATTAAAAATGAAGATAACCATCAATCTTTGCATACTGTATTCATATGTAAATATGAATGATATTCATATTACATAATCAAAATATTTTTTAAAACAACTTAATTTGAGAGAAAAGCTTAAAGTGTACTTCCTCTCTGAATAACTTTAAATTAGGGGTGTAGTTAAAGTATCATACTGTAGCCGTACTCAGAGGCCAAACACAACACCATGGAATTAATATTGGTAGAGTGAGACACACCCGACTGTATAGAACATGGACAGAGTGTCCGTGACATGCCCCAAAGGTTACTGGCAAAGTTAAGATGCTGAGTCAGTATAGCCAATAATAAAAAATGTGTCCACAGAGGCGGGACATGGCAAATAGTGAAGGCGTCTGAGTGGCTGGAGGTTTAAATTGTCAATTTTAATTTGAAAATGCTGTCCAAAGTGGGGATTTTTTTTTTAAACACTACTGATTTGTTTCTGTGTGGACATAATAACCGCGCAAATTCTAGTTCAGGCGTAGTTTGAAGGAGATATATGAGCTCTTTAAAGCAGTAGCATTTGCTCCAAGCGCCATATGGTTAATGAAGACAGAGCGAGGGTTTGTGCTCTGGGTCTCTGAGCTAAAGCAGATCTTCTGAGATGTTCGAGACAACACAAGCACACAACATATTTCATAATAAGTTTAATCACAGAACAGACGCGTCAAACCGCAGCAATGTGTGTTACTGCTACAGACACACGTACCTCGTACAAACACTAAAGTCACCTGATTTGAAAAACTACCGTTTGAGCCTCAGACAAACGAGAATGTTTGGAAAGTGAAAAAGTTGTTGGTAAAAACTGGCAAGAGAATTTTCATTTATAAAAGATGTTATTCTCATCTTTGTGTGAGCGATATTTCCCATTAAAAGGAAGTGCTGAACTCTGAAGAGCCTCAGTCTCAGCTCGGAAAAAGAAGCTTCTGATTGGTTGATTTAACCTCAATAGGTGAAGAGTCTGCTGCCCTCTACTGGCTAGTCACACTCTCTGCAATGTTTCAGATCATTTTACCGTTTTTTTTTTGTAAACGGAGAAAGAAAAAAAATTGTTTTTAAATAACCAGGTAGGTGTGGACAGGGTCTTAAAGACACCAGGGAGCATGTTTTAAAAAGAAAAAACTACCCATCTCTAAATATAATTAATCCAAACACAACACAGGTTTACTGTAATGTACTTCCCATTTATGTGCTAGTCACACTTTGAAAAATGACTCAAAAGTTGACGTTTCAGTCTATGTGGTGAGATTTCGAGACTCCTCAATGAAAGTTCAGCTCAATTTAACGTTGACCTGTGATCCTGAAACACATGGTGTGAAGTACATTAGATGGAAACCTGCTGCCATTTGGATCAGTAATATTTAGAGCTTGATATTTTTTATAAACGCGTCTTCAATGCCGCAGGCCCATGTGGTAGCATTCGAAGCCCTCCATAGCTAGCACACAACACTAAAGTCCTAACAAATAAAAACTTGCTTTAAAGCGAGATTTCAGTATGCTCATGCACCCACTTCTCCAATTCAGCACTTTGTAGTAATTTCATGTGATGCAGCACCACAGCAGTTACATTCAGCTCAACTTTCAGCTGGGACCTCTGCTTTCGCACCATCACATGGAAACCCATTCAAGTCAACTGAAGGCTTTTATAGTGTGACCAAAGCATATAGCTGCAGTATGATACTTAAGTGACGCTAACTTTCTCGTAAATGAAGTTGTTTAAGATAATGGGCTTGGTCATTTATGAGAGATATCTATACAGTACACACAGAATAAGTGTTTACTTTAACAGTTATTTTCGTGCGGCTCATTTCTCATAAAAACTAAATACAAAAAAATCGAGGCAACTACACTGAACCACTGCCTGCTGACGTCATGTCAGGAAAGAGAAGAATTTATGTAGTCTTCGATAATAGGGGCATGACTCAAACATGGGTTGATTGAGAACAAACTTGAGCAAAACTGTAAATAAGTTAGCATGATTAATTACAGACTAGTTTTTGTTTATTTAAATTTACCAAAACCCAACGTTACCTTTCTTCCGAAAAAGATAAACATTACAACTTATTTTTTACGGAAATTGGCAGTGAACAAAATAAGAATACTGGATAATTCTTACCACAGTCCACATATTTAGTTGGCTCAGCAGACGTGTAAGCGAGGAACGAAAGTAAAAGTAAGAGCAGTCCGTTTTCCATGATTGAGTTAACCCTGTTGACAAAAACCAAAGGTACAAATCCAGCATCACATGACACACAGGCAAACAATGCACACTCGTGTAATATGTCCCTGCTGTTACTACAATTACAGAAATGAATCCTTGTAAAGTCCAACTAACTCCGATTAATAAAATTTAAACGCGTTCACGTACCTTTTACAGCGTTTGAACAACTTATGTCTCACTGTTTCCGCTTCACGAGCTCAGTTTGTCTGTTCTCCAATCAAATACTATCTGTGGGCGTCTCTTTTACATAAAACGCCTTCTTGGTGACATCTTGGCCAATGGAAACCGATCATAGAAATGGCCTGGATACATGAGATCACTCTGTTGCCAGTTATTTTCTCACAAGTGTTTTTTTAGTGCATTGGTTTTCGCCAATAAAACAAAACAAAAAGGTTTAATCCAGACTCTAGAGCATTACATACGCAAATAGTTAAATAATAATAGTAGCCATACTGATAGTTAAGATTAAAAAGGAACACAAACGTGTTATATTCCAGTTAAAAGTGACTGTAATTAGCTTAAAAGGTATATTTTCATGTACAGAGTTAATTATCTTTGGTTCTAAAAGTGTTTAGTCGTTGTCTGATAAGCAAAATAGTTTTATATATAAAAAAGATCCGATAATGCCATCATAAATTACTATTGGTGTTATGGCAAGTGTTGCGATTCTTTAGTAAATACCTGGCAACCGCATTTCGACAACTTCTCAATGCGCACGCGCGTTGACGTTGACGTATTCCAAAGCAAAGATGTCAATCGCTCGGGGACTGCTCATAAGTGGTCCGAAAACAGCCTCCTTTTACTTGCTCAGGTGTGCTCAAATTAGCGCATTTTCTCTCGGAAGTTTCGCCTGCATGTTGTGCTGTAACGTTATGGTGCCATTATTTTCATTGTGTGTTCTCTGCGTGACATTACGCTAATTGTTGTAGCTTGGATTACTAGCATGTTTGATAACCTCTGAGGCAAAGAGCTAACAGCGCAGCACACGCGTCAGCATAAACAGTGTCACATGCCAATAGTGTTTTTATTAAGCTATTTTTTATTCTTAGTATACCAGATGCTAATACGAGGACATAATAGTGACTGCTTGCTTACGTTGTTTCACTGTCGATAACACTTAACTTACTCTGAAACGTTGTTTTGCTTGGTATTATTTACTTTTTTATTAATAATTTGTAGTTTTCATGACAAATCGCCTGCAAATTATGAATTGGTTCAACCTGTACTCAATGCATGAACTAAGTTTTAGTTGTTGGCAAGTTCGAGGAGTAATAATTTATAATAAGCAAAATAGCTGGAAAATAACACATCCGTTGTAGCATTGTTTCGTTTCGCAACGCGAACTGACAAAATTCTGTCTAAATTTGTGTGTGTTTTGATTTTTAAATTTGTTTTGACAGAATTTTATGTCAGAGTCCAAAAATGTTGTACAGCCTGTTAGAGTTTGGTGATAATTTAGGTTTATGGCCTAAAAGACATGAAATTGAAAATGTCCTTATATGGTAGACATAACTGAAACGTTAATTTCAACGCCGCTCATGGCACAGCACATATTATAAAGTGTCCCTGACATTAACACACTCTGACATGAGATAAATCTCTGAATTATTGATTGAACAAGTTTGGCAACATTCTAGAAGCTCCAGGACAATGTAATTCAAAGCTCTGCCAACCATTGAAGACAAGCAAGCTGGAGCAGGAAAACTAGTGGCTTCTTGCTAGTGTTTGAGAGGTTTTGGGTCTGAAAGCACACAGAGCTCAGAACTATTAAAGCTGTCTTACTCTCACGTGATTAGCAGCTGTGCATCAGATGACCTGAGGTTCGAATCCTGCTCTTGTGTTTCTTTTTTGGCCCTGCTCCCTCTCTCTTGCCACTCCACTTTCTGTCCGAACTCAACTGTCCTAACATTAAAGGCAAAAATCGCTCAAAAATTAACATTAAAAGAAGTGATCGACAGCTTGGGAAAGTGAGTAGGTTAATCAGCTGTAAGAGATGCTCATCAAACTTGTTTGATGAGCATGATTGACAGCTTGGGAAAGTGAGTAGGTTAATCAGCTGTAAGAGATGCTTATCAAACTTGTTTGAGTTTAGTTGTCAAGTTCTGCAGCGTTTCGGATAGTTGCAATGTGTTTAATGTAGAAGAAAATCCTCTCTAGCTAAGAAAATTGTTTTCATACTTAGTCAGTTTGGGATGATGGATAGGGTTGCAAAAGGTTTAAAATTGGTCGTTGCAAAATATTACAAATTGATAATGGGCTTTGCTACAGTCCCAGTTGCTGTGTTTGTGGCATCAACTCATTTGTGAATAAACATTTTGGATATATCATTTATTTATTTATTTTGCTTCTTCAGAAGTTGTCTTGTTTAGTGCTAGAATGTGTAAAAACGCTGCTGTTAAACAAAATACCGCACACGTCTCATTATTTTATAAATCAGACAAAACATATTTTCAGTGGAGAGGACCTTTAGCACAGAACCTTGAAATGAAAAGGTTATTTCGAAAGCTAAATTTGTTGCCAAATCAGTCAGTGCTACTGCCAGCACACATATCTACCTAAATAATCTTGCTACAAAAAAATCTAAAATGTAAAATAGTTTGTTTTGCCCAATCAAAACAGCCATAAAGCATACTGCGCACAGTATGGCACAACACAGGCAACACAACATCTACTATTCATTTGAGTAGATTGTTCTATTCATTATTCAAACGAGTAATAAAATTGACCCCCTTCAGATTTGTCATGAAGACTACTCAAGCTCTATGCGTTGAAAAACTGGTGGAGCCAGAGGTGCAAACATGTTTTTTTAAGCTGCAAAGTTTTTAAACGTTGCTGTTATTGATAACCTGCTCAGTTCCGGAGTCAGTCTCTAGTTGTCAGAACACCAACTGCAATTCAGTTGCTTCCTATTGAGCATTGAGAAAGATGGACATCGACTTGTTCCATACATGCACCATACATGATCTTTCATGATTTTGGCCATTTAAAACGGAGATCTTTGGGGTTCTCCTACGGTGCACCATCCATAAACCAGACAAGATCTTTTCAGCTATGCCACATCTCACTCAACAGAGGCAGTTATCAGCCAAAGTGATCTTGCCATCAGGGGAAATGGTTGTAAATAAATTGAAACATATTGTAGTGTAATTCAAACATTATCACAATATATTTGAATTAAAAATAAACCGTAGCAATGATTTTTCATAGACTTGTTTGAAGCTGCTTTATTAAGTAAAATGTTATTTTGTTATGAAATTAGAATGTTTTCAGTGAGGGTTTTGTCATGTGAACTATATTTTTATGCTTCTCCAGCAGCCTTTCATCACGGAGGAGATGTTCTGTCCCTCTAAATTCCACCTCAGAGCACCCCAGCCCCTCCACCGCAGACGAGGTGCAGCTCAGCCAGTCCTGTGTTAAGGTTCCAGCTCTGCGCACACATAATGCTTCCCTCCAGCCTTCACAACAGAATCGCTGTGTAGCTCTTTATCAGATGTTATTGATGGTTTTACCTAACTTTTTTCTAACTTCAGGTTAAAAGACATTTTGCTAGTGTCAAGCCATGAAAAGCATGTGATTGTGCTGTGTTGTGATTGGCTCAGAGGCTGGCGGAAATCATGGCTAAAGGAGAGTATCTGAGGATCTCTGTGGAGGGAGGAGGATGCTCAGGCTTCCAGTACAAATTTTCTGTGGACACGGTCAAAAACCAGGATGACAGGTAACTACAGAATGTCAGGCTCTTTTAACACCTTTTATTTTTAATACCTCTGGGGTACTTTGTGTTTGTTTGGGGTAGTTTGGGTTTTGGTGTTTGCAATTAGGTAGAAAGACTTTTTCCACTCCCTTTTCGTTGTGTAGTTGGTGTAGTACAGTCATACAGTATAGTTTCAGAGTGATTTAGACAGGTTTTGGTTTAGTGTGGTCAGCTGCTGCAGCCTACCCATAGTCAGGGGCGTTTAAAAGTAGTGCTGTGTCGCTGTCGCAGAAGCATCAGTGGAAGCGCTCATCCTCCTCGCGTGAAGACTAGTTGTGTAAAGACCCTCCACTTAAGGCCAGATCTCTCCTCCAACCCAAACTGAGCAAACTACCATTTTGAGAACCGTGGCCTCGGATTTAAAGGTGCTGATCCTCATCCCTGTCAGCCACAAACCTCCCCAATACCTGCTGAAGGTCCTGACCTGAGGGAGCCAACAGGTCAACATCATCAGCAAAAAGCCTATGGTCCCCAAACTGGACCCACTCCAATTCCAGAGATCAACAATGTGCTTTTAAATGATACACACACATTAAAAATAAAACATGGCACACTAAAATTAAGACTAGAACATAAAGACAATTCAAACTCACACATATTAAAATGATTTTCTAAATAAAAATGTCTTGCCTTGAAACTCCCCAAACTATGTGCCCAATCTGGAGCCGGCTCATTCCAAAGCCGAAGAGCAGCTACCGCGAACACTCTACCCTCTTCGACTTCAGCTTGGTACGAGTTCCTGCCAGAGTGCCCTTTTCATCAGCAGAATCCTATTGCAGAACAGACAGGAGCTAGCATTTCGAGATGTTCTCGAGGGCTTGCCCGATACGGGAGTAGCAGAACCTTGAATCCTAAGCATAACTGCAAGCCAATGTAAAGAGGCCAACACTGGGGTAACAATTTCCCTTATCAACAGCTAACAGGATGCTCTGTTGAGCTGTTCTCATATAAAGATGATGACATTTTTAAGCGCATAACATTCTCTAAAACCATGGATAAAAACCCAACTTTGAGACCAGCCTGTAATTGTTCGTGCGTGTGTCCGGCAGCTGATGGTGTTCTACTCATTGTTATAAACAATACTCAAGCTAATATTGACCCACATGTGTATTTGATCTCTGGACTGCAGGAAACCTGAGCTGAGGAAGCTTTATTTTCTAAACACTGGGTGGAATTTTGACACAAGTCGAATGTAAAAAACCACGCTCCACATCCTTGACCCCACGTCCATTCCCTACCCTTCCCACATGAACTAGTTCAGTTAGTTATTAGGAAACTCTAATAATATCAATATGTTTGCAAGTACTTCAAATATCCTTCGGTGGCTTCAATTGAGGGACGGGAAGGTCTACAGTTCATGTCTTATTGGCCCCTCACTGGACCCTGGTATCATATGACCTACCAACCAATCAGCAGACATTGAACTTTGTCAGGCTAAATGTTTACATTTTCATAATTTTTTTTTGTACGTCTGTTGATTTTGTGAGATAAATTGAAAGCAATGAACTCTCATTTTGTTACTACAGGTCTGAGGAAATGGCAGGTGTAGCTTACCTTGTCTAACAGTTTCCATTATCTCTAAACAACATGAAGAGATAAGAGATTTAGAGGTTACTGAAAACATTGATGTTTACGTGAAAGAAAAGGGATATCTTCTCAGAAATCCGAATTGAAGTTTCTCAAATGTTCCCATTGTTTTCCAGTAAGAATGAGATTGAGCCATGCTATGTCATCATCTCTGTTACTGATGGAACCCAGCTGCTGTCTTGGCTTCTGTTGTTTTTAATTACGAACATGAATTTTTGTCTGTTTTATATATGAATTATTGTTCAGGGATTAAAGAAGTTGAACAATCTCTGCAGAGTGTTTGAGAAGGATGGCGTGGGGATCGTAGTGGACGTGGACAGCCTGGAGTTTGTGAAGGGCTCGATGGTGGACTTCAGTCAGGAGCTGATCCGCTCGTCTTTCACTGTCCTGAGGAACCCACAGGCGGAACACGGCTGCTCCTGCGGAGCCTCCTTCTCTCTCAAACTCTGAAGCACATACAGCTTCTTTCCTTCACAACAGAACACACCATGAGATCAGACATGGACATGCTAACAGAGCTTCAAACTTTTGCTGTGATGCCAAAACAGGAAGTATTTATTGTAAATAAGGAAGAGTGTAAATATATCATTAATAAAGCTTTGAGATGAAACAAGTGTTCTTTCTGATGGGATATTTTTAACTTAAACACTCTCTTAAGGGGATGACAAATTGCATTTTTACACATATTGTTATGATTATTGTATTTATAAAAAGTAGTTATAATTACATTTACATTAGATGTATATTTATGCATTTGGCAGACACTTTTGTCCAAAGCGACTTACATTGGGGGAGAAGCACATTATATTTCTGAATGGATTTTTAAACATATGAGTTTGACCTCATCGATTATTTATTTTGATTCCATAAAAAAAAAACCTTTTGAGCCATTTATATATTTTTACTTTCACCGATCAAAAGCCTCCTTGCCTCCGAACCTGCAACTTTGAGAGCTTGTGCTAGGAATTTTAGAACACTAATATCATATTATATTTCAATATCGTATTTCACAACTTCCTGCTTAGCTGGAATTTTTAACTAATCAAACTGATTCAAACTTTAATTAATTATTTAAAAGGTAAGATAATAATTAAAACAAATATGCACCATCCTTGTAACTGGTGCTTCTTCTGTAGAGCTTCTTGAATAAAGTTTCAAGTGAACCGGTGTTAAATAGATTTTTATCCAAACTCATCATTGGAAAAATTGTTCCTGGACAACAACCACTTGGTAAAATCAAGCTGTACATCAGGGATGTCCAAAGTCGGTCCTGGAGAGCCACATTTAAGTTGCAACCCTGCTGTAGTATGCATACTACTCTACTTCAGCCAATCAGAGGACCTTAATTAGTGCCACAGGTGTGTCTCATGATGGTTGAACCAAAAGTGTGCAGGGCTCCGGCTCCGGCTCCTGCTCTCCAGGACCAACTTTGAACACCTCTGCTGTACATTATACGTGTGTGGGCCCTGCATTCCGGACTTTAGACCCGTTTATTGTGTGTGTAACGAGCAGTGGGCTCGAACCCGGGTCTCAGGGCTTAGATACAGGTGTTCTAGAACACAGGAAGCTAGAGGCTGGGTGAAGGGGAACAAAGGACTACAAATAAAACGTTTTTTTTTTTAATAAAGGTAAAACAAAAGTGGGAAAAGATAGTTACCAAAAATACAAATACAAGCAAAGTAACACAACACAAGACTTGAGTTCATCAAAAATATTAAAGCAAAATTTCCAGAGGAGGCAAACTTGCAAAGAAGCAGAGCTAATGTTTGAGCTGAGTAGCAAAGATAACTGAGCAACTAACAAGAGATATGACAGGGCTTATACACAGGAGAAACCTGATACAGCAGGAACAAATGAACCTTAATGAGCAGAATGGCAAACTAAGGGAGAAAATTTCAGCATCTAGAGGGAAACAGGTGAAGAACAGTCCAAAACCTGACAGTTTGAACTATGATGATATTTTAGCATATGAATACGCAGTTTGGCAACAGCAGAAATCAACATTTCGTCAAGTTATGAGAGGTGATTGTCTACCAAACCATGAAAATATTTATATTACATCTTTATATAAAATACATATAAATTGTAGTGTATTAACTCATGACTAATTCAGCTACTTATTCAATATTTAGTAGCTGCCAGTTCCCTGTTATTGTGAGCTATTCTAAAGTAAGGACTTTTTATGCTTTGTAAAGCATTTACACATGAAATTGAAAAGCTCAGTTTATGCTAAACTGACGAACAAACAGTGCAGAGGAACCAGACCATTACAATATTTAGTCTAATGTTAATTTCTCCACTTCCCTTGACTTCCCTTGAAAAATAACTTAAAATATTTGGACATGTGGAGTCTGCTCGAGCCAGCTTGAGCCCTGCACCAGTTCCCCGACTGCCCCCCGGGCGCCGCTGCCATGGCCCCCACTGCTGCGGGTGAGTGCTCACAGTGTGTTTGTTCACTGGGATGTGTCACTCCACATCTGGCCAGTTGCTCCCTTTCACTTCACTTTCAAAGCTTTGTGCCACACAAATTCATCATTCAGTATGAACAGTGCCTTCAAGAGAACAGAAATTTGGCAGAGCAACGAGGTTGTTGATCTAGAAGATCCCTCAACAACAAAAAGACAACATGAAATGTCATTTCATTCCCAATAATGATTTTTTTATTAGCCACTTTAAAATGTGTATCTCAGTTTGTTCTCCAAAAGTTTGATTTTCAAGAGTTTTTATGTGTTCCGAGAAGCGGAGAGAGGCTCACTTGGTAACGGTACTATTCTGAACTTTAAGACAGATTCAAGAGTTTCTAATCTTTGTAATTCCTCAGAAACAGAGGACAGGTTCCAGGGCCTCGAGGTTTCCGACAAGAAAGATGTAGGTTTCAAACAACAGCATTTCATGTGAGAGGATCGTCAATAAGAAGGCCTTTTATTATAAAGTTGGCTTTAAGAAACAATTCACAAAAATATACAAAAGAATGTCTTTAAAAATAATTTTTACATCCAAAACAACAAAACTAAAAGACTTAAGCAAAACCCTGAAAAAAAGAGCACACTGGAGTTAGTTTTCAGGTCCTTCTGAGTTCAAATCATACACATCCAGAATCAGACTCAAGGTGATAAAGGCTCCGGCAGCAATTTAACAGTGATTTCACACGAGACAGCACTGAAACGGACTCCTCTCTCATCCTCGGAAGAATTCTCACACACACAGACTCAAAGCTCACAGTTAGAGATGCTACTGCCGCAGAGAGAAGAAGAGCACTGGATGAGCACAGTGAGCAGGTCATGTTTACAGTGCACGGAATGCTTTGGCATGCTGACGTCCCCGATTATCGCATTCAGGGAGAAGGCCACAGGAGAGCTGTCCAAGCCTCAGAGAGCCACCCAAAACACACCCACACAAAGCAGCATAATGCCAAGATCCAAACATGAACACAGCTAGTACCACCAGCAGCTTAAGGCTACTCGCAGTTAGCTTTCTACGAGTCCTTATCGGTTGGAAGAAAGACTACAAGAGCTGCTGTCTCTTCTAATTCATGTGCACATGTGAGGGCTTGTTCAGGCTAACAGTGGAGACGCTGAAGTTCAGGGAAGATCTCTGGGCATCTACTGCTGGTTTTGTAGACCAGATCCTGCAGGAGGTCAGTGAGGAGCATGGACACACCGCCACACAAAGAGGCTGAAAATCAGAGTACATTGTATTTAAAAAGTGCCCTCAATCAACTCAATAAAATCAACTAATTAATCACAGGTTCCTCCAAAAATGAATAATCACAATTGATTTAAAATGGTGTACATGGTTTGCAGGATTTGATATTTAGAAATGAAATGCAAATGGACAGAAGAAAAAACATCAAAGAAATGTTTAGGATTCATAAAAATGATTAATGACTTCATTAATAAACATAATAGGTTAACAGATAGGCCAATTTTATAGGTTTCTTTTAAATAACTATCAGAATGAATCATTTTCACAATTAAAACTGACTTAAAGCAATGTACAGCTTCTATATTGGGCTTTAACAGGACGAGCAAAAAGTGAATGTATTAAGCTCCAAAAATGAAAAGAGAGAGAGAGATAAAGAAAGAAAGAGAGAGAGGGGGGGCACCTTCTGTCATCTCCTCCGGCGCTGAGGAGGAAGCGATCACCGCTGCTAAAGCGAATGTTACTCAGGTGAGCAGAGTGACCCAGGAAACGCTTGTGCTTGGCCTGACAGAAAAACAGATTTCAATTCAACAACAACTTATTTTAACAAAACCCATGAGGAAAATAGCTGAAGGAAAGGGATAGAATAAAAAAGAAAGCAGTGAACTAGGTAATTAAAATAATATCAAAAGCAAGCACAATGCTTCAGTCTTTTTTGAACTACATTAATAAAATAAATTCAAAGGCTCTTTGTGTGTGTGTGTGTGTGTGTGTGTGTGTGCGCGTGTGTGCGTGCGTGCATGCGTGCGTGTGTGTGCGTGTGTTTGCGTGTGTGTGTGTGAGTGTGTGCGTGTGCGCGCATGTGAGAGAGAGAGAGAGGGAGCGAGGGAGGAAGATATAGGGAGAGAGAGGACGGCCCAAGGAAAAGAAATAGTAGGTCCAACCCTATTTCCGGGACATAAAAGTCCACACAAGTAGAGATTTGCCCCCTCTTCTGCTGCCCTATACGCTCTCATGCTAGCATCCTTAGCATAAACTGATGCTGTGTTCTGTACCTTAACTCTAGAGTCGCTATTATTTGTATACTATTATTTGAGAATACTTTCTGTGACAGTTCTAAAAGAGACATTGATTTAAAAAGGATTCTGACAAGTTTAAAAAGTAAAAAAAAAAAGAGTTAACTGTAAAAGAAACTTCAAGGTTGGATGATTATACGTCAGGCTATGGCATGCTTATGAACTAATTAGCAGACCAAGATCATTTTTACTTAAACCTTTATTTTATAAAAACAGAGTAAAGGTACTTTTGAGAAGATCTATCAGTGTTTTTGCTTTGTATCGTTCAGATCAGAAGTAATTTGTAGCTAACTACTTGTGTACATTTTTCATGCGATAAGTTTGTACTCTTATCTAAGTAAATAAAGTTTTACTCTTACGTGAGTAAATATTTTCAAAAGTGCTTTTACTTTTATTTTAATAAAGGGTTTGGATACTTATATACCTCTGGTTGAACCTAAAAAAACTTTGCAATCTCAGATGTCCATCATAAAACAACACTGCTGGAAAAGCAATTAATCTGAAGTCAAAGGCACTCACAAATTTCTCAGGACAAGGAAAGTCGAAGAGCTTGACCATTCCAAAGTCGTCCCCTGTGATGATATTGAGACCCGAGTGTGATACACAAGCGCAGGTCACGTCTGCTTTATCTGTGTTCCTAGACCAGATCCCCAGCACCTCCTCTCCTAGCACACTGCACAGACATAAACACTCTATGTTGATCTCACGATGAAATGATAACTGTTTTCTGAAACACAACCATACAAACAACTAGTGATGGGAAGTTCGGATCATTTCACCGACTCGGATCTTTGAGTCCCGTTCAGCAAAATGTACAAACCTTTTTTCGAGTCATTTCATTCATTTCACTCATTTTAGTAAAATACCAATAAAATGTTGTGTGTTTCTTCCCTAACACATTTAGTATACACACAAACCTGAATCACACTACAAATAAGACAAAATTATAATGTATAATATATTTTCTATTTTTATATACTATTTATATTTGGACAGTAGTAAAAAAAACATTTTACTGCACGTCATACCATGTATGTGACTAATAATTTCAATAAATGCAAATTTTAATAAAGTAACCCGAACCTGCACGCCTGAGTTTAAAGTTACATTATCAAGAATAATATTTGCACTTACAGATGGGTAGCTTTAAACCTGTAAGTAGTAAAGGTAAGGCCACATTAGGGCGAATCTTCACTGGGTATGCGCAATGATTTATTCCAAATTTCCAAATAATGTGCACGGTCACGGCTGCACAGATCTGGAGGAGAAGCACAAAAAAGTTTGCCATGTTGTGCTGGTCTTTCGCGAGGCAAAGCTTCACACTCTACCAATGAAACTGAATCTTTTGTTGACGTGTGAGGGGGTGGTGATGTTACAACAATTTACGGCTGGACTGCCCTCTTCACACACTCTCGACGAGCGTCCTAGACTTGGTAGCATAGAAGAAGCACAAGAAGAGAAGAACGTGTGTGGAAGAAAATGAGCTGGAGGAACTGCTGGAGGAACAAGCTCAGGATCCGGATCCTGAGCTTGAGCTGCTACTGCTACCGGGTTTGTCTCCACCTCCTACTGCTTGATTCCTCTGTGCCGTGATCGCGAATAAGAGGAAGCAAACTTTTTAAAAAAATTTACTAAAGAAGTTGTTTAGACCATTCGGCTTCAATTATTTTCGATGGATTTCTAAGCAATAGACAAGCTGGTGCTGGTTTTGTTACTTTATTTTCTTACGTCTCATTTCACCTAAAAAAAATCGAGGCGTGATAATGTGAGTGACAGGTACACAGAACCAATCACTGTACTGCGCTGGCTGTCTGCTGTCATCACATCGTGAAAGTGGAGAATTCATGCTGTCAATGATAATACTCGATTAAATCTTCCTCTAGTACTTGTTTATGCTTTAAAAATGAGCCGTTCGGCTTAAAACTATACCTTGGGAAACCGAGAAAGGCCCAGGAACACTGTGTCAAAATAGACTAAAAGTAAAGTCCTAGCCATGCTATGAAAAATAAAACAATCGTTAGTTTACAGTTGCTATTACTGTCGAGTTGCATTCAATAAGATTATCTCTTATAAACCCCTTCTAACAAAAATCACTTCTGAGAATGTACAGTCTCTATTTGTCAGGCTGTGGCCAAATCCTACTCGCCGAGCCTTTAAATGGCACAATGTCAGGAGGTGGTGTCGTGCTGTCCACATTTTTACAGTCATTGACTGCTAACCATAGTTCGTCTGCCAGTTGCATGAGTACAGCAATATATAGCTCCGTAGCAGACACTTTCCGTATCTCCCTGGTGCCACAACAGAAAGGAACATCTATTTTTCACTCGACCAGGGAGAATGGCCAATGCTGTACAGGAATGGGAAGTTGTTGACCAATATTCACTCCAATGTGGTCTTTCTTGAACTCTGCTCCTCTTACCAAATTCTCAGAGAATTGTGTTTTGAATATAAATTTGGCCAAACGAGGACATTGGCACCACTCATTGTGTAACGAAGAATAAGAGAAATAGGTGAATCAACTTTGGTGGCAAATTTTTAAAACATTTCAAATGTTTCACTTAGATGCCAGATTAAATAAAAACACCATGGTATATTGTTAAAATTCATTAACTATCCACACATGCATGATCCATGCATGTTTTAGACTGGACCTACATAACTATGAGGAAAGCATAAAATCTAGACAAAACCAATACTTAAACTAAACTTTTTAAACAAATAATTATTAAAAGATAACTTAATAATTAAAAAATATAACTTACGGAAAACAAAACTGCTAAGTGCACAATGGAACATGCCCTGGAATAATTGTGTATTCTTACTGCCATTAGCATCATAAAATATGGCACTGTTAACATAGATATGTGCATTATGTTAGGCCCCCCAAATCCTTGTGTAAAAAAACAGCTTCGTTTATTAATGAGAATGTGTTTTCTAATGTGCTTAAGTCTACCTTGTCCAAGTGGCCCAAGTGATTCTATCAATCGCTGCTTGTTCACTGACTTGTTTCCCAGAAGGCACCTCATAGACTACACGTTTATAAGCACCAGTTGACAGCTGCAGGGAGAGAGAGAAATGCAACATATCTGAGAACATTTTACATTAAAAGTAGCAACCAACCTTTAAGCTGTTTTGGTTGTTAGAAAATTAAGCTTAATAAGCACACACAGACTCAAACTTAAATAGTAAGAGAAATAAGAAATAAGAGTTTATTTAATATGTTTCAAAATAAAACTGTGTTAGCTTCTACTACTGACTTGTTTACTCTCTGATAGAGTAAGCATTTATTATAAGGTGCCTTAGTGCCTCTAGTGGTCAGGATCAATGTATGCCTCCCATAGTAAGGCAATACCGAAATTCACAGAAAAAAACTGAAAGGGTTCCTTTTAACAGAGCCACTGAGAGAAGTTATGTTACAAAAGAATATTCACCATTCCAGTGTAATGACTAATGATTCTTAACACTTCTTAGCTGAGCCGACAGTGTATTTGAATGAGGAGGACAAACTTGGAACACACACAGGCTAGTGGCCCGTGCCCAAAAGGCATTCTACCCTCATGGCTTTTCCCCTTCTTCAGCCAGAACCATCTGAATGGATTCTCAGCAGCCTCTGATGGCGCTCTGCTGCTTCCTTACTGTTACTCCCAGTGCACCTTAGACCTTGCCTAGGGAAATCCCAAATCCCTTCTCTCTCTCTCTTTCTTTTTTTCCTTCTCAGTTCTCCTTTCCAGGAGACCGTCAGCTCTGGAAGGAGCAAGTACTTTGTAGCCTTAGATGGTGATTGAGTGATTTAGGGTGGGTGATTAAGGGTGGTATATTCAATTGCCTATCCAGGTCAACTGCCATCACCCAGTGTCATGCCATGGAGAGTAAACCTGTGGGGCAGCTCTTTGATACCATGTCTGGCTTCTGGCATTCCTTGTGTAATGATTGCATCAGCTATGGATTTTAAAACTGGTGGTGCCTCCATTGATAGCAACCCCCACTCAATGCTTTGGGGAAGCTATTTAGAATGTGTTCCAGTTCCCCTACATTGGAACACAGTGGATATGCAGGTGTCTCTGTTATGACCCAGACTGACAGATTTGATGGGCTTGGGATAACATCATAAACTCCTGAATTAATAGCTTATGGGGTTCAAAAGACAGATGTTTTTCCAAATTATATGCCTGCTCATATTTCACCCAGGTCCCTTGCTGCCTCATAGCCACCATGGCTCTCTTTTCCTCAACTGAGGGTCATATCTCCTCCTGCATGCGTTCCTGCCTTTCCTTCCTGCACCAGTAACTGCCACTCCTTCCTACACTAGTACCAGCCTCTCCTTCCTGCACCAGTGCCTGCCTCTCCTTCCTGCACCAGTCCCTGCCTCTCCTTCCTGCACCAGTCCCTGCCTCTCCTTCCTGCACCAGTGCCTGCCTCTCCTTCCTGCACCAGTCCCTGGCTCTCCTTCCTGCACCAGTCCCTGGCTCTCCTTCCTGCACCAGTCCCTGGCTCTCCTTCCTGCACCAGTCCCTGGCTCTCCTTCCTGCACCAGTCCCTGCCTCTCCTTCCTGCACCAGTCCCTGCCTCTCCTTCCTGCACCAGTCCCTGGCTCTCCTTCCTGCACCAGTCCCTGGCTCTCCTTCCTGCACCAGTGCCTGCCTCTCCTTCCTGCACCAGTCCCTGCCTCTCCTTCCTGCACCAGTCCCTGGCTCTCCTTCCTGCACCAGTCCCTGCCTCTCCTTCCTGCACCAGTCCCTGCCTCTCCTTCCTGCACCAGTCCCTGCCTCTCCTTCCTGCACCAGTCCCTGCCTCTCCTTCCTGCACCAGTCCCTGCCTCTCCTTCCTGCACCAGTCCCTGTCTCTCCTTCCTGCACCAATCCCTGCCTCTCCTTCCTGCACCAGTGCCTGCCTCTCCTTCCTGCACCAGTCCCTGCCTCTCCTTCCTGCACCAGTGCCTGCCTCTCCTTCCTGCACCAGTCCCTGCCTCTCCTTCCTGCACCAGTCCCTGCCTCTCCTTCCTGCACCAGTCCCTGCCTCTCCTTCCTGCACCAGTGCCTGCCTCTCCTTCCTGCACCAGTCCCTGCCTCTCCTTCCTGCACCAGTCCCTGCCTCTCCTTCCTGCACCAGTCCCTGCCTCTCCTTCCAGCACCAGTCCCTGCCTCTCCTTCCTGCACCAGTCCCTGCCTCTCCTTCCTGCACCAGTCCCTGCCTCTCCTTCCTGCACCAGTCCCTGCCTCTCCTTCCTGCACCAGTGCCTGCCTCTCCTTCCTGCACCAGTCCCTGCCTCTCCTTCCTGCACCAGTCCCTGCCTCTCCTTCCTGCACCAGTCCCTGCCTCTCCTTCCTGCACCAGTCCCTGCGTCTCCTTCCAGCACCAGTCCCTGCGTCTCCTTCCAGCACCAGTCCATGCGTCTCCTTCCTGCACCAGTCCCTGCCTCTCCTTCCTGCACCAGTCCCTGCCTCTCCTTCCTGCACCAGTCCCTGCCTCTCCTTCCTGCACCAGTCCCTGCCTCTCCTTCCTGCACCAGTCCCTGCCTCTCCTTCCTGCACCAGTGCCTGCCTCTCCTTCCTGCACCAGTCCCTGCCTCTCCTTCCTGCACCAGTCCCTGCCTCTCCTTCCTGCACCAGTGCCTGCCTCTCCTTCCTGCACCAGTCCCTGCCTCTCCTTCCAGCACCAGTCCCTGCCTCTCCTTCCTGCACCAGTCCCTGCCTCTACTTCCTGCACCAGTCCCTGCCTCTCCTTCCTGCACCAGTCCCTGCCTCTCCTTCCTGCACCAGTGCCTGCCTCTCCTTCCTGCACCAGTCCCTGCCTCTCCTTCCTGCACCAGTCCCTGCCTCTCCTTCCTGCACCAGTTTAATTGCAGGAGTCACTGAAATTATTATAACATCTTGTACATTACTAATAAAACTATGTTTTAATGTCCCCAACAGTATATTTTCAAACTTGATTGCACTTATTAAATATAAGGAACAAAGGAAACGGTACCTGCACATAGCTGCTGTCAGCAGAGAAATCCATCTGCATGACAAAGCTGGGGACATCCCGACAGGAGTTCATTCGATGAAGCTGAGGGCCTAGGGTCAAATCATAAAAATCAACTGCATTCTCACTGGAGCCCACAGCCAGGTAATGGGAGTCCGGACTGAACCTGCACAGAGACATCCTTAACTTAATGCATTGCTTTCCAATATTGAGATTTTATTTAGTCTTCTCAACGAACAAATAAACAAGAAAATCCCAGTAAAACGGCTGTTTCTTTGAGCAAATAAATTTGAAGTAGCAATACACTTTCATTAAGGAAGTGAAATTGAAATGAGAGAAAGAATGGCATAATTAAGCAATAGATGAATCGATTATTTAAGATAATAATCTTTAAATATAAATAAAAAAATTTGTATATAAAATATAAATAGTATTAAGGAACCAGCGGCTTGCTAAAAAAGTGAGAGTTATGCCTCACGATTTAATGACCAAAACAAGATGTTGAATCCGCATGACTGTCTTCCTGGGGTCATCCAAGTAAACAGTTTAGGTGAAACACCTAATACAGTTCCGGTCCTAGACATGTTGATAGCACAGAGAGGATCTGCTCTGTTTTTAGATATCAAGTTGGTAGTACTGGATCAGGGGCTTGGAGTTTGCAAAGTCTCTGCATCAGTCATCTCGAGGTCCTTCATTTTCTCATTCTTTTAAGAGCTTTTCTCATTAAGAATTTGGATCGACTGGAAGAGATGGATACTCTCCTTCTGTCTTTTGATAACTGTGTTGATTCTGCTAGTATATGTGGCTCTTGTGTTGAAGTAGTCTGTCTTGAGTTCTGGGCTTGAGTATTTGCAATTTCAGAAATGAAGTATCTTAGTGGGTTTGGAATGTACAACAGCTACACTCAAGTATTTTATTTGGATTCTTTCTTGTAAATTGTGTCTATGGAATGGTTATATCTAGGTGCTAGTCTGAATTATTCTGTCATCTTTTTTACTCTTGACTTGTCTCACTCCTTGTTGTTGTAGTTCAGTCATAATGTAATCTTCATCCATATTATGCAACTCTCTGGTGCAGATAACACCTTTATTTGATAGCAAAATAAAAGAGCTTAGCAAGTGAAGGATCTTTAGAAAAAGCCTCAATACAATACATTTAGACCAACTATCAGTTTTATGAGAAGGAATACTTTCAACATCCAAATCTTAGTAAACATTTGAAGTTGAAGATAAAAGATAAAGGGTTGCCTCAGTATCTACAACAGCCCATAGTTTGAGAGCTTTTTTTCAGTTGTTTTAAATAATGAGTTTTTTTTTACCCCTTTTAAAAGGAAAGTTGTATCCACAGGACAGAAGAAAGCTCTGTCCACGCGAAAATGCTGAAACTAATAAAGTCCTGTGAAGACTACGCCAATCATTGCCTTTAGCCAAGAGATAAAAGTTTGAATGAGTTTTTATTCAACTTTACACAAATTGTTGTATATTTGCATAATTGCACCTCCATTAAACATATAGATTAAAAAAGATAAAACACTAAAATATATATTCAACAATAAATTTTTTATTTATCGTATCTTCATCTTTGTAAAAACATATAATAAAATATATTGTGTTTGTTGTAAATGGGTTAATAAACTATTGCTGTTAGGGTTTAAGATAACCCTGGGGTATGTTGATGGGTTTTGGCCAATACAGCTTTCACTCAGTGATTGTCTACCAAAATACAAAATAAGAGCATGTACACTACTTGATCCAGCTAAAAGAAATTATACAGATGTTGGGGTATTTCCCCTGGCTTTACTCCGAATGTTTAAAAGAAACAATGCAACTGATTTCTATAAATGTTAAATATTACAACACATTAGGTTGGTGTTTAACATTTGTCGAAAGGGTCAAACACCATTTTGATATTTATTTTAAGTCAGTTAAACACAGAGTCAACTGTTTCTTATAATTACTCAAGTTGTCTTATATTAACTAAAACCACACGGACCACCTGATGGATGCTGCTTTCAGGACACAGTAGGTCAAAACCAGCCATCCCCATGTAAGTCATCGTGACATGGGGCTCAAAACAAATTCCATTTAAATAAAGTCAAATAAAAATGTTTCTGTCATTTCTGATTTCTGCCAGGGTCAAAATTATATACTTTGCTTTTAAAATGTAGAAACCACAAGTTATTTGATCCAAAAAAACATCAGGCATAGCTGCATGACTTACAACAAAGTGGAAGAAGCAGATAACCAGGGGGCATTGATACAGCAGCACCAACTACTCCACCCTACATGCTTCTGAGCATATGTAACTGTATATGTGTTCTGCTGTTATCTCAGAGCACTAATTCTGGTTATTTAGTACATTTGTTACAAATTATGCAGTTAAGCCATTAGATAACTGGTATGAGTCTGACCTGATATCCTGTATAGCAGAGCGCCGATCTCTCTTTTTCCCCCATATCTTGAGTGATGTGACGAGAAGGATGATGAATTCCCCATTTTTCATGCCAATGGCCACCATGTCACCCTCGGGGCTGTAGCTGACTGTTCGTGCAGGATGGCCCAGATTGACCTTATTCAGCATCTTCTGTTGTTCCAGATTAGAGAATAAGATCGTTACACATTGTGGTTTAAAAAAAAAAAAAACAATTACACAGCATCACATACTCTCTGTGAAATGTCCCAGAGACGCACAGTTCCATCCTCAGCTGCAGACAGAAAGACGTCCCGGCTTGGATGGGCACTCAGACCCCAGACTGGACCGTCCATGTGCCCGTTCACCAGGATGTTACAGGCTGCGTTTTTCTCACCAACCTCAATAATCTCAGCATTACGAGTTCCCACCAGAATCTTCCCCTGGAGGATTCAGATCGTAAGAGGAATGTCACATTTCCAGTTACACATCTCCCTTGTCTGCTCTTTTGTCTGACACACTCTCTCATTAATCACCCTCTAACGAGCTGGATTCATTCAACTGTGGCTCACACTTTTTAAGCAAAATCCTGACAACTTTCATTTACCAGATTGTTTTGTGCCCTTCCCAGTGAATGCTACATTTCAGCGTGCTGAGTTTTGTTGCCCTTTTTGACCTGCAATTGCCTGACCTGTCCTCTGCTCATCCTCAAACAATACTGTGAAATTTATACCTGACCCAACATTGACTTTTGGATTATGGACTTGGGTTTTGGATCTGGGATTTTGGAAACTACCCTTTTTTTTATAAAGCCTATTTATTTATGTATTTTTTAGTTTGTTCACCTGCCCCCAGTAGTTTCAAGTTTTCTAATTTAGATTCTGTGTTCTCTTTCCAAGATCTCAAGACACTGTCATGTTTCTTTTTACCCCAAGTTCAGGACAAGAAAGCGCCTGGGTCCTGATCCCTGTGTTTCAGTTGAGATTGTTTTTTAATAAAATATTTGTTTCATTCCAGCTGTTGTCAGCTTCTCAATCTGAACACCACGCTGGAATGCAGTAACTCATACCATTTCATTTGTATGAGGTAAACTGTAAATGAAACTTGCCACACAGTGCTTCAGGCTCTGAACCCCTCAATAATGGTAAGAGCTTCTTAACCCATGTATGGGGTTTGGGTCTGTGGAACATTTCCGTGGAGAACATCTTTCAGGACTTAATTTTTAATAAGCACACATTGTACACCCCTTAAATATTTATTCTATATATAAGGTGTTCTTGTCTATAAACGGTGAAAACTGCAGGTTCTGTACCTATAATAACAATAGCTCTCTCACTCAATATCTTTCATCTATAGCCAGGTTGATTGCCTTGAAGAGCAGAACTGCTTTATATAAATTTCTACATGTGTTTTCCATTCTGAATGTGAGTGCATGTAGTGCTTTACGATTATAAGAACTCAAATCTGTATCTTAAATTGAGCATCAACTTACCTCTCACTTATCCTATCCTTACCTCAGAAAAAGTCCCAAATTAGCTCCTTGATATTATTAGCTGAAAAAGTAATGACTAACAGTATTGTCTGGAAGATACTGTACATAATGCAAAAAACACCAATCTCTCAATATTTTTTCAATCTTTGTGTGGAGAACAAAATCAAATAAGCCAAGCCCCCATCCTGTTTTAATCATAATACAAAAAAGTTGGGTTTGACTGCCCTGAACAAAAAAATACACTGGTTAAAACACCAAGAAGCTGCATCATCTGATCCTGACACGTACCTTTCCCCTACAGACAGAGCGCACACAGTCTATAACCTGCCCTGTCTCCAGTCTGAAAGCTCTGCATCTCTTCAGTTCCTGATCCCACAATTTGAGTGCACCACCTTCTTTTGACCTACAGAGGGCAGTTAACGCAAACTCAAGTGGTTACCACAGCACCGTTCAGAGACTAGGTAGACAAACAGAAGACTTCAGTGCAGAAGAGATGCTTACGGTCGCTCTTTGCCACCCGTCACGATGAGTCCGTCTCTTAATGTGGTGTACATAGTGAACACAGGTCCTGTGTGAGCCTTAGCCACGATTCTCACTAGAATGTGTTCCTTCCATACACACACATCTCCACTAATGGTACCTGTAAATGTCAAGTTATTCTGAAAAGAAAACAAACCTGCACTAATCTAGTGACCTCTAAAAGACAGCACAGCCATGGCAAAGTACAGCATTTTCATCCAATACTCAAAAAAATCCAGGAAATACATTTTTAGTAATAAATCCTTTTTCCACAAAAATTAGCTAGCAATTTTTTTTCATTTAAGCTCTGATACACATATATGCATGCACACATACATGCACTATGCTTACATATTGCAAATACCTAATGATTAGTTTTAATTGCATATTAATTACATATAAATTCTAATTTGAAGCACATTTATTTCACACTAAATGGTAAAACATGAAAATGTGATGCATATATATATATATATATATATATATATATATATATATATATATATATATATATATATATATATATATATATATATTCTAATATTCTTAGATACTGAATTTGGGGTTTGTAGTTACATGCTTCCTTTATAGAATCCTGCTTGACTTATTTTTATCCTATGTGTGCATTGCTTCTTTCTTTGATCAAATGCAAAAGCTTTTTGACACTATTCTCCCTAGCAAGCCCAAAGCCACTGGTGCTCCTCCTAGACGTTTTAAACCAGTCTTGTTAAGTTCACTGAATGTTTTAACCGAAATGCAGAGCTGATCATTATGTAGAGCAGAAGGGTACTCACAGCTCCAAAAGCCACAGACAGCATGGTCTGCATGCGTGCATCCTCAATAGAACTGAGCACTCCTTTCTTACTGAGCAGAGCTCTCCCAGCCAGCGTCCAGAAGCGCACATGCTTGATTCCCACAGACACAAACTGAGTGTCTGAATCGGGCCGAAATTCGGCCACAAAGATCCGCTGAGTGTGACCAACCCGACTAGCTACTTTGGCACCTTAAAAGAGATTATAAAACAGGTGACAAACATCATAGAGTACATGTTAAATGATGCACACTGGTGGGGCCATACCTTCCTGCCACTTCCAGATGGTCAGGGTGTGCTGGGGGTCCAGACCCACAGAAAGAAGTAGTTTGCCAGTGGCACTGAAGCTCACAGAGCACACGCCTCGAGAATGATGGCAGCGCAAGACAGAGAGGGTTTGCTTGTTCATGGCTTCCCACACATGAATGGACGGAGAGGTGGCTGTAACAGAGACTAGAGCTAAATTGCATAAAATGTGTAACTTAATTTCTCATGGATTTACAATGATAACACCTTTTATATAATTATTACTTCCACATCAACAGAAATAGTAAACAGCAACAGTGTGGACTCTATTCAGTGGAGAATGAAAAATGACTTGAGGTTAAATAAATAAATATATATCTAAAAGTAGAAAAAAATTTATGTATTCATACATACATTAATAAATGTATGTAGACAAAACAGACAAAAACCCTCACCATCAGCAGACAGTTTGCACCACCCTCCACCCAAATTCATCCACAATCTTCGACACCTTGCATGTCCGCATTAACTCCACTCACAGAAGATCAAACTCCTTTACTCAGCGCATTCAACCACCTGCCCCCTCGATCCCATCTTCTCTCACGTTCTACAAACCATTTCACCTACCATCACACCTGCCCTCACTCACATCATCAACTCCTCAATCACTACCGCCATTTTCCCTAACATCTTCAAGGTTGTCAGTCACCCCACTTCTCAAGAAACCTACACTCAACACGTCACTGGTGGACAATTACAGACCGGTCTCTCTGCTGCCCTACACTGCCAAGCTCATCGAGAGGGTCGTCTTCAATTCTTTCCTGACTCAGAACAACAAGTTTGATGACAACCAATCAGGCTTCAAGAATGGACACTCAACAGAGACGGCTTTGTTGTCTGTGACTGAAGTGCTGCGAGGTACCAGGGCTAACTACAGATCTCATCCTCATCCTATTAGATCTCTCTGCTGCGTTTGACACAGTCAACCATTAGATCCTTCTCTCCACTCTCTCTGCGATGGGCATCACTGGCACTGTACTCGAGTCATATCTCACTGGTAGATCTTTCAGTGTTAAGTGGAGGGATGATGTCTCCAACACATAGACTACGGTTCCCCAGGTTTCAGTCCTTGGTCCTCTTCTCTTCTCCACCTACACCACCTCCCTGTGCCCTATCATCCTCAGACTCAGATTCTCCTACTACTGCTATGCTGATGATACTCAACTCTATCTGTCGTTCCCCCCTGATGACCTGTCAGTAACTACCTGCATAACTGACTGCCTGAACAACATCTCTACTTGGATGAAGAACCATCACCTACAGCTCAACATGGCCAAAACAGAACTTCTCGTAATCCCGGCCAATCCTGACTTTAACATCCAGTTAAAATCCTCTATAATCACCCCTTCTCCTTCAGTCAGGAATCTCGGAGTTATTTTGGATGAACAGCTGTCCTTCAAAAACCACATTACAAAGACAATTCGAGCATGTAGATTTGCACTGCACAATAATCAAAAGATCTGGCCCTTCTTAACTGAGCATGCAACTCAACTCCTGGTTCAGGCTCTGGTCCTCTCACATCTGGACTACTGCAACAATCTCCTAGCAGGACTTCCAGCAAACGCCCTGAAACCTCTGCAGATGATCCAGAACTCTGCAGCTCATCTTATCTTCAAGGAACTGAAGCAAGCTCATGTTACTCCCCTCTTCATCACTCTTCACTGGCTCCCCATTGCAGCTCGGGTTAAAATCAAATTACTGATGCCGGTGTACAAAACTATCTCCAAATCAGCCCCTGTTTACCTCCACAAGCTCATACACTCCTACATGCCCTCCAGAAGCCTGCGTTCAGAGATGGAACAGCGACTCGTGGTTCCGTCCCACAAAGGCAGAAAATCTCTTAGCAGAACCTTCTATCTCACTGGCCCTTGCTGGTGGAAAAAACTCCCTGATCCAGTCAACACTAACAGTTTTCAAAAAGCAACTGAAAACTCTTCTCTTGAGGGAACACCTACTATAAAAAACTGTTTTACAATGCAAATATAAATATCAGTAGCTCTTACCTGACATATCACCAGCTTCACCTATGATCACAACAACGAAACATCGAAACATTGTTAGTTTTTGTGTTTTATACATTTTAGCAAAACAAACAGTGGAAATATCTGGAGACTGGCACCAAGCACAATACTAATTGGTTGTGATTGGAAGTTTTGTTATTGGATAAAGTTTGAGAGCACAACACAGTACCATTCTCCACCTCATTTCACAGATCTTGCTGCATTTTTATTAATGTTAGCAGTCAAAATGATGGCATAGACATTTGAGCATGAATAAGAAAATGAGGCTCTCTTGACCACAGTTTTCTTTGCACCATGTTGCAACTAAAATCAACTTCAGCAGATTTAGGGTAAAAGAGACCAGGTGCAGGTAAAGGTAAAGGTAAAAAGAGCCAGATTCATAGATATATGGAGCACCTTCATATTTAAAGCTCAAACTAGATGTTCCTCTAACTTAAAGGTATGTTACTCAACACATGAAAGATCATTTCCAAAGAACCTGTATCTTTCAGAAGTCAGTACACCTCTCACATTACCTGCAAAAACTTCCATGTCTTTCCTTGTGAAAACACTAAAGAAATTAAACTTTGCTACAATGTAAAAGTTGTCCCAAAAAACAAACTCAACACACAGAAATTTGATCCAGAAGAGAGAGGATGATGGCATGGAGCATGGACTGATTGTTACAGTCTCCTTTTCTTTTATATTTTCGTATTAAAAGGAAACCAGGCACTCCCCTGTTTTCATTCATGTTTGGAGGATGTGCATAATATGGAGAAATTTTGTGCCGGGGAAACTGTCAATTTGGATGTGGGAGTGAGAAAATTTGGGGATCCTCGAGAGATTGGAGTCTCCGAGGATTACTGTCGGTTGTGTGATGTTGATGGACCACATTGTGTTCTTGCGTTGAATGTTTGGGTGTCTTGTAGGTATGCCTGAGGTGGGGTTATTGAATATATTCTAATTGGACCCGCCAGAATCCCGGTGACCGGTGTGCTCTTCAGGCCGTGGAGAGGATTCAGTCTGGTTTTAGGGTTAGGGTTAGGGTCTGACAAGGGTTGGGTTAGGGTTAGGGTCTATGTGGCTTGCGGGCCATAGTTTGCCCACCCCTGGTTTAGAGACAGTGCTTCTACAGCAGCAGCGGATTATTGTAAGAAGTTATATTGAAACAATTTATTATAAGGTAAGTAAAACTTAGCATCTGTAAACAATAAATAAACACTTTCGTTAGCATCTGTGTTGTGTTTTGGTTTGCTAGCAGTTGGTATTCTTATAAAAATAGTATTGATCAGAGCACAGACAGCGCAGACAAAGAGCACCCTTATAACTGAAGAGGATCGTCCACAACTGCCGATTTGTAGAGTTGATGCAGAAGTATAAATCCAGCTTAAGTCAGTTAGTGTGTGGACAAAAACTGTCTTTCACCACCATGAGTCCGAAACTACTGCCATGTCGCTCTTTCCACCATGCCTAAATAGGGTGACTTTCATCAAAAGATTGCATTAATAACAATACATTTATCTTGACAAAATAACAAATTAAATTTTAAACACTTGAATAATAATAAAATAGCAATAAGTCATGATATAAAAATATTATTATTATTAATATTAATAATAATAATCAAAACAAAAATAATCATCATAATGATCAAAACAATTGTCCAATCTAAACCAAATGTAAATAACTTCAACAAGTGTTAAGACATTAATGCTGTATGTAACCTGACTGAGTAATTAGAGGACACCGGAGACAAACACTTGTCACTCGAGGGTTTGTGAGATTGAAATGAAAGTCCCTTAGATTGAATATGGTTTTGTTTGCATGCCCAGAACAGCCTTTAACACTACAACTTTAGACCTTTGTTGTCAGACTAATAGCAGAAAAGATAGATCATGACATGAATCAGGGAAACCCTTAGCTTAAGGACTCATTGAACATTTGCTTGTGCTGTCCACAGTATCACAGGATTAGTGCAGCTATTGTATATTAGTTATCCCCGTTTTTAGATTTTAAGAATGAGAAAAAAAAGTGAGAAGAAAAGGTGTCCACAAACATACCTACTTGGCCAGTTGCCACCACGTTTGGGAACTTTGGATGTTGATTTATAGTCAGACACAGAATGTCATCACTGTGTTCCAAATAAAAACTTTGACAGGCTGTTGAATATGAATGGAGAGAAAAATCTTAATTAGCTCTATTATTCTTTCCTATTTCACTGAAGTGTGTGTATAAAAACAACATGCTCAAACTTTCCCCCACTCAGGCATAATGACATTGATCAAACTAGAATTCCACTATTTACTCCTCACCTGTTGTTAGGTTTAAGAGGACTCCTACAGAGGCAGTGTGGTAAATGATGTCGGCCCCGTCATTAAGATAATGCACATTGTTACGGCAATCGTTGCCTCGGTAACCAAACACCAGTTCAAGCACAAGGTCCTGTGGAGAAAGTCAAAGGAGATGTTTGAGGTGGTATCCTTGATAACTGCAACAAGGAAAGAAATCCAGCTGCAGTTCAGTCAAGAGAGATGGCAGTTCATTTAATTTTATGTTATATACATAAAAAACTGGGATATTTCAGTAACTTAAAATAAGTTATGGAATGGTTCTATTCTTAAAATTGGAAAGACCAATGCTGAGATCGGTCATAAAGTAAAAATAGGGTTAATAAAAATTAATAAAAACATTTATTTAAAGTGTTGTATACATGGTTGCAAATTTCATTATTTAAAGATACAATGTCAATATATAACATCAAAATGTATTACACATAGAAATGCTTTATTTTACAACTGAGGTACTTCTTTCACACGATTCTTCTATAAACCAGAATAAAAAACCTTCAAATGTTTTTGTGTTGCTTTTTTGGCAAACCGTAATCTTATGGTCATGGCTCTCCTCTGCTACCATCTGCTCTTCTCCTCGACCCTTCGACACTTCCCCAAATCGCATCACTCGAAAGGTAAGGGTTATTATTTTTCAGTTATTTTTTGCGTTGTCATTGTTTTTTTTAAATTATCTATTAGATTTATAATGTGTACTTTTAAGGATGAAGAATCATAGTTTATTTTTCTCTGGTTTACATGGCAATTTATATATAAAACTTGTTTCGACATACAAAAAATTCAGCATAGGAAGGCCATATATATATATATAAAACAGCTGTCCCTCGCAGACCACATCACAAAGACAACTCGAGTGTATAGATTTGTACTGTACAACATTCGAGAGATCAGGCCCTTCTTAACTGAGCATGCAGCTCAACTCCTGGTTCAGGCTCTGGCCCTCTCACGTCTGGACTACTGTAACGCTTCCCTAGCAGGACTTCCAACAAATGCGCTCAAACATCTGCAGATGATCCAGAACTCTGCTGCTCGTCTTATCTTCAAGGAACTGAAGTAATCTCATGTTACTCCCCTCTCCATCACTGTTCACTGGCTCCCCATCGCAGCTCGTGTTAAATTCAAATCGCTGATGCTGGCGTACAAAACTATTTCCAAATCAGTCCCTGTTTACCTCCACAAGCTCATACACTCCTACATGCCCTCCAGAAGCCTGAGCTCAGAGAAAGAACCGCGACTCGAGGTTCCGAAAAACTTTTTTCATCCTCTGTCTTTATGTTCTTCCTGCTATGGTTTATTGATCAGTTGATACAACTTCTATTATGAGCAAGCTGAGATAGACTTTGACTGTGTAACAAATTGCATATTGTTTCTCCCCTTCTGTAAGTTGCTTTGGACAAAAGCATCTGCCAAATGCATAAATGTAAATTTATAAAATAACAAAATTTGATGTTCTGTTTAAGTACCTTTAAACTACCCCCAAAAAAAGACAACTGCATTGTTTATTCACTATGACCAAGGTAATCCTCTCACCTCAATTGGTCTCTTTTTCTTCCCCACATTGTTGGTCTGTAGTTTCTGAGGCATTGGGGGAGCCCTGCTCACTGGTGGTCTGCACAGAATCACAGAAGCAAGGCAACATTATCAGACTGATCAGCAGCAAGGTCAGACAACATCCAAGTAAAAGGACACCAGACGTCTGGCATGCTTCAGTTTCTCTTCAACTTTTGATTCAAGATGTAACAAACATTTAAAAAAGCAAAATAAGTTTCGAATCTTAATATTTTCTGATATAAAACTGACAAAAGTCTATTAAACCTAGACATGTGAAAGGGAGTATGCTCTTACCTTGATCCCCTTTGAAAGCAGCACCAACAGGGAAAGAGAAAATGTTATAAATAAGTCAGCAGAGCAGTTCACCTCACTGCACCAGAAAACAAAGCACAACACAGGGAGAGAGTAAACAATAAACAACATATATTAAAGGGCAAATACAACATGTTCACTTGATTCACCTGTATAAAAACACAAGACAACACATACAGCAGGTGTGAGACTACAGCTCTGCCCACTGTATCTCAGACAATATGAGCAATCCCAACTTAAAGGAATAGTTCACCCAAAACCTTTACTGACCATCGAGATGCTTCAAACTCATGTGACTCTAAACAGAAAGGGAATAACTTCTGAAGAATGTCTTCATAATGGATGGGAAGAAGATGCCTCTCAGTGGTGCTGACTGATGAATGGTGAGCTATCTTGATTTGCAGCAGTTATGAGATTTACCTAAGATGCCTGTTGCACACTGTACAGTTAAGTAAAGTGTGAGTGGCTCTTATGCAGAGTGTGAGCAGCATGGGTTGATCATCAGACCAAATGAGGTAGCAATGGCCTGTACTGCTGCTAAAACTTGTTTGTAAATGCACTTCCGGTTTGAGCTTTCAGATAGGTCAGTGGTTCTCAAACTTTTTTCACCAAGTACCACCTCGGAAAAAAAATGCCGCTCCAAGTACCACCATAATAAGCAAAGCAAAATATATGAGTACAGTATAGCTACAGTGTAGGCTCTCCTGTTCAGCTGTTCAATATTAAATATATAATATTTATATAGCTGTTCATTTTAGCAATGCTAAATACTGTACATCTTGAGCGTTAGAAATATACCGGGTCTGAAGTGGGACACATTTTCAGCCCTGGAATCCAGACTAAAGAGCAACCTGACACAGACGGTGTCTTTTTTATGTGGACCTGTAAACACACAGGATGCAAGATTTTATTAAAACATCCCTTTCTCTTGCTGTCTTTCTCTCTTTTTTTTACATATTACTTCTGTTCTGGAGAGATTTATTTTTTCTGCTAGTATGAGCAAGTTACGTTTAAGTAAAGGCATTATAAGTAAAATAACCGATAAAATATTAAAGTTGCAGCTGCATTCATAGTTTATTCACAATCTTATGTTAACAAAATGTTTTTGGTGTTATTTTATAATCGTTTTTTCTTTTTATTTTATGTTCACACTCTTTAAAACTACCGTAGTTGAGAGTAAAATAGATATTTTAACAGATAAAGAGAACAACAATCATCAGGCTGAAAGTAAAAGAATTATGAATAACTCGAAATACTCTGTCGCAACTAAAGTTGTGATTTCAGTCAGGCTCCATCTGCATTCTAGACTGGAACTAGAATATGATTACATCTTTACATTGTTACATCTTTACTTTTTCTTTTCATCTGGTGTTATTTATATCACTTTCTCCTTCTTACAAAAGAATCACATATTTCTTTACTTACAGCATATTTTGTTAGTGCAGTGTTTCTCATTTATTTTCTGTCACGCCCCCCTAGGAATAAAAAAACATCTCTTGTCCCCTCTCCCCCTGCACAACTATAAATAGTATTATTTGTCTTTAAATTTGTTATAAGTACACCTCTGCATAACACAGTATCCTTATTAACGTATGAGAGAAAAAAGAATGAAATATGGATCAATTTACAACAAAGAATAGCTTTATTAACTGTAGCAGAAAAGATTTAAAGTGCATTTGAAATGTAAAAAAACATTAAATCCTTAATAAAACTATAAACATTGTTGGACTGATCATGATTGCTGCCAATATTCGGCCCATTTTTGCTGAAATAAAAACTCCAGCGGCGTATCAGCCTGATTGGGGTGTAATGTCTTTAAGTAACGCCTTAATTCATTTGGCTTCATGCTGTCCGCTGCCAACATTTTTAGACTCAGTAAGCACACCTGTCTCTCCTCGTCTCCCACCGCCGTCACAGTGAAGTCAGACACTACACACGCGTCATATTTCCTCGTCTTAGCTTTCTGGAGACTTTCGTTTGTCTCTATCTCCTTCTATATCTTCCGCCTGTCTACTACACTTTATGTCTACATTTCATACTCTGCCAATGAGAGCGCCACTGCCCCCTAACGTAGAGACGTGGTATTGCACTTTATTCTAGAACAGTAAAAAAAAATAATAGAAAAATAAAAAAGCATGTTCCCTGAGGTCAAACGCACCCCCCTTGATGGAGCCCCACTATTTGAGAACCACTGCATTAGTGACTCACGGACAAGTGCACGCGCGTACCTGTGTCTGTTGTTTCATTCTTTTATTTCTCACGTGTTTGTAATATGCTCAAGCAACATATTTTTAATGTCAGTCGCCAGCAGTGTTTTAAAGCGTAAAGTTTCACTCTTGCTGCTTGGCTAAATGTAAACAAAGCTTTTCAGAAGAGTGTTGGGCTGATGCACTTTGGCTTTGCGAACTCTCGCGCTATAGGAAGCTGCTTGTTTCATTTAATTTCTTCTAACTTTGGCTCTAGCAGTCGTTGCAGAGAAACGATTATTCTGTGCGCTGCACACACTTTGCACCTGTTATATATACAGTCAACACTTTGCAGACACCAGCAGTACAAGATTAACATTCTATTCCAATAATATATTTCTCCACACCCACACACACACACACACATACACATTGGTATTTCTATCTTAAAGGGTAAATACACTATTATACTAAGTAGTATAGACTGGCATACGCGCAAGCAGAATTGACCTCCACGTACCTCTAACAGACGTTCGCAAACCACTAGGGGGTGTCCAAATACCACCAGATCTACGCGTACCATTGTCTTGCATTATCAGATACAGCATACTTGATATGTATATTTATATATATTCGTTATAAACACTGTAGAAAATAGCCTAATTAACCAAACAGTGCGTGCACACATCCAGAAGTGATTGAACGTCCGTGGACGTCCAGGAAAGACGGCTTTTCAACAGCTAATAGATAACAAAGTCGTCTTTTCAACTTTCTTTTAAGCACTACATTTCAACCAAGACTGGACATCGTGAGAATATGACTTTTCAACGGGTTTTTTACATCAAAACGTTTGCTGGGATACTAGGTTAGATCCCTACTCTCTTCAAATAATGATACAAGTGTAAAATTGCGATTCCATCACGATTGCATTCATTGAAGCGAATGGGAATGAAGTGAATGTCAACTTCTGGTGCTGAAACAGTAGTTGACAAACAACTGGAAGTAGTCATGTATAAAGTTGTGCGTCTAGAGTAATTGCTTTTGATGACTTCAGGCTATGTGTTTTTGCCATGTGAAAGGATGTTTTTACTCTCCTGACATCATCCTGAAGAAAAGAGCAACAATACCTCCAGATTTAAATAATTGTTTGTTTCAGGAACTGGCAGATTTAAAGGAAAGAGTGAGCTGTTCTGTAGAGACAGTTCTTTCAGAATAACTTTCAGTTAAAGGTTTTAATCCTGAAAGTGAACTCCTTGGTTTAACACAAATTTCTTTAGAAGAATACTGTGAAATATGTACTTCTGTTTCAAACTTAATACATTTTTTATAAGGAATAAACATAGATTTTTTTGTGTTTTTCCTCCAGTCATTTCACATCTAAACCAATTGCGCAAACCCAAAGATCCCTTATTGCATAGTAGTAGTTAGAGCAACTCTAATTTATATCTGGGTCCTCTGTTGAATTAGGAATTATTATTTTAGCTTTGCTGAATAGCTTACACATTGTCACAACAACTGGGTCATAAATCACTGATCAATTAAATGTCTGATACAGGAATCTGCAAATAATTAGAGAAGATTTATCATTCCTTTCCTGATGCTTTATCTTTTTCTTTTTTATGCAATTTTTTGGTTTAAAGCATTTTTATTGTGTGTTACTATTTATATGTTGTATTTTGCCATTTTATTGCTCTGAATCTCCTCCTCCTACTTGAATACCCAGAAAGGAGGCTTAAATAAAATTAATAACATACTGAAAAATACCTCATTTTACAAATTGTCATTATTTCACTTCTAGTGAAAATCATTATGCGCTCAAAGAAATAGAATCAGGTTTGACCTACAGTCCTAAAGTATTCACACCCTCTTGAACTTTTTCATATTTCCTCACATTATGACCATAAACCTAAACATATTTTATTAGAATTTGTCACAAAGTCACATATAATTGTGAAGTAAAAAAAGTCCCCTGATTGAACTTTTCAGTTTCTAATTTGTGTGTGTGTGTGTGTGTGCGTGTGTGCGTGTGTGCGTGCATGCGTGCGTGTGTGTTTAACAATGGGAATGGTGTCTTCTGTGGTATGTGAGGTTAGGTTTTGCAACAGCGTAGCGTTTAGCTTTTAGGCAAAAAAAAAAAAAATTTGGTTTCACATGGCTTCTGGCAAACTGCAAAAAGGACTTCTTGTGGTTTTCTTTTAACAATGGCTTTCTTTTTGCTAATCTTCCATAAAGCCCAGATTTGTGCAGTGCACAACTGATAGTTGTTGCACACACAGAGTTCCCACACCGCAGCTGTAGATCTCCACAGTTCCATGGTCAGGCTGCATCAGGCTCTTGGCTGCATCTCTGATCAGTGCTCTCCTTGTTCGGCCTGTTAGTTTAGGTGGATGGTCAAGTCTTGGTAGGTTTGCAGTTGTGCCATACTCTTTTCATTTGTGTTTGACTGAAAAGTGCTCTGTGAGTTGTTCAAATTTTTGAAAATCATTTTATAGCCTAACCCTGAACTCTATTTAGTCATTAGATCAACATTTGATCAGTCAGCAATCATCAAGAAACTTCTGAAGCCAATTAATTCACTCAGGGAAAAGGGGGCTGAATACTTTTTTAAAATACTGAAAAATATAAACAATGTTTAACTTTCTTTTGAATTCAAAATTGTATGCCACTTTGTATTGGTCTTTAACATAAAATTCCAATAGACTATATTGATGTTTGTGGTCATATTGTGAGAAAATGTGGAAAAGTTCAAGGACTATGAATACTTTTGCAACCCACTTTATAAATATATTGGGTGAGCTATTCCTTTAATCACCTAGAGAGGGACTGCAAGGAGAAAAGCACAAGAAAAGTTGCAGGCAGCCAAAGAAGCATTAGTATTGAATTAATTAGTGTTGGTGAGAAAGATTAGTCACTTAAAAGTGATGACATCACCTTTGCCAGCACCAGCCACTATAATGTGCTATTTAGTTCCTGCTATTAAAGCTTTTTAGCTGAAACGAACAACAAACACTGAAAGGAAGGTGAATTTATGATTTAGTACAGGAGAAGCTGATGGATCTGATGGCTTTGTAACATGAAGCGGGACTTTTATGATCTTACCTGACTACGCCCTGCCTTCACAGGGTGAGAGAGAGAGGAGTGGAGTGTAGAGACAGACAGAGGAGTCAGGAAAAGACAGACATGAGGGCAGCGTTTTACTCCCAGTTCAAGTGTCCACACTCATTTAAGATTCTGATTTGAGTCATTGTCAGACAGTTGAGCTTAAAGTACCAAAGGCACGAGAGCACAACACACTGCAACTTAATCACATACTAATAGAAAAATTAAGAAAACAAACCACAAAAAAGTGTAAAGCATCAGAAATGTTTCAATGGTATTTTAAAGGTGTTTAACCAGGAAATTATTTTCCGTAGCATGTTTTCTTTGTCCAAATGTTGATGCATTACATCAACATTTGGACAATCAGCTTGTCAACTTTAGTCAACCTTAATTAAACAATATATATATAAAAGTCTATTAGGAAGGCAATAACAAATATATTAATACATTTTTGTGCATGCTAAATATTGAACAGCAATTAAAAATGTAGTAAATTTTTTTTAAAACATTGGTCAACTATTTGTAAAATAACTGTTGAAAGTCTTCTTTCACATTTATATGTTCTTTAAAAGAGTTTGTATTTTTAAAGTACATGATCTCTTGATCATGAAATCCATCCATCCATCCATCTTCATGTCGGCTTTATTCCCTTTCGGGGTCGCCACAGCGGAATGAACCGCCAACTCACTGGCATATGTTTTACGCAGCGGATGCCCTTCCCTGCCGCAACCCATCGCTGGGAAATGATCATGAAATCTTTACTAGCAATTTCTTGGTAATTTCCTTAATGCTATAGATTGGTTAATGGACCCAGAATATTGACATTTTAATTTCAAAGCCATTCAATAATCACTTCCTTGAGAAAATGAACTAAATCTAACTGAAAAAGGCATTCTTCATCACTAAACTAATCCTTCTGACTAGTGAAGGTAAGTGAAGTGAAGTGAAGTGGAGTGGAAGTGAGCAGTTGGCCAGCTATGGAGTGACCTATACTCTGCACACAGCAGTGAACAAACACACCGTGAACACTCACCAGGAGGAGTGGGCAGCCATGACTGCGGGGAGCAGTCGGGAAACAAGTGTTTCATCGCTCACACCACCTTCAACTCGGTGGATCTGGGGATCGAACCGGCGACCTTCTGACCACAAGTCAATCTCCTTATCCACCAGACCACAAATGAATAGGTTGTGGTACTATTTTTTATTGAATATTGAGAAAACATTGTTGAAGTAGCAGTAGTAGTAATCGTTGATTTATATAGCACCTGTCTAAGAGAAGATTCACAAAATCCCATAGTCCATCACCAATGGCAGATACATTTTTTGTTTCAGGAACTGGCAGAAAGAGTGAGCTGTTCTGTAGAGACAGTTCTCTCAGGCTGACTGTGAGTTTCACTTCTGACGTGTCTTGCGGCTGTCCTCTTTCATTTGGTCCAAGGCCAAAGTATTGCCAAATAGGTGAATGTACACCTTTTTACTAGTATAACGCCACTCTATTATAATGATACAGATACTCTATTATAATGACCTGTAAAAGAAGAAGTGACCCCCCCTCCCAAGACGATGCCATCGTCTGTCGCGACGTCAAATTGGTCGACATTGCGACATTTCTACTGCACTAAACAAAGTTCAACAGCTTGTCTATAGAAAAACTGTTTTTAAAAGAGTTTTTTTGTTATGTTCACTGGTTTATCCCTCTTTTTTTTACACTGGCTTGAACACATCCCCTCAGCAGATTCAGGTCTGTTGATCTCAAAGCTCTGCAGGGAGTGTAATTAAGGATCAGGACAGGTACTCATGTCTGTATGAAACTCTGTATGTTCAAACCAAAATGGGCAGCCAGTGTAGGGAAACTAACAGAGGTGTTATATGAAATTGACAGTTTAGAAAAACTGAAAGTGAGTCAAATTATGTTTTCATAAAGATGTTTCCTGGTCATTCTGTTACAAGACCATTCCGCAAAAGTACTGCTTAAAGATGCCCTGACACATCTCTGCTATTATTTCTGAGCACATTCTGCCCTGGTGAAGTCCCTAACAACTAAAATGAATTCAGGAGAAGTCTGACCATAATTATCAAACCTTTCTCTTGAGACAGAATTGGATTAATGGTTGATCATACTAACACTGATATCTTCAGCTCGGAAGCCCTTAACCTACAGAGCAATGACAACAAGTTTACCTTTATTTAAAAATAACTAACAGAGATTAGCAAATATTTCAGGCATCAGCATTCATTAAATAAAGTGATACCCAGTCTTCACTTCTGTGACTAACTAGAGCATCACTGTCATGATAACCTTTAATAATAGAGTGGAAATGTTTCAGGGTTTTTTTTTAAGCCCTGTCCACACCTACCCGGTTATTTTGTAACTGCACATTTTTTAATCTGGAGCAGCATTTCACCTTAACAGTGTTGATTTGAAAATGCCTGCCAAAGGGATTTTTTTTGGAAACGCTACAGATTAATTTCTGTGTGGACGGAGTAACCATACATATTCTTTGAAGAGTTCGAATTTGTCAAAAATTCTACAGCTACCAACAGTTGTTAGTAAAGACTGGTGAGAGAGATTTCCTCAATAAAAGACGTTCTTCTTATTTTTGTGCTGTACTTCCCAGCCCTTGACAGGAAGCACCTCGAAGCTAAGAAAAGCTTTCCGATTGGTCAAACTATCTTGTGGTTTAGGGGTTTGCTACTATCGGTAGACTCAGCCTTTACATCATTTTGGAGCCCATTTTAACCTATTTTAGTGTGGGGTTTTTTTTCTACCAGTGCTCGTGTGGTTTAATCTTACCTTTCATCAACCGTGGGCTCTTTCTGCTGCAGATGTGGTTTGAGTCCCTCCATAGGGTGCATGCTGGTGGATAAGGTCTTGATCACATAGACAATTTCATTCTCCCGCATCACGTCACTGTCATACCCTTCAGAGACACACAGGAAATGATGAACTTTTTGTTATTTTGATATGGTTTTTAAGATGAGATTAGTGACCTCCATCATCTTCGCTCTCGATGTCCGACTCCTCGCTCTCACACTCTCTGGCTTCTCGACCTTCACTCTCATGACTCCAGATCATCAGACAGGTGTCAGAGCCACCCACAGATGCCATCAGCGAATCGTCATATGACCAGCGCACATTTGTCACATGGATGCTATGAGCCATGTACCGCTTAAACTTAGCATATTTTCCCTGTCAAACAATTAAAAGATTATCAGGAATGATAATAAATTCTATGATCTACTCTCAAATATTCCTCAAAATTCCTCAAAAATCCACTCAAACATTGATTATGTCCAGTGAGTTTAATTTATCTGGTTAAAGTATCTGTTTTTTCATCAAATGCCACTTTTCCACTAGACTTCAGAAAAGGTACAACAAAACTTGATTTGGCTTCACTTGACTTACCATGGTTCGATTTTGTGTTAATAGTTACTAGTTGACCAATCAGCAATTACAAGTACCTACTATATTATTTTAAGATGAATAGTATGAATCAAGTTTGAAGGTAACTAAAGTTGAAATTACATGTTCAGAAATTTGACTGCACTGCATAATGATGACCATTTGATTTATTTAATCAGATCTCTGAAGTTTGAATGTTTTTGTTACAATTTTTTGGCTTTTATTGCTCTGAGCCTAATTTACACCTAGTTTCTTACAGATACGAGCAGAGGTGGGTAAAGTTTCCAAAAATATTTATTTAAAAGTACTTGAGAAAATATGACTAAAAGTAACTATCAAATTATTTAATTGAATAAGAGTAAAAAAGTATCAAATGAAAAGTTTACTCAATCATCAGCAAATTCAAATGTAGCAATACAATTTTGTAGCAATGATTTTATTAATTATTTCTCAAATAATATTATTTCTTCCGTTTCGTGGTCACCAAACCACACCACCAACTCTTCTGGCATATGTTTTTATGTGGCGGAAGCCCTTCCAGCCACAACCCATCGCTGGGAAACATCCACACACACACTCATTCACACTCAAACACTGTGGACAATAGTTTTTACCCAATTAAATTATACCGCATGTCTTTGGACATAAGAAAACCCACGCGATCACAGGGAGAACATGCAAACTCCAAACAGAAATGCCAACTGACCCAGCCGAGCCTGGAACCAGCGACCTTCTTTCTGTGAGACGACCGTGCTACCCACTGCACCACCGTGACACCCACAATAAATGTATTAGATGTAAAATAGCCAAAACTTATATTCAATCTAATCAACTTAACTAAAAATCTATGCCTTTAACGCACACCCTGCAAAACTTTTCAAATATTGACCAAAACTGCTTAAAATAATCACAGCATTAAAATCTACAAAATTCTCCCTGGATCCTGTACCAACAATATTCCTGAAAGAACTGCAACAACTAGCAAGGAGTTCTGCAAGAATCTGTTCTGGGACCTATTCTATTATCAATCTACAGGCTGCCACTTGGTAAAATTATTAGGATACATGGTGTTAGTTTCCAAGGACACCCAGCTCTATATCTCAGCAAAACATAACGACCTTATAAATATAAATAAAATACAAATACAATCTCTCAATGTGTTGCTGATATCAATGATTGTATGAACAATCCTTATGCTAAATCCTGATAAAACAGAAATATTACTTATTGACTCTAAAGAGCAATTACAGAATCTCTCAATTTTAAATATGGAGCTAGGGGGGGACAAACTTCATTTTTTTCAAGCCATTTGTTGGTAGTCCTCCTCGTACTCAGTCTGTAACTTTAGAAGACTTGGCTCAATCATCAAATGAAACACAAACCATGGGAAGGGACTTAATATTGAAACAAGGAACACCATACTAGATTCCATCCACTCAAACCCAGTGGCAACTGTTTACTGCATGAAAAATTATGCTTCAGACTGTACCCATTCACAGAAACTTCAGAAAACAGAAAGTACTACTTAAACAAAAAAATAAATATGAGAGGTGCTGCTATGGAATCCTCACAATAACTGAGATACATTGTAACTTTGTATTGTTGCTCTGATAAAATAAAGAGGTGTGGCTAATTAACATCTAGCACTGCTAGATCCTTTACCTTCAAGAGCTCAAGAGCCAATCACACAGATTGACAAAACAAAATCTTGTGTCACACTTTAAAGACAAAGAAGTAGTGTTTATATCTAAACAACATCTCTTATTAAAGCCCCAGATGTGATTGCTCATGTCTGTGCGCCATTTGTTAAATCCAGAAACTCTAATAAAAAATTGGACACAAGTATGCCAATCAACCGTTTGTTGATTTATTCTTCAAAAAGGTCACAAACCCTGAGTGCAGTATCTTTCATTTATTTACAACCTGTTCCTGGCATTTACAAGCTACCAACAAGTCATGATTGCCTTCTGTATTGCATTCTATATCTAATGTTTTTGCTTTTCATAACTAAACTGCTTCACATGGATCTCCAAATCAAAACTACCTTCTATTGTTTGTGAGTAGGTCCTAAGGCATGCAAACAAATAAAGTAAAATGGCAGATAATTTGTGCACAAACCTTAACTGGATATCTGAAGAGCTTAACGTATCCGAGGTCATCGCCTGTTGCTAACAGTTTCTTGTCGTTGCTAAGACAGGATGCAGTGACTTCAGTAACTTCACTGATCACTGGCCAAATTCCATTGCATGAACTTCCCAGCACACAAGTCCATGTGCTCCAGTCGATCTTTTCCACCTAAGAGTTGAGTAGACAACAGGTTACAGTCAAAAACAGAACTTGTTTAACAAGCAAGTACAGTTTTTAATGTGCAGCTTGCAGTCTCATAATGACCAACAACATTTTAAAAGCAAACACACACTGGCCCCTTTATTAGTCACACATATTTCAATTGCATTGAATACAAAAAGCTTTTTACCCAGTTGAATGGAAGTGACTGAATATTTTTTCTATATTAATCTAGATGAGTAAGAGCAACAAATTTAAGTTGTCACATCACATAAGAAGTTTGTTTTGGCTACTATATTATTTTAATAGGAATAGTATGAATCAAGTTTGGAGGTAACTGAATTTGGATTTACCCCCACATTCAAAAATTCAACTGCTTTGCATAATGATAAATATCAGATTTTTTTTTCAATCTGACCTCAATCTGAACACCGTTGTCACATTTTTTCCAGCTTTTACAGCCTTTCAGTCCAAACTTAAACCTGCTTTATCACAGATACTGCAGAGTCACTGAAGAAGACAGCATTCTGGGTGACGTAGTTTAATTTTCTCATCTTCTATACATGCGTGTAAAACATGAGTCACATTTTTTTTAAAATCAGAAGACATGGACTAGTTACAATTTTTTATGGGTTACACAAAAAAAATCTAAATGAATCATTATGATTTGCAGTCTGCTCATAGCTTAAGTGTTTCCTCTAAGCATGTCAAGCTCCATAATGGCGAATACAATTTGTTATGGCACTTGGTGCCTAGATAGGCTAATCTGGTCACTCACTTATATTCTTGTTCTTACCATTCTTTATACACTAAAATCACCAGCAGTACCTGTTTGGACCCTGTATTAATGTCAGAAGATAAAAAAAATTAAACCTATAATCTGCTGAATACATCTCTGAAAAAAAAAACATATATTGCTATGTGAACCTAATAATGTGGCCAGTGTATAAACGGCTAATGAAGTTAACCGAATTTCACTATTAATGTAAATCACCAACATTGCCCTATATCAGTGATGCGTGGGTTGACCCAAAATTAAACATTTTCTTAATTTTTTTGCGGTCCAGATTTGTTGAAAATGTCTGTCGGGTTCGGGTTGTTTATACATTGACCTGCGCATCACTGTCCTGCACAGATGGGGTGTGTTTGGTGGTGGGCAGGAGGCTGTAGGCGCAGAATGGCAACCATGTTCTGTCAGTCTGACCCAGGGCAGCTGAGGGTTAACAAGGTAGCTTATCACCACCAGTGTGAATGTGGAGTGAATGAATAATGCTCAGAAAATTGTAAGGCATCTTTGGGTGTCTGGGAAAGCATTAAATAAATTGACGGTTATTATTGATTATTATTATTATTAAATATTATTGGCTCAGTTGATTTCACAAAATCTCCTGCAGACATTGTTGGATTACAAAATTAGTACCTCCAGTACTAAACCTTGAGTAATTGTTGCCTCTTTCTCAACACACCAAATTTACAACCCAGATCCCTGCCTCTAAATTTAGAGTCAAACTCTGGAAATTGGGACATGCACTTAGCATTAAGAGTGGCCTTGGCCCTCCCAGTGCGACAAACAGGAAGACGTTCAGGATCCATACCTCAGTTGTAGGAATGTTTTGCTTTTTACCACGAGGGGCTTCAAAAAATAGCTGCTCCTTCGCTGAGGTGTTCACTTGCAAGAGTTTACCTTATGCAGACAAAAAGTGAAGAATAGGAAGAATAGTGAACAAAAGGTTAGAATAAGAATAAGAATAAGATTTCTTTATTTTATTTGTCTGATTTACTATTATTGATAATGTTATAATAAGCAACAGAATTTAGGAATAAAGTAAAAATAGAATGGAAGTCAATGTTAAATTTAAGCGCTAGCTACAGTCAAGATCTATGGCACTGGCAACCCAAGTCTGGTCTCGTTTCGAGTCTAGCGTGGAGCTGGAGCAGACAGAATATAAAATGATTTGTGTCCTGAGCAGAAATTTTTGCTGCTCCACTCCATTTAACTAAAAATACATTGGCTACTGTAGGCTTGCATAATAGTTTATACCACAATACAGGCTATACAAGAGAATTGAGGTTCTTTACAGAGATGTTGGAGTTTTGCTACACTAATCGTGTCTTCCAGAGTAATGCCGGTAGAGTGGATTGGAGTGTTTCTCAGTCCACTAATGTTATGTCTGCTGTTTATTTGCTTGTTGTGTGCTCTTAATAAGATCACATAACAGATTAAATTATGTTGTATTCCACTAATCATGATCTGATAGCTCTGTCAGCATATGTGTTTTTGTTTTCCTTTCTTTTTGCTGGTGACATGATTTAGTTTGCTCATGCCACATACTTGTTTCTTTCTATTTGTGTTCCTTCTGCCCTCGTTCTATTGCTGGTTGTCTACATTTCATCTGTTTTTGCTTTCTCTTGACCACATCCAGCAGGTCACATGTTCATTTTTGCCTGCCCTCTTGTATGCTTTTGCATTTCAGTTCTTCCAATTGTGCTTTCCCTGTTCTGATTCTTCCCCTTTATATTATAAAGTTTTCAGTTTTTTTTTGTTGGCAAATTGGTAATTCAAGTCTTTGTTTTGTAAGTCATTGTCATTTTAATTAGAATTCATCTTCTTTTTAGTCACCCTTTTTTGTTTCTAGTCTTTGAGTATCTTTAGTTGATTTTCTGCCATGATGGTCTTTTCGTTTGTAAGACTTTTATTACAGCTTTTGTTCTTTGTTAATTTAAACAAGCTTGGTTTTTACTTCAATACTACCATTAATTTGTGGTCCACGTTTCTCTACTGGCTAACTATGCTTGGCAGTAGATTAATTCCAGATGAAAAGACATGAACACAAATAACCTTTATTTTACAAAAAAGCAAAGTTTTTGTTTATTGTATTTAAAAAAAGAATTCTAGTATGTTCAATTATTGCCAACACTTTGAACTTTATTGTATCTTAGATTAGGGTAAAAAATGTAATACAGACTATGGAATATGGAATATAAGTTCTATTTCAATTAGTGATGTTTCATTACAAAGAGTATGACATACTGGTCAGACAATCATACATGAGATTAAGAAGGCACAATCTACACTCTATCACTTCGCTAGTGTATAGGAAGCCTGCGTACACAAGTTAACTGATAGCTAAACAGCCAACCAGCTCCTACCCTTCACCTATGTAGCAAACACATCCTATGGAAAAGTATTCAAATGAATGTGCAGATGAGAAATATTTGATTAAAACATCTCCCCCACTACCATATTAGGACCTCATTTGCCTTACTTCAGAATACCACTCCAAAACCCTGCAGACCTGGCATAGGCTATTAGGTCCCTGCCTTCTTTTGTGTCTGAACTTAAAAAGAAACTTGGGACTTTAATGAGTGTTAGCTGTCATTGATTTGTTTTTGTTTCTTATTAGAATGAAAAAAAAATGGAGTTCATTTAAACATCATGCTTAATTAATCTCACTTCTTATTTAAGATGTAATTTGAAGAAATGACAAGAAATACAGTTTCTTTAAATAACCTGCTTTCTAATCCCAGATTTTGTGTCTCTCTCACCTCTTTTGTCCCAGTCAAGATGTGTGATGTAGTTCATGGAACCTTTGCACACACCGACCCGCTTGCTGCTCATCACATTGTAAATATCCACAAAGCTGTCACCCGAAGCCACAGCCAGATACTTGCCTGTTACTGTAAAACGAGGAGATGTTCAATATTTCACTCTCACTCTTTCCACTTATCTAATGTATTACAGAAAAACTTCATCAAAACAGCAGATCAATTAATTACTCACAAAATCATACAGAAAATCATGCTGCACTTGTTCACAGTGTTTCAACGACATCTGTCTTGTTATGGACAATAATTCATATACTAACCAGGAGAGAAGCGGATTTCTGAAATGATGTCTTTGCGGTGGTGAAAGGAGACCAGGTCTTCCAGGGTGTCTGCATTAACGATGAGGAAGCTGCCATCATTGAGGCCTACAGCCAGAGCTTTGCCATCTGGAGAGAAGCAGCAACAACGCCCGCCTGCAGTAAGACAAAGCACTTAGATCTGAAAAAAGCTGTGCTATCTGTTCAGCACCTCTTCAGTCATGAAGGCTGTACAGATAGGAACTGATTACACTCTTGCTACTTAATCTATCAAGGATTAAAGTAATAGCTCTCCCATTACTATTTATTAGAAAATGATGCTACATCATGCTACACTGAAACTACTACTGTAATGGAAACCTATTATTATAATATCAGCATTACAACTGACCAAAAATGTGCTCTAGTTCTGTGTTTGCAATGTGATTTGTGGAGGAAATTATTTGGTTAGCGATGGCTCATTTTGAATAAAAGGGTGAACTAAAAGACATCTGGGCAAAGGTTTTGGCAATATACTCCATTAGTCTTCCTGTTGGACGCTTGCTTGTATGCATTAACTTTTTTTGCATTGCTTAAACTTTGTTTGGAATTTATAAACCTAGACTGGGTGCCAAATCTTGGAGGGATTCCCAGAGTCATGGTATACTGTTATCTTATAACAGTGATCCCCAAAGGGCGGCCCATGGGCCAGGAGGGGTTCTGACTGGCCCCTCACGTGGGCTGTACTGTAGAGTGCTGAACTCAGCATGTAATATTTATGGACAGGGATTTAACATCACGTAAAAGTCTACGGTTCACACAGAATCCTCCCGGCTGTTCATAGACTTTTTTTTTTGCCTTCAGTTCTGCAAGCAGTCTGTGTGGGTGCGTGCGCCCACTACGCGCATTCTCCCTGAACACATATGGCGTGAGATGGAATCTCCCTCTCCTATCTCCACTCTATTTCTCTCCTCACTCTTTTCTGACTCTCTCTCTCTCTCTGTATGTCATTGTGTAATACATAAATCATTAGCTAACCATTAATATGTTCATTTTGTTTGAATATTGATAAAAGATTAAGGAGTATCAATGTAAAGTAAAATATTTTTTGCTTTGTGTTGTTTTAGATGTCCTTATTTGAAGCTTTCTTATTATTAATTATTATTATTATTTCTTATTTGGCCTCGGTGGAGGAAAAGTGGATGACCGTTTAAATGGACATGGCCTTCGGCCCTCTTTGTGGTTTGTCTCATAGAATTTGCTCTTGGATAAAAATAATTGGGGACGCCTGTTTTATAAGAACACTGTGAGCAAATAACAACAGTGCTTTCACACAAACAATACGAGCCAATCAGAACAATAATTTCAGACAAACATTGTCAGCCAATCAGAACACTGCTTCACACAAACACTGTCAGACAATCAGAACACTGCTTCACACAAACACCGTCAGACAATCAGAACACTGCTTTCACATAAAGGCTGGTTTCCAGCTAGTTTTTTCTTGGTTTTCTTCCTGAGGGGTAAACATTTACTAACATTTATGACAGATTTCAAGCTAGATATAAACATGGTAGTATGTATTGCTTGTTTGGATTTATTTGGACTGTACCAGATTTTTGTGAGGTCATGAGCTCTGTAACCCATGTGGAAGTTATGCCCCTGACATAGATTAGACCTTAATTTTACCCATTACGTATGTCAGGTATCCTATTTCATAGTTCATTTTACCGTATTGAGTTATGCTGAGCAGTGGTTTTATATGTTTATGCATATATAATACTGCATGCAGACCATGTCAGAATAGGACCACTACTACAGTTGATCATCATTAAGTAGTGCATCCATGATAATGTGTATGAAATGTCAATATTGCTTTAATGTTGCCATTCCAACAAGACATGATTAACACCATACCCAAATAATGAAGCTAAGCTATTAATTTCAAGCTATTAAAGCACAAAAAAGGGGGGTTTAGTCGTCACCTGTTTTGCAGTCGACTGTGAGTGAGTTTTCAAAGAAATGAGAAACACTATGTTAAGTAATCGGCTATTACGTGGTTGTAAACTGTCCAAATTCAACTTCAGCTAGCCATATTTAACATATACATAACATATTAGTCATATTTATTCACAGAGAAAAGTTGCATATGTGAACATCAGGGTGTGCTAATTATGAATTTACTTTGGTACATATTACAAATTCAGATTTTTAATTTTGTGTAACTTGTGATGGAGAGCTAATACAAGTAAGCACAAGATGTTTATGTTGATGAGCTTTTATATATAATGAATAAATCTAATTGAGTGAGCTGAGAAATTCATTGCAAAGAATTTGACAATTATTTAAAACAACTAAACTCCAAAGAACTCAAACTAGTGTGCTCTCTGATGGGAAACATTTGTAGTATCCAGAGAACAAGGCATTCACGTAGACATATCCGATGGGAAACCTTTGTAGCATTCAGCGAAAAAAGCATTCCACATTACATATCAACAATCACAAATCTCTATAACAAACAAATCTACTAAAATCCAAAGTTAAAGTTAAACTGTTTTATAAATATCCTTTTAAAAAACAGCACTTAAAGTGACTATCATTTTTGAAAATGTAAATCTGTTCTTGTAAATTCCTTGGTAATAATTAAGTTTAGAAGACTTTTATTTGTCAGTATGTTGTGTCTCTATGCAAGTTAGAGGGTATTAAAAAAAGACAAGAGGTTACCTTTTTTTAGCTTGCGTACGGCGAGCATACAGTGACTGGGGGAAAGGTCCCAGATGCGCAGGGTCTTGTCATCGCTCACCGTGGCACACAGTGGCAGATGAGGGTGTGTTGCTAGACCCCAGACGTCACCTTCCATGTGACCCTGAACACACAACAACAATCTATTATCATTCAACGCTGTAAGAATTATAACTAAACAAATCATTTTCCACTCTTGAAAAAGCTGACAGAACCAGATTTTGAGCAAGATAAGTAACATTATTTTCTTGGTTAATAAAATTAAAATATGATACTACATAGCTAATCCAAAAGAAGTTTACAACAAAGTGTTATACAATTTTTTAAAAATTGGTAAAAATTAGGGGACAGTAAAAAAAAAAGCATAAAACAGTTATTTAAACTAACAAATCCTATAAGTACCCTTTTTTGTTTTAAGCACCCTTATCATGGAGAACTGACAATGATCTTTAATCTGGAATGTAACATGGCTTGATGAACATCAGGTTTAAATGCTAACGTGCTCAGTGTATCTAGTTAATGCTTTAAAAAGGAGTTGATTCAGAGTCATTAAAATTAATCACAGTTAAAAATAATCTATTTTGTGATGACGTGTGTATGAAACATCCCTTCTCCAATTAGTTTAAACAGAGAACATTATTTTGTGTAAACATAAAAAATTACAACTAAACTTAAAATGAAAAAATAGTGTACACTAAAGAACAGGCTTGCAAAAAGTAGCAGTGAATTCTAACCCCCCAGTTATATCTGCAAAGCAGAAGCTTCTAAGCTATTTTTGTTATAGTTTCAGTTGTATCTCACTATGACATAGAAACATAGAAGTCATAGAAACAAAAAGTCTCTTGTCATTCTTTACTAACAACAATTTTGCTCTCACAATTGTCCCATTTACTTAAGCTTCAACCCAGCCTTGTCTAAAACATACAAAGTCTGAATATGGTTTCAGTTTTGCGCATCTGCTATTTGATTCATTACATTATTATGCATTTAGTCCTATAAATATCATAAGCCATGTTTAGCAAAGTAAACAGTAATGCAATAGGTCTTTGTAATGAAAGGAAACTCAAAACAAAATTCAAGTTAAAATTTAAACTACACTGTTCCCAGATTTTTTAAAAAACCTTAAAGAGGGTTTTTAACAATAAACGCAGTTTACCTGAAGATGCTGTTCTATTTATGTGTGAACATACAGCGTGACCACATAGAAAAAAAGTTGTCAAAATAGCTGGGTTTGTGTGGACTGGGACTTTGACTACAGCCTGTCTCTGAATGTTTTGTGGTAGTGAATAGGCTCAATAATGTGCTTTCTTTTATTTTCTAAACCCATCATTATCCTTAGATTGGATTACCTGCATAAACTCCAGCATATCTTGGCTACAATTTACTAAAAGTCAAAGGGTAAACGCTAGACAGCTTGCTACAGTTTCTGTATGTCATGTGGGGATGAAAAAAATGCACTTCAGCACGCAGGCAACAAATTTTTCTTTTTTTTTCATTCAGGTTCCTTAATGGTCACTTTAGGTCAGTTTAAAGAATAACAATTGAAGCCTACAGAAAACCTACAGAAACATGTTTAATCAACTTCTAGAAAAGCTGAATACTGTTAAAACTAAACTATATATAACTGACAATACACAGGAAGACTGCTGCAGTTTTCCACGCTGCACTTCTGTACATCACACACAGCTAATCATACATTACATAACAGCCCAGGGGTCTTTTTGGATAATCTTTAAAATGAAACTGGAGCACTTTAGTTCCGGTCATCTAAGCAAATTTCTGTTGAAAATATAAAAACTGCAAGGGGAGATTTACTCTTAAGTTTAAAGGTTCCACTCTGAAACAAAAATCTCTGTGTAGCTTTTAAGTCGTTATCATACTGGAAGACAAAATGTTGACATAACAGACAAAAAGTTTTCTTGCTGGCTGACAGATTACATTTTAATAGTCTTCCCATTTAATGTTTCCTTTAACCCAGATAACCAGCATTACACTTCACCCACCAGAGATGAAATTTTTGCTTTCAGATGTGGTCTAAATACAAGTAACTTATGTGTGATGTGAGAGTAGAGCTTTATATGTTAGGGCTCCATATCTTCACTATACATAAAGTTCATTCTCAATATGCATTAAACTAGAAGCTTTTAAACTTATGCTAAGAGGCTATTTATTACACTTTACATACTTTTATTATATTTATTATACTTTACAAGTATACAAAAACATTTTGACCAAAACACATACTATTTTAGTAAATCGTGTCTTCTAGTTCTTAAATTGACTATTCTCTTTGTGAATTGACTGGTTTGAACAGTCCCATTTTCCTTATGAGATTTCTAATATGAGGGCCAAATCTATGCTTTACCTGAACCAGAAGAGTGATGGGCCCATTTTTGTCCACCTCCAGAATCTCTCCATTCTTTGTTCCTACGAGAATATGTCCATGACCCAGAGATATGGCACGAATGGAGGGGTTGTCCTCTAAAAGCAAACCTGCAGGAGGGAATGGGTTATAAATAAACACTCCTTTATGACCTTGGCTTTTCATTTATGAAATGGACTAGATGATCTTAATGCATCAAGGTCTCTGACCTGATTTGCTGTAATTAAATTGTTTGCACTGAAAGAGTTGCAGAGCGGAAAAAAATATCTGCCTCTTGGTTCATTCCCTTAGTTTTAAAGCACAACCGCAAACAAGACAGAGAACTGTCTTTCATCCATGGTTTCACTTCTGCTTCATGCCATTTCAGACATGTTGCTCTGCCTGGCCAGAATGTAATTTTAACTTAATGCAACATACTCTGCCTTTAAAAAAAATGTTTTACTTCTGTTTTTTAGAGATTTTCCAAGAGGGTAGAGGATCAACCTATGATCTGCTAAAGGAGTTTTTGGAACTGTAAAAACACAAAGTTTAACGGATTTCAAATACATGCGAACCCAGCAGATGTGTTATTACAGAGTCAATAACTCCTTTTGATTGGTGAGCAAATTATACCAAATTGGTATTTAAGCAGAGATGACATTCTTTTTTGGATAGCAGAATCATGAAATAAAATTCAACAAAAAGAAGAATACCTTTGGAACCAGGAGCAAGCACAGCTCGTTTTATGGCATAAGTCTTGAGGCATCTCTCAAACGTGTCATCCCACAAAGCCACGATCCCATCCTTTCCACCAGTCACGAAACCCTTAGCAGGAACGTTTCTAGATTATTTTTTGCATTACTCAAAGAAACAGTTTGGTTTCCAGGGGAATGTTTACCTTCTCCAGGGCATGCATGCTGAAAACTGGCCCATCGTGAGCTTTAACAGTTTTTACCAAGAACATGTCTCTCCAGATGCAGATGTCTCCGGTGCAGGTCCCCGAAAACACCATTTCTTCAGTCCAGCCATACACCCCACACATCATAGTCTCTGTTTTACCCATGCTGCCCTTCTTCCCAATCAGTCCACCACCTGAACATTACAGACTTATGAGATGACCAAATAAACAGAACTTCACTATAGGCATCGTGCCTTACCTGCTCGATGCCAAAACTTTATGTGCTTCACTCCAGCCGTGATCAGTTTATCGGGCATGTACGGGTTGACTTTAATAACAAAGATCTTGTCCTTGCTACCCCTTAAACAATAAAGAGAAAAAAGTTTAATCTTTTTCGATAACTAAATGTAATTCATGACTAGAACCGATGCTTCAGTCAATTAAAAGAGCTTTTATTTTTGCATGCAATGACAATGAGCTGGAATCTGAGCACCTTTTACTAGTCTTGTTTATTATTTAACACCTTCTAACACCCACGTTTGACACACCAACCACATGAAACACACCTTTCTGGAACATTAGGGGTATGTCGCAGCCAGCAACAGTCCAAGAATGTGGTCAGAACCAAATAAGTCATGATGAAGATCCAGTTTAGTTGCGGAGACATAGTGTGTATTGTCATAATTCCAAATGATTAACAGCTAGGTTTTGCCTTTGGTTAATGTGATTTACCTTTCATTATTCCAAGCCAGTAGGTGGCGGTAGAGGGCAGTAAATAATATCCATACACAATGTTGTGTATCAAAGGGCAACTTCCTGCTTTCCCTCTCGATGTGTGATAGGAAGTGACAGAACATTGTGACTCTGAGCGGCTGCTTGAGGCTGACTCACAAAAGGGAGCAAGTTCTCATTCACTTCAATGTTAAAACTAACCAACTTTGGACCTGGAAAAAAACATGTCTCCACCTCTGGCTCCATTAGGTTTGTTAACTCAGAACGCTAGAACGATCTTCACGAATACTCTGAGGGGGGCAAATTATATTTAAATGTGCTTTTTATAATATATAAAATGTTAAAATTCAGTTAATCAGATGTTTCCACTATGGCCATGTCCCGCCTCTTTTGCCACATTTTCGAGTACTGGCTACGCCCATTTTGAGCTTCATTTAACTTTGCCAGAAACCTATGGGTGACATCACAAATACTCGGCCCATGTTTTATACAGTCAATGTTGTGTTTATGCGAAAATAAAATTACAGATTTGTTTCATCGTGGCGTGTTTATTTTTTTATTGTAAGATTTTTCTTGTCAGATCCCTATTTATTGCTCTCCCTGCTGATGCATAATAGGAAGTGACTGAACAGTAGTACCTTGAGCGGGGAAGGGGAGTGGGGTCAGAAGTAAGCAGATTTTCATTCACTCCCATGTTCAACCTGCCTAACTTTGGACCTGGAAAAAATACACGTTTATGCCTCTGGTGCCTCAAATTTTATTTAAAAAATGTACCTTCATGAACACTGAGAAGGAGAATTACTTTTTTATTTTGTTTAAGCTATGTTAAGGTTTAAACTTTCAGCCAATCAGACCCACCTGTCCCACTTCTCCTGACCCATTTTTGATTACCAAAGGCGCACTTCCATGATGGCAATGACTAGCTATGCTCATTCTGAGCCTCCTTTACCTTTCGTACAAAATGTTGTGCATGCCACGTTCATGGAATATACAATTAATGTGTTTGATCTTGTGAAAAAGAGACTTCTGAGTTTTCAGTTCTGTAATCAGCTTCCATCGAAGCTTGGTATTTACAGAAAGCACTGATTGTTAATGTAAGAAACTGAATTACGCCTCTGTGTGATCTGTTTGAGAAGGCCTGGGCAGTTGCTTTGAGCGCAGGTACCAAGCACAGCCAACTTTTCAGATGCATATCAGGCAGAACGAACAGATTGAGCTAGATGTGTCTGAGATGTCTCTAACGTGGTCTTGCAAATTAAATAAATGAGCTGTCCTTTTGGAACAGAGCAAAGAGTAACCTCACATCTTGAATCAAACATTCGAATGACAATGCATGGAGCCAAGGGACTGGTTAAGGTTGTCAAGTGATGTGCGCGCCACTGTGTATTGAATCTGCATATGAGTTTATTTAATTAACCAAACCCTCAAGTGTTTTGCTTCGCACCACAATGTCTGATCTCTCACCATTCTATCTCAGTCAACCAATCATACACCAGAGCAACTTTTAAAATAAAGGGTTTTCACAGAAGGACAGCCTTCCACAGTTGAAAACCAGTCAGTGTAATGTTGTAATTTGATATTGATATTTCAAGTATTTAAAGGGATTTCACAAACTTTTGTGAGAAGATCACTGTTTCTTACAAAAATAGTACAGTGTTTTCCCAAAAACAAGCCCTGGGTGACTCCTGAGCTTAAGGCCCTGCTAAATAAAAAGAAGTGGGCTTTTCTATCTAGGGACAAAGATGATTTGTGCAGAGAGCATTGTGAACTGAAATACAAAATCAGGAAGTGCAAAGACGACTACAGGAAGAAGCTTGAGCTGGGGATGGGGCAAAACAACTTTCATGATGTATGGAGAGGACTGAAACACATCTCGGGCCATGGAGGGGGGGCGATGGGCGGGTTGGGGTCACCAATTAACAGGCCTGGGCAAAAAAACTAAACCTGTTTTTGAACAGACTTGATTCTGCCCAGCCCCCTGCACCCTCTTCCCCCTCTTCACACCTCTCCAGACAAGCCGTCTACTCCACACTGATCACTATTCCTCTGCCTTTCCTCTGCCACTGAGGGCTCACACGAACCTACAGCTTCTTATCAGTTAACACCCACACCCCTGTCTCACCACAAGCCAAGTTAGGAGGGAACTAAAAAAGATCAAGGCAAGGAAGACCCCAGGCCCACATAACATCTGCTCCAGGCTCCTCGGGGAGTGTGCAGACCAGCTCTCTGAGGTTGTTCTGCTCATGTTTAACCTGAGTCTTCGTCTGGAGAGTCCTGGCACTGTGGAAGACTGCAGGACAGAAGGAGCTCAGCTCTGCTGTATTTAAATCCAAAACCTGTCCTGGAGGACTGGAGACCTACACATTTTTGGTTCAACCATCATAAAACACACCTGTTGCACTAATTAAGGTCCTCTATGATTGTCTGAAGCTAGAGTAGCATGCATACTAAAGCAGGAATGCAACTAAAAGTACTGTTTCAGTTTTTATAGATTGCAGCGGTTGTACGCACTTTGATTATGTTGAACTCATTTTGATGAATCTAATAAATCATTTTGTAATAAATACTTCTTCAACTCTGTTTGGGTGCGAGGCTCTGCATAATGCAGCAGCAACCTTGGAACACACCTGATGCAGCTAGTTAACTCCTTTGGGCTTGTATGTAAGCTAAAGGTCTGTGTTTGATGAAGTAAGACTAGAACAAAACTTTGTTCTAAAAAAGTTGTGGACCTCCATGATTTGAGATTGAGCTTCCTGTTCTAGTAGAAGACTGTTTTGTAATTTGTAATGTAGCACCTCATAACTAGAAAAGCCTTTTTACTCACCGTACGGTGGAGAGCTTCTCTCCTTTCCGCCACTCCCATAGGACGATGGTGTGATTGTCATCCAGACCGACTGAAGCCAGCCTCTTCCCATCCGCTGTAGAAAGGCACATACAGACATCATAGGAATCAATAGGAACACCATCAGTACCATATAATGAGCTAACAATCTCCTAGTATTGACGCGTAACATTTTAGCTAATACAACTAGACAAGTTAAACATGTTGATGGCTCATGGTGATTAGAGCTGGATGCATCTAAAACCCTGTCTGATTTAGTCTCAGATGTTTACTGATAATCAAACTTAAAATCATCCTATTCCCAAGATATGCAGTTTATAAAAAAACACATTTAAATGTAGTTAAGCCGTCCTTCTAGAGTGATTTTTGGTGTACTTAGGGTGAAATCTCAGCTTATACTTCTAAAACACACACAATTGGTTACAAAGTTGAGGAAAAAGAGCCTGAGTTCAATGGTTCAAAGAAAGAGACAGACACAATGCCAATTATACGAAGTCAAAGAAAAACAAGAAGGAAGCACCATTCATAAACCACACAACAGGCAACGTTCAGAATAAGAATTCAACTGGTGATCAAAGGCCTGAACCTTCAAATTGAATTTTAAAGTGGCCCTACTGTGATTTTGGAAGGGTCATTATTTAGTTTTGGGAGTCTCCAACAACATGTTCTCGGGCATCCAGGATCAAAAAACTAAGGATGCCCTACACTTAAGATTTTCCTGGTTGACTATTTTTTGTACATTGAAGCCAATAGTCGACTAACAGTCGACATGAGGTTATTACAATATTTTATGCACTATACGGCGCATTTAAAATCATTTAACTCCTGTAAAATTTGTTTGTACTAAGCCCTGCTTTTGCCTGATGCCACCCGGATCTGTAGCATAGCGGTTTTTTTAAATCATTATCGGTCACAAAGCAACACAGGCTGTGGTTTATTGGTTGTTATTTCCCTCATAGTAAATAAAGTGCTAAAACAACAGCTGCCCTGGAAGCTCCGGTCGTGTCATGTAAAGAACGGGCATAGAATGAAGGACTAAATAAACAAATTATATAGCAGTCACAAAACAATCCAGTAAGCCTTTCCACTTTGAAAGAGCACAAGCGGCCACTGGGGGTGATGTACATGACAAGACATAAGGTGAGTTTGTAAGATTTCATAATCATTAGCTTCAATAGAAAGCTAGGTTTAATTGGTCAAAATACAATTTAATTAAAAAAAAGTTAATTTTTAAAATTGTAAATGTAGTCATTAAGGCTTGAGAAATGTAGGACTCAACTCTAATTGATGATTATGAAATGAAGAACATCAGTTGGACAGTAGTTCTGAGATCAATTCCAATTGACACATTCAGTGAGTTCTAGTATCAAGCCATCTGGCAGGAACCGTTTAGAACTTTTAGTAACTGCAGCCTGAGAATTCTTTATCAGTGAGTTGTGGGAAATCACTTCATCAACTTATGTTCACCTTTGCACATGCTCCAGTGTAAATCTGCTGTGGCCGAACAAAATGCTAAAAGGCAGACAAATCCTAGGATTGCAGATAAAATATTTAGATAAACTACTTAGTTTATGCAAAAGTGTTTTGCTTTAAATTTACGAAACATGTGAAAGCACTTAATTTCATAATTGTTTCTTAAATCATAAACGCAGAAGTAATATAGTTGTATGGAATGGGAATTTCAGACTTTAGCAGCAATTTTCCTTTAGCTCCAGATAAATTAGTGTTTTTGTCAAAATATTTCTTCTTCTGCATTCCCTGGGATAGATTGCTTGCTCGCTATGTGCAAAAAGAGAGAAATAGAGACCCACATTTATGTGCATTGTGTTAATCCTTAGACACTCTGTGACTGACAAAAATCCACATATCTAATACCATAGAAAAGCACAGGACTAGGCTCATTTCAGGTTAATATCTGACACACGTACTCCTCTGTAGCCACTATAAATCGATAAAGACATGGTAATCTCCTCAGAAACGTGGCTCCAAAGTGAACAGCTCTTAAAGTGATAGAATCTTTTTGAAGTCATTGTCTTGTTCAAAACCATATGCTTGGTACTATGTTTTGTAAAGAATGTTAAATGCCATTTGACAACAATATCATAAATGTCTACTAATTAAAATATTTTTAACATATATAAATATGTACTACTGTCAATTAAATTGCACATGATGGTGAGAGGAGAGAATAACAACGAACAACAAAGTAGCTGTGTTTCTGTGTAACACATTAATTAATTCTGCATAAGGACCTGTGCTAAAAATATGCTAAATACCGACCACGGTGGAATTAAATACAAAAATGCAATTGCACTGAATTTCCCCTATTTAAACGTCCTGGAAAAGTGAGGAAATACTTGTGCTGATGCTATGTATGCGGATGACATTTGTGCATGTATTAACAATTCGATTCATTTGTGTTAATGCACTACTTTTGAAAGCTCTAATTTTGGCATGTCCTGTATAACAAGTAGTTGTTGTCCAGCGCTAAATACAGACTGTGATGTCATAAAAATGAGGAGTGGGCTCGAAGCATTGACCATCTAAAACATGGACGTAGTGTCCTTCACGTCACCCATAGGTTCCTGGTAAAGATAAAAAGAGGCTCAAAGTCGTTGTAGCCAATACTCGAAAACATATCGAAAGAGGAGGGACATTCTGGCGGTAGTGAAGTGGCTGAAGGTTTAAACTTTTCATATCTTAAACAAACAAATTTAAACATAATTCACCCCCCTCTGAGTGTTAATGAAGATCAAAACTAGCGATCTGAATCAACAACCTTAATGAAGTTTTGTATTGGAACATGTTTTCTACTACAGCTCCAAAGTTGGTCAGTTTTAACATTGGAGTGAGTAAGAACCTGTTGACATTTGAAGTCAGCCTCAAGTAGCCACACAAGAGTTGCAGTTCAGTCACTTTCTATTTTGCTTCGAGGGGGAAAGCAGGAGGTTGCCCCTTGGTTCAGAGTCTCAGAGATTAGAGATTAGGTGGCATAAAAAAACAGAACCACATAGGGTGGGTAGATCCAACAAGACAGGCAGACAAAGGAGTGCAAAAAAAAATCAATAAAGAGAAAACAAACGTGGGAAGAGCAAGTTCCCAAAAATCCAATATGTAACATAAGTTAACATAAATACTTGAGCAATAAATACTGTATATGTAAAATAATATGTTTCATGTTAAGCAGCAAAGACAACTAAGCAACTAACAAGGGATGCGAAGTGCAGGGAAGGAAACTGCATGGAAAATTACAACAAGTGGAAAATTACTCGGGAGAATGGCAAACGTAAGAAGACAATGGCAACATCTTGTGGATAAATTAAAGAAAAAACATTCAAAACCTGACATTGTTCAGATGTATTTGTTAGAAAGATATTGAACAGCAAACACACAGACACAAGCACACTAAGTGAGGTGACTTGTTTGTTTAACACTGTAATGTTTTTCAGTGCTAGTTACAATAGCATGTATGCTAGGCTAAAATAATTTTTCAGCCTTGATAAAAATAGGATTAAAATGGTTGTTACTTTTCCAAAAGTCTTTTACAACACATCCAGTGCTGTACCATAAATACTACTTATTGACTGAGGACAACATCTATTAAAACTCATTCTGATGACATTACTGTCTGTAATGTATTAGTGAAAATGTAGCCCTACCATGCCCCCCAATCGGTGCAGTCAAATTGCTTTGAATTTTTTTTTAGCAAACGGAAACATTTGCAACAACAATGGAGTTTTGTTCAATATGGAGGGTGCAGATGTTGCAATGATGGAGCAGCTTTCAGATAATGTGTCCCCTTCGCCCCTGATTCCAAGTGTTGTAACAAATTATAATGTGGATTTTACAGATGAAGCGTTTAATCAAATACACAGCCCTACAGCTTAAATAATATCACTGATTGATTCATTGTACATTTCAGAACCTAAGCAAATATTAGTTCTGGTCCTTCTAATGCCAATAAGGGTGCTGTTTTCAGCGCAAATGAAAATTAATTGGTTCAAGCAGACCTCGTCCGGGTTAAAGAGGATTTATTGGCTCTACATGAATATTAATTTAGAACAAGATTGTAAAGCTTCAGTTAAAAGCGCCATTAACCGAGAAGAAATGTTCAGGCAGGCTGTTGAAGCTAGCATAGATAAGATGTAGTAGTCTTGTTTTAAAGTCATTGAAAATCTGGAAAAATCAGTGGCTGATTGCATTCTGCATAGTGAGGCCGAGTGGGAGAGAGAAATAAAAAACTTCAAGCTCACAAGTACCCAAGTACCCCACCCAAGTAATTGTAAGAATTATTTAGAGATTAGACCATTCCCCAACCTGGAACTTATGGGAACCTTAAGTACGTTGCTTAAAGAATCTGCTTTGAGCTGGTGGAAGGCAAAAATGGCAGGATAAGGAACTGGAAGTCATTTAAAGAAGCTTTTATGGCTGCCTTTTGTTCTGAAGATTATCTCACAAAAGTGGAGGACAAGTTAAGATCTCTGGTTCAGCAGCCTGGACTGTGCTTGAGGGATTTCACTTATGATTATCAAGCTTTGTGCCTGAAGTGGAAGCCATCGATGTCAGAAAGTGAGCTGGAGGGCCATGTTCTGAATAATATCAACCCTAAGGTAGCTGGATGTCTCAGAGGGACAGTCAACACCGTCAAACAGTTGGGAGCAAGAGTCAAGAAGGATTGTCTGGGAATGAAGGATTACTGGCAGAAAGTCGGAAACCAGAACAGCAAAGAGAAAGCATCAAGAAGACTGGACGGTAGGATTTTCTCAAGACTGTTCTTGGACCTTCTATAGTATAACCCCACAATATCACTTCCCTACCTCGCGTGACCCTTAAGCTGAATGGGAAGAATGTAACTGCAGTGTTGGATACCTGAAGGACCTACACGCTCATGCAAGAAAGTTTGTGGAAGGAACTAGGTGGAGATGCTAAAGGGAAACCCGCAATGTGTGATCAGAGGTTTGTTTGGCAGATGGACAAATCCACCAACCCACCAGAGTAGAAAAAAACTTTGCTTTCAGTGGCATCAGAAGGACATTGAAGTAAACACCTATGTTAAGAGATACCAACCTAGCATTTTCCCTTATTGTAGGAATAGATTTTTTCACTACCATCGGAGTGGTTCTGGATTTTGGGATGCTAAGGTATGGATTACCATCAGAGGAAGGGTTGTGTGGTTGTCATTTGCCCATACAAGGGGTACAGGCCAAAAGATGGATGTTCAACATTGTCTGGCCAAAGTAGCATTACATTTATATCTAGTATTACCACCAACATTTGAAAGATCTGACGAATACCAACCAGCACCGCTGTCTTGGGAAGGAAAAGCATCAGTGGTACAGCATACCATCTCGCTGACCAATGAGGTACCCTTTGAATCAAATGCTTATCGTGAATCTCTGATGAAGAAAAAGATCATCGAAGAACAAGTGGACAAGATGCTAGAAGAATTAATGCCTTAAGAGATGTGAAGACCTCTAAAATTGCCCAAATCCTGAGAGAAGAAATCTTTACAAGGTGGGGAGTCCCTAAGTATATCATCTCTGACAGGGGTGCACAATTCACATCAAAGATCCTTGCAGAGCTTTGCAAAGGCTGGGGATGCATCCAAAAGCTTACAACCAGCTACCACACGCTGACAAATCTAACGGAAAGAGGTAATAGGACCGTAAAAACAATGATTGCCTCTTATGTTGGACAAAACCACCAGACCTGGGACCAATGGTTACCTGAATTCAGATTTGCCATTAACACCCCTCAACAGGAAAGGAAGGGCCAAAAACCTGCAGAGTTAATGCTGGGCAGGCAACAGAAGGGTCCATTGGAAAGGCTAATGCACAATTTCTTCACACCTTGCCATGCTTCCCTATTAACTCTTATAAAAAGTGAAGGTCCCATTTGAAACATTGTAAATGTACTCCTACGGGGGAAAATTTTACAAGTTTATCAAACACTATAATCTACTTTATCTTTAAACAAGTTTTGCTGTTAAAACTTCAATTAAAATGGGGATAAAAGTCAGTGAATCACTAGCTATAGTTCATCTACAGTAAGCCAGTGCAGGGCAAATTCAAGATTAGGATGAATTGATGGTCTGCTCCTTCTGAGTGAGGGGTGAGTTCCTCATTCAATGGATGGGGACACACTGACACTGCTGCAGCTTTTGACTATTGGGCCCATACATGCTGCTTACAGCAACCATAGCAAAAATGGTTCAATTTAGCTTTTAGATGTAAAACAACTATTTGGTACAGAACAGAAGTATATTTTTTTAAGATTTTAAAGTTTGGACAGCAAACCTTTTGTTGGCTTGAGAGAGCCAATCTTTAAAAATGTTATAAAGCTGTAAGATAAGTGATATATGATGGGGATAGGTTAGATAGGCACATTGAATCACATTGCTTTTTCAACAATTTGTATGTTTATAGTGCTCAGACACCATATCCGTTTGGACAAATACTACGAGCCAATGATTCGAATGCTAGAGTAAACAGAAGAAGAGTAATTTAATTTTGAACAACATCCTGGAGTTTGTTCCAGAGAGCGCTCTTCCCCCTCTGGTGGATTTACTAATCTATCAGAACTTGGATCTTATTGGATCTTGGATCTTACTAATCTTTATCAGAACAAGATAGTAGGGCTACGTCTTGTGATCGAAGAGAGTGAGCTGGAATAAATCATGATAGGAGAGTGTTCCGGAAGAACGGTGCCGAGCCATTCAGCACCTCAAAGGCAAGGAGCAGTATCTTATAGTCGATACGATATTGTATTGTTGTAATGTGTAATTGTAATGTGGTCATATTTCTTTGTTCTTGTAAGAACTCTAGCTGCTGCATTCTGGACTAACTGTAATTTAAGTAGTGCTTTCCATTCTGGAGATCATGAAAGCATGAACTAATTTTTCTGCATCTACAATAGACAGCATCCATGGTGGATGGTTCCATACTTTAGCAATGTTCCAGAGGGGAAAGAAGGCGTTCTTAGTAACATAAGAGTTTCTTATCAGTTCACTTTCTATAATAACGCCAAGATTTTTAACTGTAGTGGAGTGTGTCCAATGTTACGTTAATGGTGACATTTGACCCCCTCTAGAGCCCAGAGGTCAAATACTTTTGTACCTTGCTCAGCAAGTTATTGCTCAGACTGATAAGTTACTTAAGTGTTGACAGTTTGAAGTTATTACAGAACTCTCTGTTTGAGCTACAATGTGTAACCCCATGTTAAGTCAATTGAAAGCACTATCAGTAGTTTTCAAGTATTCTTTAGTGGTAGCAGCATGGAATATAGCAAACCTGACGAGTTTGAACAGAATTGACTTTCTTTTGGTAAAGGAATCTGATAATCAAGCACCATGAACTACACATTTAAGTTAACAACAGTTGTTAGTTCCTACCTGAGAAGTCAAGTGCACACACTCCAAACTGATGAAATCCTTTAAGTACAGACATCGGCTTTAAAAACTCTGTTTCCCAGATATGAATTGAAGAGTCGCGGCCCACCTGAAGACACAAACCCAGAGATGAGCTGAGAAGATTTTAGATGTAAACATTAGAAAAACTTTGATGTAAATGTTCCTGACCTGTCCCGTGGCTACATAGTCTTTGATGGGGTGGATGGCCAGGCACAAGATGTCATCGTTATGGCCAAGGTAAAAGCGCTGCGTGTTCTGGTGTCTGTTGTACACCACTCCTACCGCTGCTACGTGATAAACAATCTCACCACTCTGGGTGTAGAAAAGATTACTCCTGCAGTCATAGCCTCTGTAACTTAAGCACACACACACTTGAGTGTTAGAAACATACACATTGATAATCCCACAAATAAACATTTTTTTAATAATTCAGAAAAACTGCTAGAACCAACACAGTTTTTAAAAAATAACAGATTAAATTGAACTTATGTCAGGTCTTTTCTGCTGTCTCGTCAGATCGTTTAGCTCGTGTTAGCTTGTCTGTGTGTTTTTCAAGCTAACTTGTGTTTGTGAGTTATTAATATGCAAACTGCTTTATGATTATGCTTAATCTTAAGCTCCTCCTCTACATTGCCCTGTGTTGTCGCGTCGAGTGTGGATTACTCTGTTTGGAGGATTTCTGAGTTTCTGATTCTGTTTTATTACACAGTGTAAGTATTACATTTAATATACATAAAAAATAATGCAGACACAAAATCAACATAGATTGAATCCCCCCCAAACAAAAGTTTGTCTTTTAAATATTATAATAAATTCTAATATTTCTAAAAAGAGCATAATTAATATACAATAGAAAATATATCGGTATTAAAATGACAAATATATAGATAGTTTTGATCTTTTTACAGCACTTTTGAAAATTTGAACACAGATGTTTCCAAACTCAGAGGAACTTGGTTATTTAGCTATTTCCTGTGGGGAAAAATTGCACTTTTGGTTGTTCTATACTTTGACAAACGCCTCCCATAAATTTTATCTGAACTTCTCCAAACTCCATCAGTCTCATCATGAGCTATATGTCATGTAAAAATGCAAAATCTTTTTGAATAAGAAAAAAGTTAGCGGCAATGGCAAACAGCAAATATATAAATTTGGATCTGAAACAGGAAGTTGCTATAGAGCAGGCATACAATGTCTGATCGGGCTAAAGTTTAGATACTTATGTCATATAAATTAGGTCATATTCATATTACAATGAACATAATCATAGAGCAACATATCGTTTAAGAGCCTGGTTCAATTTCAAAAACAGGAAATGCATCAGCTACATTCCGCAGATGAACCTCCAACAAAGTAGACAAAACTGGCAGATGTGTACAATCATGTGCAATGATGTTTAGAAAGCTTGTATTGATCCTTATGATCTGTTCTCACTCAAGACATACCTGACTAACTGATACTTGAAATACTTTGCATTGGAGGAAAAACATTATATTAAACCAGTTATTTTATGCTAAAAATTGGTTTAGGACATGATTGTTATAACGAATGATCAGTATTATTATTATTATTATTATGCCTCGCAAACTATTTAGACAGGCTGAGACAGAAGTGACAACTGAATGCTGCTGTGAAAAATGTATTCAGTATTCTTTTTAATGAGCTAGATTTAAAGATGGGTAGCTTCACTCACACTTCAGTACATTTTCACTGAAGTAGTTATAGTTTTACCAGAGTACACTATTTTTGTACTCTATCCAACCTTAGCATCAGCCAATCTTAGCAACTCTTTGTGTTTCAGTCTCATTTGATAATAAACAGAGCTACTGGTGTTGTAACAGCAGGAGACAGACACTCAGAGGCTGGATCAGTTACTGTACTTACCCATGAACAAAATGCAACCTCAATCCACTGGCTGGGGCACTCTCCCTCTTTTTCATGGTCATGGTGCACTGCTTCTCCTTACACTGCTCTTTAAGTTGAGGTAGATCTTCTTTGTAAACCTGTTGTACATTATCATTATTAATCACATCCACTCAGGATAAACTGCACATATTTAAACACCATTTGCACAAAACATATGTTTAATGTGAACACAAACCTGTCGACGATAAGTGAGTTGTGTTTCCTGTTCGATCTCAGAATCCATCTCAGGTACATCTGACTGATCCGAGTCTGATTCTTCACTGTGTGAGTCTATTAATGTCTCTAAAGGAAGATAAGGGACCAATTTTACTAGTGTTTACTATTGTTTCAAATGAGTAAAAACAAGTAAAAGAACACTTTAGCAATGAGTCCAATAACCTCAATCTCTCCTGAGGAGCCCTAAGTATTTTATTAGTCATGTTAAAATGCTCACACCCCATGGTATAAATTTATCACAGAAAAAAAGCTGATGACTGAGAAAAAGTGCTGCCATGGTGAGCCCTGAGAGAGCCAACAGTAAAATGAACACCAGCATGGTAGATTGAGAGGTACATGAAAAACTCCAATAAAAGCAAAACAAGAAAAAAAACCACTACACATTTTAAAAGAGGACTACATTTTTTTTTTTTACAAAGGCTAATTTTCCAAATCTCCTACTTAGCAGTTTTTCCTCCATTTTTGAATCAGCTCTTCCATTCTTCTTATCTGGTGATAGAATTTTTAGCTTAGCTTAGCAAAGATAATTGAATATGATAGCACCAGTATTTACTTTCACGTGACAATAGAGTTTTTTAGCATTCCCCTAATTCAGCAGGCTACCTTCATATCTTAAGCCTGTTTCACATAGCAAGCATAAGCGTAATGCAAGTGGCACTTTTTACTGCCCGCAATGGCAGCATATCAGCGCATGAGAGAAGTGGCGCAGGAACTTCAGTGCAGTGATCGTTTCGGCACCGGGTCTATTTCTTAGACCAGGAAAAACTTGTAGATTTAAACCAAATAGTAGATTGTTAATCTACCATGTTGTAAATACAGTATTATGTAAAAGAAAAATTAAAAAAAGAATATCTTTATCCTCAAACTTACAAAACAAGTTCATATTTTATACAGATGTTTTCTGACGTTACATATGACACATATAATTATTATTACACTATTAATACAAAGTAAGAACAGTAGTCATGTTGACTTCATGATGACTCTTCTAAACAAAAGGAAGTGTCACAGGTGGAGAGGTCATTTGTGATATACAATAATTGCTGAATAAAGACCTGCAGGCAAGCTTGAGGGCAGTTGAATTAATTCTTTGCGTGGATGTAAGTAACATTTTGCTATAAATATACTCTAGCTAGATTGAACTACACATATGTTGCACAATGTTGCACACAAAATGCACATCTATAGTGTAGAAGTTGATTATTTAGAAAAAAATCTAAAAAGAAATTTGATATGTACACATACTTCTCAAGTTGATACTGTCCTGTACTAAAAGGCAATGTTCGCCACAATTAATTTGTGTCGGCCCCAGGTAGATAAAACAATTCTGTTTTTGCATTACTTTACTCTGTAACGAAGCTTGTACAAAAGCTGGTACACGCGCGCACAACCAACGCTGCCAGCGTGAATACAAAGCGACTACGCTGTGCTTCCACTCCGCATACATGCTGCTTATGTTATGTTTTTGAAACGCTTGTGAAACAGGCGTTAGACTTGAAAATTGAATTATACAAATATCCTCCTCTGGATTATCTTTTACATTTTGTAATGTGTTTTGTTACTAGCTAGTTATTTACATAGTTTGGCCTTTACAGAAAACAAACCTATGAAGCTTTATATCTAAAAACCATTCTGAAAACAGATAGATCCTTAGAATTCCAAATGGATCTTTTGTTAATATACCAAAAACCCGTCCCAGGTTGTTCCTAGAATTTTACGCCAAAATTTGCGGCTGACTCTAGAAGTGAGCAGGTTTTCATTCACTCCCATGTTAAAACAGAACAACTTTGCAACTGTAAAAGCAGTCACTACTTTTGACCTTTGAGAACACTCTGAGGGAGTGACTTACTTTTTAATTTGTTTGTTTAAGATATATTAAGCCTTAAAGTTATGCAAGGTATGGTATGGTTCCACGAGTGGCAGTTTATTGACAGCTCTTCAGCTAGTCTGGTCACATCTGATCCTTTGGTCATTCTAGCCCACTTCATCTGAAGAAACTTTCATAGCTGGCTATATCCACACTGAGCCTCTTTTGCCTTCATCAGAAAAATATGGGTGACATCACAGTTACCATCTCAATGTTTTATACAGTCAATGGATAAATCTTCAGTATCCAAATCTCCTGATCGCTTATAATTTTTTAACTTACTAACTAACTCATTAAATCAGAATCATACCCGCAGCATTTTCATTTCCGTGACAGTAACACCGAGTTGTGTTTTTTTGTCTTTTCAAAATGTAATATTGGTGTAGTAATTCTGTTTTTTGGCACTGTATGAAATCTCTGTTTCTGTTCGTGACCATGGTATGGCAGCAAATTGATTCAATTGTCGTGCAGGACTGAAAGCATATCGACGATATATATAAACTTCTGTTTGCTATTTATTTTAGTGCACAATGTCACTATAGATGAGTCCAGTTTTAAATAGCAAATAAATAAATGACTTATGCTACCTGTATAACTTGATTCAATGAACTTTGATAAGCAATGTTAAACACAACAATTCCAAATCTGTAAAACACTGAAAATTAACTACATACAAAACTAATAGCTGTTTAAGTTTATTCATCAGCAGCAGGTTGGAGAGGATCTGTCAGTTTTGAGCTAAAACTGTTATCCCTTGTTTCTCTACAAAATCAATTTCATTTAGAGAATTGATTTCTCCAAATGCCTCAGTTAATTTAACAAGTCTAATCAATTCTCCATCCCTTCTGGAGCTTTTATCGTGTTGTGCAGTTCATCATTCTATTTTAAACTGCTTGATATTCTTGTTAGATTAGATGAGTGTGACACAAATGTACATACTTACATACATTGTAATTAATGGTGATATTTCAGAGTGACCTTGATCATAAAAATTGCTGTTTGTTTTTAATTTATTACAAAAAAATCAATAAATATCGCTCCCTACTAATTGATTATCTGATACTAAGCAGTAGAATAGGCAGTTCAGTTGAGGATATCTTTACCTTTTCTGTCCAGCGCAAAGGACTTATTTTCAAACATTTTAACCTTTTAAACAAACACATTTTCCATTGTACTGAGCTGCATGATCATGGGGAGTCATACACAGAGTTATGTAACAAAAATGTCACAGCAATAGTACTTTAAATAAGATGAGTTTGCTTAGCTTACTCATATTTCTAACTAAAACTAACATTGTTTTACAATAGTAGTTTAATTTACATATGCAAAAGCGTCCCTGTTGAAAAGGAATGGTTTACTCGAGTTATGTGTTCACCTATTTGGCTGAAATAAACTGTTATATACTTTCACAAACTTAGCTGGTTATCAAAAAGAGATTGTGTACCTTGAGGAGCTATGTGAAGGGTGTCTTTAGACTTTCTCTCTGTCACAAACTTCCACTGGAACACTGAATGATCGGACCCACCAATGGTAATCACCCACTGATAATCATGTGACCATCGGATGTTGGTGATGTGTGCAGAGTGCCCTAAATACTTCTTAAACTTGGCACCTACAGGTTGAAACAGAGAAAAAAGAAAATAGCACCACATTCTTTTCTCCTTGACATCATTTACAGAAACCTCAGCACACAACCTGTTAAAAAACAACATTTAGTATTCAGCAGGTAAAGAAAAACCTGATTCAGTGTCTGAGAAAGCAAATAAAAAATTAACAAATACAAAAATACTCACTTTACTTTTACTTTATTTATCAATACAAACTAGAAGACTGTTACAAGTCACTTCTCACTGTTTTCCTGAGTACCCATGTGGATTCGATTCTAACCAATAGACAAAACAAGTATAAGTACTCGTGTTGATAAGAACTTTAGCAGAAGAACATTCTATTTTTAACTGAATTTTTCCACTTTTTAATAATAGTTTAGAGAATATAACTTTGTTTTAAAAATATTGTAGTTGATAATACAAAACTCATCAATGGCACTAATTCACAATTCAGTGTTTTTCATTTGTCACAGTTAGTTTTAATCAAAAGTAAAGAAGCATGTGGTGCAAGCCCCTTGAAAAGAGTTCAAACAAAAGCAGTTGTTTTAAAACAGCATGTACGTATTTATGAGCAAACATTTAGGAAAGAGATCATACATTGGTACATCGATCTTGATATTTATATAAGAGAATGAGATTTTTGTGAGAAGGCAAAAAGTACAGTTTCAAAACATACTTTAGCTGCGATTTTATGGAATTGATTGTCCGCCAGTGAAACAAATGCAAGTTTTGATTGCGCTCTCGAAATTTTCCTTTTTTGGTTTGATCTTTGTGAACACTCTGAGGGGGGTGACTTATTTTAAAATTAGTTTGTTTAAAATAATTAAAAACTTTACCTTCAGTCAATCAGACACCGAATCACGGCCATGTCCCGCCTCTGAGGAAGCATTTTCAAGAACTGGGTATGCACATTTGGAGCCTCATTTGACATTGCCAGAACCCTATGGTTGACATCACGAACACACTGACCATGTTATATACAGTCAATGTCTTTCACCTGCGCTTCCTTTCAAAAGGGGGCGTGTCCGAGAGCCCGGAGCAGAAAGTAAGTATTCAAAATGTATTTAATTGAACTTTTCTGTTTCATAAGATTAATACTAAACCACATTTTTTACATGACTTTTGGGAGACGAATGAAGATGAATAACACTAACCAATGAAAATGGGTTCTTCGTAAAGAGTTGTCACACTAACTAACGCAATGAACAAGCACACCAATGTTGTTCCAATAAAGTTTTTCATAAGCTTTTCATCCAAGGGAAAGTCTATGCCAGGGTACTGGAAAGAATAATCTGATCGATAATCGAACCTTGGGTCCAAGAGAAACATTACGGTTTCTATCCAGGCCATGGAACACTGGATCAGCTCTACACTCTTTACAGAGTTCTCAAGGGAGTTTGCTCAATTAGTCCACAAGTGTTTTGTGGATTTGGAGAAGGCTTTTGACCGTGTCCGTCATGGGGTTCTGTGGGGGGTTATTTGGGAATATGTGGTCCGGGGCACTCTGCTAAGGGCCGTCTGGTCTCTGCACATCCAAAGTAGGAGCATGGTTCACAGTCCTGCAGTAAGTCAGACCTCTTCCCGGTTCATTTTGGACTTTGGCAAGGCTGTCCTGTCACCAAATCTGTTCATTATATTTATGGACACAATTTCTAGACAGAGCCAGGGGCTGGAGGGGGTCAAGTTTGGGGACCCTAGGATTTCCTCTCTGCTTTTTGTGGATGATGTTGTCCTGTTGGCTCCCTCAGGTCAGGACGTTCAGCAAGTATTGGGCAGGTTTGCAGTATGAAGCTGCAGGGATCAGGATCAGCACCTCTAAATCAGAGGCCATGGTTCTCAACTGGAAAAAGGAAGTTTACTCAGTCTAGGTTGGACAAAAGATCTAGCCTCAAGTGGAGGGGTTCAAGTATCTTGGGGTTTTATTCACGAGTGAGTAAAGGATGGAGTGTAAGATTGATAGGCAGATTGTTGCAGCGGCTGCAGTAATGCGGTTGATCTATCGATCTGTAGTGGTGAAATAGGAGCTGAGCTGAGGCTAAGCTCTCCTATTACCAGTCAATCTACGTCCCTACTCTCACCTCTGGCCGTGAGCCATCACCAAAAGAATAACATCTCGGACTCAAGCAGTTGAAATGAGCTTCCTCCGCAGGGTAACAGGGCGCTCTCTTAAAGATAGGGTGAGGAGCTCCATCATTTGGGAGGAGCTTGGAGTAGAGCCGCTGCTCTTTCACAAAGAGAGGAACCAGTCGGGATGGCTCGGGCATCTGTTCCGGATGTCTCCTGAACGCCTCCCTAGAAAGGTGTTTCAGGCATATCCTGCCAGGGGAGGCCCCGTGGAAGACCCAGGACTCGTTGGAGAGATTATGTCTCCAGATTGGCCTGGGAACGCCACAGTACAGCTGGAGGAAGTGTCCTCGGTGAGAGAGGCCTGGGTATCTTGCTTAGAATGCTGCCCCCGCGACCCAGCCCCAGATAAGTTGATGAAGATGGATGGATGAATGCATTGTTATGTTTGTAGATAATAGCTTTATGCAGAAAAGTGTTTACTTAAAAGCAGTTTAATTTATTGGATATTTACATTCAGAAATATAATAAAGGGGTAGTATATTTGGGTTTTTGAATTTGTGAGCTTTTGAACAATTTTCATAAAAAAACTAAAATGTTCAGTTTAAAAAGTCATTTAATTTGCTAAACACACAAAAAAATGTGAAATTCATCGTCAACCCCTACTAGATAAAAACATCACCAAAAACACGTAAGGTTGTTTAGTAATATTTTTAATAAAAAAACAACAATAATTTAAAAATAATAAGTTTGTCCACTACACAGTGGCGCTTAAGAAAGACTGAGAAGAGACACATGAAAACTCACCTTTTCTTATGCATGGGTACCGAAATAACTTGACTAATCCATAATCATCTGCAGTAACTAACACTTGGTTATTGAAGTTTGCATCTACAGAGTTGATATCATGGATGTCTGAGTATTTCGGCCAGATGCCATTGACCTCTGGCCCGAGAATACATGTCCAGGAAGACCACTGGACAAGCTTCAGCTCCTCCCTACTGGTCACCTCCTTGCCACCTGAAAAGAGCAAAAAGAAAAAATGGTCACATCAAGTTTGAACCCTGTAGTATGAAGCACAAGTTTTGATTGTAAACATTATTACTTGGCATCCTGTAGAAAAGACGTCTCCCGTTCCCATCGTTTGTCTGAAGATACTTGCTATCTGTTGACCAGTCCATGTGTGTGATGAAGCTGCTGGAGGCCACACACTCACCAACCTTCTTGTAGCGCTGGACGACACCGTAGATGTCCACAGAGCTCTCGTTGGAACCTACAGCAAGGTGCGCTCCATCAGGAGAGTATTTCAGCTCATGGATGGCCTCTTTACGGTCCTTAATGTGGACCACCTCCGTCATATCTCTTCAACAGAAGAACGTTTACAAGTTTTAGATGAATCTTGACAAATGGTTTGCCCAGCAAACTCTTATGGTTCAGGTTGCCTATAGTTCTGCAAGGACAGAAAATGTATTGGCTTATTGAACTCAACCAGTTAATTGGGTTTCAAATCCAGAGTCTGATCACCATCTGATCTCCTGCCTCAAATGTTTTCTATGGGTGATGATCCTGGTTAGTAATAAACGTTTATCTTGTAGTGTAAATCTGAATCTCATTGAGTCCATGTCCATTCCTGGAATTTACTTAAGGAACTTTAATCCAAGTTATTATCTCATTATTTTCTTAATACACTCAGGCAAACCTCTAGCTTAATCGTCTCATTAACATATCCTTAATAATCCAGCTCTTTACTCACACGCCTATCCTGTACTATACTGTTTGTGGAGAGGAATGTGTGCCAGATTCACACGAAAAATAAATTAAAAGAATAACATGACTTGCAAACAAACTGAATCCAGTTTGTTAAAAAAACAAAAACAAAGTCATTAATATGAATTAGTGTTGCCACAAAAATCCTCAGGAGTTTCTTACAATTACAAGCAATGATATTCTGACATTTTTTTGTGACTGGTGTCTAGAACGATGTAGGGCGCTAATCTGGCATTTAATGTTATTCTTCTGGGAAGAGTTATGGCTGTGTGTTAGCTCCGTGTGTGGCTGTGTGTTAGACCGTAAATAACATGAATGGAGTAAGCATGTCGTCTTCCTTACGTATTTGGCAAAATGCAGTCTTAAATTTTGAGCAAATCAGCCATTTCCATGTTACATATATATAATGTGTAGGACACCCAGACCTAAAAAAGACTATTGGGTAGAATTTCAAAACTGGACAGGAAGCTGGTTATTTTAAAATGCAAATAAAAAAAATATATATAGGATATGTACTTTAACTCCTCACAACAATTTTATTTATTTGTTACTAAATTCGGCAAGTAAAATCTTAAGGTACATGCAATGTGAAATTGTAAAGTTTATTTGGCTTTGACAAAAGGCATTTCCTTGGTGACTCCCTGAAACAGGATGTTGTTATAGCTCAGCCATACAATGTCCGATCAGGCTTTAACTTATTATCACATTCTCATAATAGTCAAAAGTCTGAACACATTTAGATGACAACACACATTATCAGTCATAGAGCCACCTAGATATTTACAACATGGTTTTATTTTTATTTTTACACCTCTATTTCAAGCAGTGCATGACGTACAAATAAAACTCTTCACACATGTGTAGGATACTAAGACTCTCAATTTACATTTCCTATCACAAATATAGGCTTCATACTTTAACAAACTAGAGATTGTGCCTGTCCCTAGTCTTAATGTGGTTCAATGCCACATTGCTCCTTTTTTTTTTGGCTTTCACAAAGCTGTGGCAGCTTGTGAATTTTGCTGTAACGCACCTTATTATTTATATATATATTTAGCTGTTGTCATACAGGAATGAAATTTGGTACACACGTAGGGTACAAACAAAAATGTAATATACATTTAGTTTCAAAACTTGACAAAGTAAGTTATTTTCCCATTATCTGTACAAAAAAAATTGCTGTTTTGCTTGTCTGATTTCACAATCTCATCCACCGGTTTTACTTAAACATTTACAAACTCCATCACAAGACACATGCCATGTTATATTGTGAAGGTTTTTTGTCTACAAAGAAGGCCGTGGCCATTGTGGCTGATGAATGTACTTTTTTTATTGAAACAGGAAGTTATAATAGCTCAGTCATACAATGTTATGCGTTGAGAGTCATATTACACAGAATCAGTTATAGCTTATTCTTCAAAATTTCTTAAAAAGGAAGAGCGGGTTTAAGTGTCGCAGAGTTACAGAGACTGAGTTCTGTGTGTACGTGTTCTGACAGTCATTTGTTGTGAAGGCGTGCATGAGTAATCAGAGATTTGCATACTTGCAAAGTGTGTGATGGTGTTATTTACAAATGCTAATGTACTTTACAAAGTATATTCTGTTAGTTTGAAGAAAATAACTTTTGTTTGGCAGATTTTCACTTGTGGTAGTTTATTTTATATCCCTGACCCCAGAATAACCTTTGTACTTGTTTGATTGTGATTTTCTGGCTTCACAGTTGTATTTGGATATTCATGTCGGTCTCATCAATATTGTACTCAAAATTTACAACTAGGAACTACTGTTCATAAATCTAAATAAAAAAACTGTAAAACATTCTATTTTATTTAATTTCAAATGAGAACACTGTCCCAGCAGTATTCTAATTTGTAAATAACTTAGTAGACATCTTGTTTTGACCACTGAACAACAATCATGCATTCATAAAAAACACATTTATTTTTATCACTCTTATGCAGCAGGTAGCTTTACCTGACTCTAAGCACAGTAAAGGAGCCATCTTTCATCCCTAGAGCGAGATGAATACCATCAGTGCTGACTGCAGCGCAGCGAATGGGCTCCTCCATGTTACAGCGAGCTATCAGCGCATGATCCACCAGACTCCATATCCTCCAAAGAGAGAGAGGGAGAGGTAACGACTCATCAGGGTACACACATTAGAGCAATGAACATAAAGAACATCTTAATAATTACCCTCATCAAAACCTAACACAGTCATTGAAACAAATTGCATTGCTCAGAGGAATGAAAAAATGAAAATTGATAATGGCAGATGTTTTCTGTCTGGTACCAAACAAGGTTCAAACAATCACAAAATGCTTAATTTCAATTAATTTCACTATTTTTCAAACACAGGAGAATAAATGGTTAGTAAATGTAAAGGGGTTCATGAACTGGATTTTTATGATTGAACAATGGATACAAATTCCTAAAATGTTTATGTGTTGTGCAATTTTTTTAAAAAGTTGAACGTAAAGTATTTTTTTACATGGAAGTGAATTCCAACCTGCTCACTTCTGTACCCCGGTCAAGGCTCTGTCGCTTCCTATTGCACAGCGGCAGGGAGAGAAGGAGGTTGCCGCTTGAAACACAACAATGCCAAAGCCATTCTGTCAGCTATAACTGCTAAAGGACATTCATGTTACAGACATGAAGTAGAGCCCTCTGTTATATGAAGAGTGATTTACACTGTTTGAAGAGTTATTAGGCAAGTTATATTTTTGAGATTAATTTTATCATTGAGCAACTACTATATTCTCAATCAACTCAAAAGACACATAAATATCAAAGCGGAATACTTTTGGAAGTTGGAGTGGGCTTTTTTGGTTTTGGCTATCTTAGGAGGATATCTGTGTGTGCAGATAACTATTGCTGTGCAGAATTATTAGGCAAAATAATAAAAAACAAATATATACCCATCTCACTCATTTATTTTTGCCAGGCAAACCAATATAAAATCTCAAAATTTACAAATACACATTTCTGAAATCCAAAACAAAACAAACAAATCAGAGACCAATATAACCCCTTTTCTATAAAAGGACACTCAGACGCCTTCTATCTATTCAGCTTATTGATCTGTTCACCATCAACATCGCATGCAGCAGCAACCACAGCCTTCCAGACACTGTTCAGAGAGGTGTACTGTTTTCCCTCCTTGTAGATCTCACGTTTCATGAAGGACCACTGGTTCTCTATGGGGTTCAGATCAGGTAAACAAGGGGGCCATGTCATTATTTTTTAATGTTTTAGACCTTTACTGGCCAGCCACGCTGTGGAGTATTTGGAGGCATGTGATGGACATTGTCCTCTATGAAAATCATGTTTTTCTTGAAAGATGCCTACTTCGTCTTGTACCACTGCTTGAAGAAGGTGTCTTCCAGGAACTGGCAGTAGGACTGGGAGTTGAGTTTGATCCGAAAAGATCCCACAAGCTCATCTTTGCTGATACCAGCCCATACCAGTACCCCACCTCCACCTTGCTGGCGCCAGAATCGGAGTGGAGCTTTCTGCCCTTTACTGATCCAGCCACGGACCCATCCATCTGGCCCATCAAGACTCACTCTCATTTCATCAGACCATAAAACCTTGGCTCAGTCTTGACGTTTTATCTTGTGTCTCTTGTTCAGTGGTGGTCCTTTTTCAGACTTCCTTACCTTGGCCATTTCCCTGAGTATTGCACACCTTGTGCTTTTTGACACTCCAGTAACGTTGCAGCTCTGAAATATGGCTGAACTGGTGGCAAATGGCATCTTGGCAGCTTCGCATTTGATTTTCCTCAGTTTTTGGGAAGTTGCTTAGTGCCTTCTTCTTTCAACGTGCTTCTAGCGACCCTGTTGGCTATTTGCCATGAAACGCTTGAATGTTCTGTGATCCCGCTTAAAAACCATGGCAATTTCAAGGCTGCTGCATCCCTCTGCAAGACATCTCACAATTTTAGACTTTTCAGAGTTCGTCAAGTCTCTCGTCTGACCCATTTTGCCAAAGGAAAGAAAGTTGCCTAATAATTATGCACACCTGATATAGGGTGTTGATGTCAATAGACCACACCCTTTCTAATTACACAGTTTGGTAGCAGGCTTTCAAGCCTATACAGTTTGGAGTAGGACAACATGCATAAAAAGGATGATGTGGCCAAATCATATTTGCCTAATAACTCTGTACACGGTGTAGACTAAATAGACTAAAGTACTAGTAGTGCAAAGGACTTGCTCAAAAGATTAAGCACTTTTTGTTGTCTCAGTTCATGAACCTTTTACATAACCATAATAATAAATTGGCTCTTTTATACTTCTGCTTGTTGATTTGCTCTCTTACCGAACAGAGCGGTCATCGCTGCCAGTCATAGCCAGAGGTTTGGTAGGGTGAACCGCTAGAGCCCAGAGCTCACCCTCACAGTGGCCTTGCATGATGAGGAAAGGTTTGGTACGATCATGAACCACCACCTCAAAAATCTCACTGTCCTGTGTGCCCACCAGGATGTGATCCCCTCTCCAGCATACGCTGCGCACTGAAAGCCCTGCACACATCCAGCATGGAAAGTCAGCAAACAACATCTACAAGCTGGACAAATTCAACATAGAAGAGTTATTCTCTATTTTTTTATTTATTTGAAAATGATATAAACAATACAATTATGGTTTAGCTGAAATTTCTGATTCTGGGCTACTTTAAAATCCAATCAGGTGTGGGAAGATTTGCTGGAATTTGAGGCGTTCCAAAAAATTCACTATGTGCTTGACTCAAACGGATTTAATTGATGTTGTTGTTCTGGTTGTATATTCTACTTTAGTCAGCTGAACCGACATTTAAAAACTTGATGGGTCTATCATTAATGCTTAAAGTAACAACTAACTTTTGTAAAGTTAGGCTTATCCCCAACACTCCTTGTGATATTAAGTAGTTTTTAATCTGTTCAGCCCTAGGTTTGGGTACCAAAACCCAGTTCCAAAACAGAACCGGTATTTGTAGAACCAGTTTGCACCAGATTGAAACTTGTAATTAGACCAGTAGTGTTTTCATACTACTTATAGTAGCCGATTGTCAAAAGGAATATAAACTTATCTCACTGAAGTAAGTGTACTTTCTGTCAGTTGTGGCTAAGTTAAAGCAGCAAAGCTAGAATAAAAGCATTGTAAAGACAATAAAGACATAAATGGAAGAAGTTTCCTCCAAAAATAGAACAGTACTCATTCTGATATTAGTTAAAATATGCTGAAAAAAATTAGTTCTAAGCTATGCTCACTTTAACTCTAACTTTAACTCTAATAAAACTAAAATAGACAAAAGTATTGAGCTGCAGGGTTAACGCCAGCAGCAGTGTGGTGGGGTGGAGTCAGAGGATAAGTGGGAGATGCTACGACAAAGGTTGATTTCTGTTTTAGGGGAAGTTCCACTGACTTGGGTGTAAAGGTAAGGTTAGGGTAGGGTAAGATGTTGTTGTATTTATAATGCCAACATGACTGCACTGACATTCTAAAAGGGGTGGGCTGTTGCTAGATTTTAAAAAAAATGTCTCATCAAAAGCAATCATTAAACTGTCTTGCTTTTGGAGAAATTATTGGAGTTTCCAGAACTTTACTGAGGAAGAAATCACACAGGATCTGGAGGCAAATGAAGAATGTCCACTGGGCACCTTAAACAGGATAGACAAGGTAAATATGAGGTGGGTATTAAGGATCAGTGGCAGAGGAAAGAGTTAGGGTAAACAGCACATCCTCCAAAAAGAACACTGACCAATACAACGCACCTCTTGAGTTTTCACCTCTAGCGACTGATGAGTCAAAGGAAAAGAAAAAAGACAAAGATCTCAGTTAGAGCCAAAACACTTACTATGTGTGTTTTTGTTATCCCGAAGATTGAATAATAGAAGTACAGTAGAAAATGAATCAAGCAAAAAAAAAAGATGATTTTAATGGTTGTTTATTACACAACTAAGGTTTCAGTTTGTAAATCAACAGAACCGTGAAAGGCAGAATAACAACAAAACCAAACCAGAATTATAAAAGCTGATTTGGACTCCACACCAGAACCTACCTAGAGGGAGTTGAAATGATTTTGAGAACCAGCTCAGAACTACATAGGAGGATCTTACAAGTGATTTACTATTCACTATTGACTATTGGTGAAACAGATTTAGAATCAACACTGATCAACTTCAGTTCCCCATCAGTTGGTCACTCTGAGTTATGTTGGTGCTGACTATGGGAACTCCACTAGGAGTGCTCTACTCTCTCCACAATCTTTTTAAACTGTTTTTTTTTTATGCTAATGGTCACGTGACCACGCCCCACAAATTGGGTGCAAGCATGACACTCTTCCTGTCTGCTCATTAGAGCCAATACCTCTCAGAACACAAGCGACTGGTTAAAGAGTTCACATCGGTGTTGGATTATATTCCCCTTTTGTGGATCAAGAGATCAGCAACCAGCGTAATTCTCTGGGCGTTCACAATAGGCCCGAGTTGCTGACAGTCCCAGACTCTCGTCTTTCACTGCCTTTCAGCAAACCAAGTAAGACTTCTCTTTGTAGTAATGTTTGAGCAGTTGTTGCCGGTTGACTATTTGTAGCGTGTTTCCAAACATATCGACTGTGCAAATCTGTGGATGCGGTGGATCGATTGCATTGACGGAAAGCTCAATAGCTTCGTTCAGATCGTCGAAGCTGGGTTGCATGCACCAGTGCGTTTGCTATCAGCCACAGAGAGTTATCGGAACATGCGCTGCTTGCATCTTCTGACGACTCCTGTGTGCCTGATGATGTGCTGCCACTGCTGCATCGGAGAGAGCCGGTGCATCTCCCGAAGGAGACAGTACATCGCTCTTCCCCCCTGTGGGAATGGCAGGTTGTGCTGCGGAGGAGATGGCTGAGTTGCTGACCCGGGCTGCCAGAGAGGTTGGGTTACAGATGACTCTGCCCTTCCCATCCGTAATCTCCAGGCTGGACGTGTGGGTCATAGGGTCGCGCCTGGATGACAAACTGCAGCTGCCAAGATCCCGTTTTTCCCAGACGTGCATCGAGACCTGACCAGAACTTGACAGGGACCTCTTACTGTAAGAAAGGAGGATTGTCAGTCTCCCGTCTCTCGCTCAGATAGAGCAAGCTCTGGCAGTGCATTATGTCCGGGTAACCCTCCCGATTGGGGTGATAAGCCGAGGCCCCATCTCATTAGCTAAGCTGTCGTTGGACCTGACTTCAAGAGCTTACGTTGCCTGGGCCTGAAATCTATGCAGGAGGGGGAGTTGTCGCCCAGGTCTTACGAATGACCTTAGAGCTGCTACGGACTTTATCGCTTATTGCTGTAAAATTTGAGGCAAGCTCATTGGCCACACAATGTCTACATTGGTAGTCCACAACCCCAATATTGGTTGACCCAGGCTGAAGTGTTGTCACACGATCGGAAACATTTCGTCAACATACCTGTGGTCCCAGATGGCCCTAGAGGGATGCCATAGAGGACCTCATGTCGCAGGTCTCAACAGGAAGCAGGTTGAGAACCCTTGATGCCGTGTAGGTGGAGATGTGACAGCTTTCGTGTCAGAGTCACCTTCGAGTGAGACCTCCTAGGCTGGAACTGAATGTTGCTCCGAAGTCGAGCCTGAATGTCCAGGTGGGTCTCCACTTAAGCTCCCTGCGGACCCCACTGCTATGTCTGCTAGATCGCAGCCCCACTTGGGAACTATCGGTGAAGAGCATATAGTGCCATTAAAGAGGTTTAGGAAGCTTGGTGGGACCTTCCCATTATGTCACTTGCCTCATACACACTTTCCGGCATAGCTGTTGACTGCTGTCTCTGGCCTGCACAAGGAGATTGATTCCCCTTACACAGGGTGCATTCGTGCCGGTCCCTCCTGCCGACATGGAAAGAGAGTTACAGCCCATACTTTATAGTTCCACAGGCGGGTTGCGTCCAATCCTCAACTTGCATCTTCGGAAGGCTTGTCTCCTTAAACTTCTTCAGGATTACGTCTCCAGACGCATGGTCCATGATTGGTTCCCCACAAGTGATCTGAAGGATGCGTACTTCACATGAGTGTACTCCCTCGGAACAGACCTCTTTAGACCACAGCCCTCAGTACTGCATCCTCCTCTCAGTTTGTCTCTGTCCCCTCGCACCTTCACAAAGGTGTTTGAGGTGGCTTAGTCCTGTTAAATGGGAAAGGGTTTTGATCCTGGTGTACTGGACGACTGGCTGGTACTGGCCTAGTCGTGGTCTCAGTTGATTTGTAACGCAGAAGGCAGATCTGTACAAATTGGTGGTTCATCTGAAAACTCCAGAGGCTCCTGGGCATATGGGTTCCACAGTAGCGGTTATTCCGCATATGAGACCATTCCTGCTTGGCTCAAGTTCCTATTTTCGTCTCGAGCATGGCATTAGGGCAACTGAAGGTGAACGTGGTGTCTCGTTGCCGTCTCCATTTCCGTTTTTAGAAGACCTGCCAGGCACGTAGTAGTGACTACCAATGCTTCAAAGACCAGAGTGGACTGCTGTATGCCGGAAGCACTATCTCAGGATTGGACTGAGAAATACGCTTCCTGAAGCATAAATCTCCTTGAGCTTGGCAGTGTCCCTAGTGGTAAAAGCACTTCAGGAAAGTAACTTATGTAATGCATGTCTTATGTAAACCACCCAATTAAAACATGCATTATGTACCAACAAAATAAATGTCAGCGTTCAGCAGAACATTTTGTGGGACTAACCCTTATATCCTTGGTCTGTTTCTCTGAGGTCTATGACGGTGATGGGTTTGAAATTCAGGTCCCACAGGCGAATACAGCCATCCCTGCCTCCAGTGGCAAATCCCTCCTCACATGCATTCATGCTGAAAATACCAGACTACACACAAGCACATAATGTTTTCAGTTTTATGCTGAGCACACACACATCCTTGCAATGTCTGAGGATCATTTATCACTCAAGCCTGAGGTGATTTTGTGGCTTCTTCACTTACCCCATGAGCTCCTTGAACTGTCCGGATCAGATTGATTCCCTTCCAGACATAGATGTCTCCATTCAAGGCCCCGGAGTATGTGATCTCATCTCTAGCACAGGCTAGGCAGAGGATTGTCTGGAGCTCGCCGGTCTTCCCAAACACACCACGCTTTGGCGTCAGAGCATTCCCACACAGACTCCAGAACTGAGGGTGAGATGTGAGACACAGATGAAAATGTATGATGTTATCTAGATGTCATTTTGTGGTAGATTATGAAACAATATCAGCTAGTATAGCATTGCTAAATTAATTTCAACAAAATAATACACGGCCAGCCCTATTTACACATTACAATAGAACTTGTACACCTGCTCCAAACATTACTTAATTATGCATTTTTAAACATTGTCCTTTTTATAGAAAGACATTTATATATTTAAAGTGACCATATAGTTTGATATAGAATAACATTTCTTGGTATTGATTGTGAATGATCTCTAATTTACTTACAAACTGTTGTGATTTCACTTCATGTTTGAGAGAGAGAGAGAGACAGAGAGAGAGAGAGAAAGAGCAAGCTACCAATAACATTTGGAATAATTATAGCTAATGTAGAATAACTAACAGTAACAACGGACACAGTATTAGCAAAATATGTTGTTATTTACAGGATTTGTCCGTTTTATTTATTCTCTATGTTTTAAAAATACATTTGAAATTACTTAAAAGAAAATTTCATTTTCATTTTTTTTTTCAATTACTGCCAAATAGTAGACTGAAAAAGAGTCTCTCATTTGTTTATTGTTTATGACTGAACTGAGTTCAATGAAAGAGAAGACAGCATTAGCATAGCACTACCAGGGAAGATCAAATATTCAATGTTTTTTGTGCTTCATGTATAGAAATATATGTGAAATATTAATATTGTTTTTTCTAACTTCAGTATATGACATACTTTGCTAAGTCATAAAGACAGTTGCAAGAACGTAAGATACTTGAATGGAATTGTATACAACTTTGAATTTTAAAATGAATACAAAGAAGAGGCTACTAGTAGAGGTACTGCTTTTTTTCTTCAGAGTAGCTTCGAATAGTCTCTTATGTACAAAGTGCTTGTTTCGCAAGAAACATTTCTGACAGTTTATGTTTAAAAACGTATGTGATACAATAGTTTCATTATTATTCAAAACCCTACAAATCAAACATAGTTCAACAAACTTGTGGAGATTCAATCATAAAATATCTAACAGACAGAGAATATTACTGCTCTATTTTTTTATGGAGGGCGAACTGACAAACCTGTGGGTCAGATTCTGTGCTGGGAAAACCAAATAAAAGCACATTGTGGTAAAGAGAAGCTCTGAATTTCCTTGTTAGGGTTTAGAACACAACAATACCGAGACACATACTAATGCCAGCATGCATTAAACACATCATTAAAATGCACAAGCAGGATCTCAGTTCAAAAGAACCTAGCAAAAGCATCAGTCAATGATTTATCTGCGCATGTCCATGCATGTGTTTGAGCCTTCATTCATCATGTCACACACACAGCAGCAGGACGTGACCTCAATCTGGTATTCAACACACTACCTGGGTTGACATTCAGACAATGCACAGTTGAAAATGAGATTCATTTTTCATTCTATACCTGTGGATTGTGCAAAGCAGAAAACAGACAGTTTTAAGTTTAAATTTAATTTACAGAACATGGAGGAATTTATGTAAGGACAATTTTGCAATTTTGTGGTGGTGACTGAATAAACTGTTTCACAGAATCTTTCACTACCTTGCAAATGGAGCATAAAAGAAAAAGTTAAAGAAACAATTGTTTAAAGTGACCAATCAGAACTCTGTTTTCCTGTTTTAACATGAGCCGTACAGACTTGCTTACTGTATTGTAAATTATTTGATCTGTATGGTTTATAACTTCTGTTCTGTATTTAATTTATTTTCATATATTCTAATTTGAGGTCTTGTACAAATAAGATATTTAGTTGTTTTTTTAGTTCTGGTGTTGACCTGATGTAAGGATTATACGTGAGTAACAGATTTAAGTATATCTGGTTCTTCACAATCAACCTGACCTTTCTAAATTAATCTTTCTGTATGCATACAAGGATATCGACTTTCTCACTCTTGCTGGCTCCTAGTATAAATCTGAAAGTTTTCTGTGCTAGATAATAAATCTGTTGTTTTATCTGCTGTTTTGGAAACTTTGGGATGTATAGATGAGGTGAAGTTAAGTGAATAAAGTGAAATACATTTGTTCATTAATAAGTCAGGTTTCCTGACTTAAAATATTTTATCTATTGGAAAGCTAAAGTTCATTTGATAATTTTGATTACATTTAACACATTAGGAAATATATTGATATTTGTCGTTGCTTAGAACATTAGAAAGGAGAAGGATTTTCTGTGGGCAAAAAGACAACAGGTGGTTTCTGGAACTGTAATGCCTGTGCTAACTGAGCAGGCAACCAGACAGTATTAGATCAGGGAGCTTCAGTGAATCACTGGCTCCTGTGTTTCTGCAGGCCTGTGCTCTGCTGAAGCTCTAATAAAATAAAAAGAAGTCAATTCTACTTATCTTCCAAGGCTCTTTTAAAGGCAGACATACTACTTCCTGAGGCTTCTTATTTGTTCACCAGGGACCACCAAATTCTGTCAGTGTGTGAGACAACGAATCCAGCACAGCTAGACTAATCAAGCAGCCTTACAGTCAGCAAGACAGCTATAATTAGTGTACCGCAAGAAGGAAGAAATAATTAGTCCAGGTTGGCCCACAATACCTTAATCTAGTTCCATCTAATTGTGTTGTGTGCAATTCTTTTCACAATATTCCATTTCTAAACCACTGTTGTGATGGCTGAGTTGTAAATATGCAGATTTCATTAGGACTGTGTTTGAAGCTGTGATTATGGAGTGTGTAGTAGGAGGCAGCGAGTGGGATTCTTTCTTCAGTTTCCTCCCAGCTGCACTGGCTCATTGCAGTTCTACATTAGCAGTTGACGACAACTTGAAAGTTCCCAAATTGTTATGGAAGTGTAGCACAGATGTACAATTGCAGTGCAGTAGAACATTTCAGCTCATGAAAACAACAGTCAAAGTTCAAGTCATTTTTGGGGTGACATCCATGAAGCAAATGGATTTTTGGAATCCAACCAGAGGGGGGTCAGTGGACCACTTTCCATGCCTAGCCATTGTAGTATAAAGAGAGAATAATGTCTGCTTCAACATTACCATGTGTTAGCAACACAAATATTACCATATTAATTTATTAGATATGTAGCAAACAATTATTCAAACAGTTAATTTCTAGATAATGTCAGTTGTTGACAGGATAGATATTCAGTAGACTTGTTCATCAAGATCTTTATGCAAACTGTTACCATACAAAAATGTGTTACAAAAGTGTCATTACCTCTGTGCATCTCTTTCAACCCTTCAGACTCTAAAGCATAATGGCCACAGTTGGTAGTTTTGTCTATTTTTTGTTTTTAAATAAATATTTACATAAAACATATTTTTATTTTTTGGTATCATTCGTTTCACCGCAACCTCAGCTGAGAAAGTGTATGCTTATTTTGATACTGTAACAAAGTAATTTCATGCTCTGCACCAAATGTGCATAATACAATCCAATAAAAATATAATCATAGAAAATTGTTGCTTAAATTTTTCACTGTATGAATCATTCTGAGAAATATTTTGGAAACTACATGGTAGTACAAAACTATGTATCTATACATAAAAATGGCTCCTTCGCACTCTCTCTCTTGAAGGAAAACATTGAGAAAACACTACTGACAGGACTGCTCCATCGCTAGCGTTAGCTCCTATCGACGATATATGTTGTATGAGTTATGTTATGGTTCTGACAGTGAGACAGCCAAAGTACTTCAACTGAGAAGAACATAAAATAAAAAACACTCATGAATATTTTGTTATGAGAAAAAATTCTGTCTAATTTATGGTAGAACAATGTATCTGTTGTGAGATGTTTTTTTTTTTATTTAAATCAGGTGTTGAAACTGAACAGGACTTAATTGAACTTTAAAAGGCCTCATTTATGATTAGAAGACCGCCATGTTTTCTTCACTTTTATGTTTGTTAATAAAGGCACAATAACTAAGTTGACACTAGATCTTGTTATATTGATAATTTATAATATACAACTGATCTGTAATTCCATATATTTGTAAAGACAAAGAATCTACAGTTAGCAGGATATCTAGAGACAGATGGTAGTCGTTTCATAATAAACCAGTAAAAAGGCAAAAATTGCAATAAACCCTCCACAAATTCAGACTGTTGTTTGTTTTGTACATTCATTCATTCATCTTCATGTCGGCTTTCTTCCCTTTCGGTGTCGCCACAGCGGAATGAACCGCCAACTCCTCTGGCATATGTTTTACACGGCGGATGCCCTTCCAGCCGCAACCGTGCTACCCACTGCGCCACCGTGACGCTTCTATAAAAAAATTTAAACAGTGTACTGTGTGTAGCTCCACACTTGCACATTTCGGCTCTGTTGTGCTGCAGATGTCACTTGTGTCCAATCAATTGTTGTTTTTATGTTTTTTAGCATGCAATTGTAAGTGTGTTAACTGTGAAAATTAAATGACAAAGTATGCAAAAGGGAGTGTTTTAAAGGTTAGTGTGTTTGGACATATAGCTCTGTGAACAGCCTCTTTTGCAATGACCTGCGATGTTGAGTCGGCTACAGCATTTCATGTGATCCCCTCTGTATATTTGGTCAAGCAAGGCTGTTTTGCGGAATACTCACAGTGGCATTTACAGCTAGAATATGCCTCTAGATCTGCTCTAAGACGAGTTTCACTTTCACTTCAGACATGTTTTGTGGGTATCCTTTTTCCTTCAGTCTTTCATCCCTTTCATCCTTTCTCCTTGTGCAAGATGTCAATGGTCGCCTTTTGAGGAACTGTCAAGTCAGAAATCTTCCCAATGGTTCTGTTGCCTACAGAACTAAACTGAGAGAGCATTTAAATGGCTTTGTAGGTATTTTGAGTAAATGGAATTAAATCACAAATATCAATACTGGCAGGCAGTTCGGCAACTCTTTATACCAATGTGAAGTCCACATAGTAACCTTTCTCATTTTAATAGTAATTTAGTCTCAGTATTATAACAATGTATTCAGAATTTTCTTTGTGTTCAATTTTATTCAAAGATTGTGTCTGCCAGCTGTATGTAAATGGCTGCATGTAAATGTCAGTCACTTGAGCCGTTTAATTTTAGCTAATATACTAATGTGTAGAACATGGAGAGTAAGCCCGGTTACTTAATTGAACTCTTGAATAAATTATATCCAACCACACACACACACAGTCAACCACTCAGAGAGAGAGAGAGAGGGAGAGAGGCAGGGAGGGAGGGAGAGAGAGGGGAGAGCACAGAGAGAGAGAGAAAGAGAGAGAGAGTATGTGAAAGAGAGGCCATGGATTATGGCATGCTTTGAGTTCATAATCGCTGAGTGAGCACAGGCCCAGGGAGCAGATGTCACATGGTTGATGGAGTAAAGAAACAGAAATTATGTGGGACAATCATTGCACACACTAAACAACTGAATATCAAGAGGTGGCTTATGAGCGTAATCAAAGGAAAAAAAACTAGCAAAGCTGTAAAGCATTGTTTCCTGAGGAAGGAGTCTGATAAAGGAAATAACGAGAAAGATGGCTGAGAAGAAGGACTCTTGAGGATTGTGGATAAGTTCAAGAAAGAAAATTTAGCTCAAAGTGATCAAAGATTTGTTTGGCAATACTAGGGTTCCACAGATAGATTTTCATGGAGGATCACATATATTATAACAATCACAGTATTATTATAGCGCTTTTTGGTAATTTTTAATAAACAGAGTTTAGAATCCAGAGTAAGCTCTAGAATATAGACTCTTGTGCCACTTTTCCACTGAATTTTATTTACGGCTCAACTCATACAACTCTGTTCAACTCGTCATGCTTCTCGTTGGTGCTTCCCACAATACACTGTGAATTGTTCCTTATATTCATTTCATGCAAAGAGCAAAAAAAAACTAACAAAAAACAGAAAATTGCTACAATTTATGTAGAATTTAAGGGAAAGATTTAGAGTCAATATTATAATATATGCAAGGAATAAATATGTACATAACCATATTAGTTTATTCAAAAATAAAACAGGTTTAGAGACACAATACCATAAAGTTAGAAATCAATTTGATAAGCCTGCACTTCACCAGGTTTCCCAAAGCAGACAGGAACGCTGTTCCCCATCAGTCAGTCATTATGACTTATCTCGGTGACGACTATGGAAAGCTCTGCTAGGGGCGCTCTACTTATTACACACTGTTTTCAAAATGCCAATCAGCGAAAGCGCTGATGGTCATGTGATCACGCCGTCCCGCATAAACTGGACGTGAGCATGACACTTCGCCTGTTTTTTCTTTGGGGCCATAGTCTTGAAACGCAAGCGACTCGTGAAAGACACCACAAAAAAAGTTGGATTATACCTTGTGTGTATTTTGGAGATTTGGTGAGTCAAATGGTAACCAGCGAGGTTTTTTTGGGCGGCCAGAAGGTTGAAACTGCTACATGCCCCAGACTCCAGTACTTTTCACAGCGTGATCATGTGACCTTCAGTGCGTTCGCTGATTGGCAGTTTGAAACAGTGTGGAATGAGTAGAGCGCCCCTAGTGGAGCTTCCCATAGTCGTCACTGACATAAGTCTCTGTTCCCTATTCAGGGAACGGGGGTTACGAAAGTAACTATTACGTTCTCCTTATTAATACAAATCTTTATTCAAAAACTGCATGATGCCTCCGTTGGTTTTATGACCTTTATATTTAACTTGTATTCACGTTTGTTTATTTATCTTTTATTAACCTATTAATATTAATCTATTATTAACAAGAAGACATCAGAAAGGGGCAACACATTTTCATCCCCTGTGTGTGCATATATGCAAGCATGTCTGTGTGTAGTTATGCACATTTTAAACGTATTTATTTGTCTTACCTCACCTTTAGCACATACCGCCTCTTGGTGATATGGAGATTGTCTCTTTAAAATTGTGCACACACCAAAAAGCAAAAAAGAAAATAAACTGCTAGTCCCACACTGTGATGGACACATTCATTCATTCATTCATCTTCATGTCGGCTTTCTTCCCTTTCGGGGTCGCCACAGCGGAATGAACCGCCAACTCTCTGGCATATGTTTTACGCGGCGGATGCCCTTCCAGCCACAACGTGATGGACACATATAGTCCTGAAATAATCTGCTCTCAAAAATCTGATCAGACCACACATCAAACACGTGGTACATGGAAGAGGAGCTTCAATCTCTGTTATCATTAACTTAAAATATACAACATCTGCCATTCTTTTTTTTTTCGGCTTGTTTGTGTACACAGCTTGGACAAGGATACTATTGTATTATTGTAACTCATCTATTCTTGTAATTTTTTAAGATCTTTTTTTCATTTCCACTTCTGGGATAAGCCAGCCAATAATGATTGTGTATGTATGTTGTAACTATATTAAAAGGCATCCACACATAGTACATTTGACTTGAATTTAATATTTCACATTTTAGATCAACAATAAGTCATCAATAATCAGTTTAATAATAAAGGACTCCACTGGTTGCTCCATAAATATGTCATAAAGCAAATCACTCCAATAGCAATAGCACACTAGCATAATAAATCTCATTAATGAGTGCATCCTCATAAAGGATTACCCTTCACAAAAACAGGAATTGATAGATATGAAGTCTCCTAGTTAAGAGTAAGAACTGGTTAAAGAGGGTTGTGGAGGATTTGTGCTTTTTAATAATCAGCAAAACTTGGTGATCAGGTGGTTTATAAAAGGACAGGAATCAGCAGAAATAGGCAGACAGCCTGACACTCAATATTTCAAAAGAAATATCACAAAGCACAAAGTGACTATGAAGAAGAGTAAACTGATACCTTGATATGTTTGACTCCACAGCTAACAAGCTTGCTTTGCTGATACAGGTCCCAAGATATGTCAAATATCTTTGAAAAAGAGAAAGAAAACCATATCATATTACAGAGTGTTCATCTGTGAAGCCATTTTAGAATATTCTCTATAAAAAAAGTCTTGGTAATTATTTAGTTTAAGGGAGGATAAGCTTAAATTAGCTGTACATTTATAATTATAGATTTATATCAAACCAAATAACAACACATAAAAATTATGTTAACTTGACATATGCTTAAACTGTAACATGGGAACTACTCTGCTTGGTTACATCTCATATCGTGCCTGGTGACCTAGCCTTTATGGAGACTACTCGGTCTGGTTATGTCTCATGACGTGTCTAGTGACTTAGCCTTTATGGGACCTACTCGGCCTGGTTACTTCCTATCCCATCCCTGGGGATATAGCCTTTGTTGGAACTATTCAGCCTGGTTACATTCCATCCTGTGCCAGGAGACTTATCCTTTACGGGAACTACTCGGCCCCGTTATGTCTCATACCATGACTGGTGACTTTCTGTTTCTGTTGCAGATGCTGATTAATAGTTTCAAACGATTCATTAAATGCAGATGGTCACCAGTGAAGATGACTTCTGCAGTACCGTTAATCACCACAGTGGCAAATTTCCCATATTGTTTTTGCATAAAGTTGTCTAGTTGGAATGAATTAGAACTTACGCCCTTTTGGAACCAGTCTCGCCCGCTCGGGGATTGCAGTTCAGTCACATGAAAAACATAAATCCTTGAGGCTCGACCCGGAGCAGACTGTATGACAAGCCATGGTTTTACACATTGCGCCACTGACAGCATGACATATAATGTAGAAATACTCTTTAAAAAGTTGCTCAAAGCAATAAACGCATACATTTCTGTTTGTTAACACTTTGCTTACCACAATGTACTTAAACATTGGCATTTGATTTGTTGAATAATGTTTTAGTATCTGGTACACTTTTATTGTTAAAATCGTTTACAGTTCTTGCTGCATCTTTTCTGCATCTTTGCGCCATCTGGCGATCAACTATGGAAATAGATATTTCTCTACCATGTCGGTTTTGCCATACGGTACTGTGGTAGAATCTCGCCGTAAAAAAAGACATTCTGACTGGTCACCCTCTGTAAATCAACAGGATCATCTATAAATGTGCACCCCATGCTCAATGACACCCCAGAAAAAAATTTACTCTCAAACACACTATGCACTGTAGCATGTTATGTGCAAAGTGTATGTTGCTATAATTACTTAAATAAATTGAAAGATACCTTTGCTTTTAGGACTGAAATATGCAGTTATCTACTAACTTACCCCCAGGTTTCTGGAATACACCCTGGGCTATGACTTTAGCTTTTCAAAATTTTACTTATTGGCTGGGCTACTTTTGTCAGTGATTGTCAATGCTTGAACAAAACATGATTACTTAATGTCACTTGACAAAGCAGGACCATTTCATTATTACTTGTGTTTTTACATACTGCCCTATTAAGAGCATTGATGCAACATTTAAAGAAGTGAAAAGCTAAATTGCAGTGGAGGATAAACAGAAAAAGCAGAAGAGACATATCTATAAATGCAGGTTGATGAAAAGAACTGTTTCCAGTGACATGTGTGTTCATGTTTGAGGTTTACCCGGTCTGTATGCCCCGGAGCAGCTGCCACAACCTTGCCCTGTCTCCAGTCCCACACACAGATAGTGTTTTTAGAGTCCAACCCCACTGAAACTAGACACTGTAGGAAGAAGACATAAGCAAACTATTCTGAGGATATCTAGGACAGCTTAGTTTTAAAATAAATTCAAATCCAGCTTAACAGTGCTCTGCATTTAATTAACAAACATCATTCAGTTTTCACAAACAAAGGATACCAAGAATGCCTTCTGAGAAAATGTAAGTTTTCTAAAACAAAGCAATTCATTTATTTTTAATACTATTCTATCATTTAAAATCTACCTATAGTGATATCAACTAGAATCTAACATTATTTTGTGACATCAATGCAATGACGTACATCATTGCTAGGAAGACATTTCCACAATATGGTCTTGTATTCCCCACTCTTCAGTAGTTTCAGATATATATTCATCACATTTACAGAACTCTCTAGAACTGAATATTAATCAATGAAAATGATGGTACATAGCGCTTTTTGCAGTTGCTTCAAAGCAGCTTTACAAAGGCCTAATGTGAATTAACAGTTTAATAGGAAATTCGATTGGATAATTCTGTGGGGTAGAAATGGAACTACCATACAGTTTTGTTTACATCCACAAATACATTGCCGAAAAAATTTAATTTACATACTTTATTTCATGACTATAACAAAATGACGACAACAAGCTATATATATATATAAATCTCTGGGATGGCTAAAACATGACAAGATATGTGCAAGCTTTTGTTGACGACATGAGACAGGACGAATTCTTTACTCAGCTGACCTCAAGTATTTATGAAATTTATTTAATTACTGAAAATCAACATTTGGAACACTGACTGAAAAAAATATGGATGTGATGCTGTCTCCTGCCATTGTGTCGTCTGAAGGCTCGGCAAGCAGGATTTGGTCGCCACCATGACAGACAGACAGAGACTGCACATGCGCAGAAGTGATATAAAGGAGAAAGGGACGGTGACATTTTACCAGCACCGTCTGGAATCTCAAACTCATTATTCCCATTTAAAGAGTTAACTTTATTAAAGTCCATATGGACAGACTGTAATCACAGAATTAACAACTGTAAGTTAACAAGTATTTTAGTTTTTATAGCATGGTTAGGTCTTAACTCATTAAGCATAATTAATTGACTTAACAAAGTATTTGAGGAAGATTCAATCGAGTAGGATTGTGACAGCATAAATTCTCTCTCATGACGTGATGACAGCAGACAGCAAGTGTTTAAAAATGTAAGAGCGCATATCACAGTTATCTTGAGTACATGTAAAAGTTATTTTGAGCATATGTGTCTGTTTCATGCTCCACTCAAAAGTACAAATTGTTTTATAGTAAGATTTATGTGGAAGTTTGCTTCATAATGAATTACATAAAAAAAATGTTTATGTGTATGTGATCATATGTGCATTAATGATCCGGTATAGATGGCATGGATATTCTTTAACCTTCAACCTTCAACCACCCAAAGCTCTTTTGGGTGAAAGCTGAAAAAACAGTCATTATTAAACCCACACAATCCTCTGTCAAGTCCCGCATGGAATGGGTCTGGTTATGCTCTTTGTTTTGCCACTGAGTGTGCTAGAATTGTCTTGATTCTGTCTATGCTGAACCCAACAGCTCCAGCAGACACATAGTTATACAGTCTCACACATCCTGTCTCTCGATGGGATCTCAGCCTGATGCTGTGTTCACAGATGTAACTTCAGGAGCTAATAATAAACCTCACAGCACATCATTATGTGAGCTAGAACTCAAGTTGATAGCAATATCTTCTTCCTGGTATGTATGTGAAGAAATCTTTTTCAGCACTCACCTGTCCGTCAAGGTCAAAGGCGAGACAGGCAATCCCATGCGTGTGCATGTCCCTCAGTATAGACACTGTCTGCACTGTGTACGAGTCCCAAACACAGATATACGGCTCCTTTCCAACTTGTCCTGTGGCCACCAGCACTCGCTCAGGATGCAGGGCTAAGCTGTGGGAAGAACAACACATGCAAGATCACATCAGTAAAATCAATTATTAGTAATCCTAATTACTACATTTGTATAAAGAAAATAATTTTTTTGTAGCAATGCACTGAGAGAAAATAACACCAAAAACATTGATTTGACAAGTTCTAAAACAGAAGAGAGCAAATAGCTATCTGCTGGGATAGAAACGAAAAAGTACCAGACGTACTGAACATACTGAAATGATAGAGAAAGATTATATAGCAACATTAAAAAAAATAAATCCATCAGGATCTTTTATTGTTTTGAAGTGCATTGGACAAGCAATGAGATTGCCAATTGTCATTTTCCGAAGAAGTGCATTTAATTTAGGTGTATGTGATTGTGATTCAGCCGTACTTTGTGATTGAGCTGTAAATTGTGATTGTGTCAGCATGTTTTGAGATTCCACAGCAGAAATCAATAATGGTGATAGTGCTGGATGCAGAAATTATGTAAAAAAATCAGGCCATTGCAAGATCATTGAGCAGTTTTTACCATTGAGTGGTCCAACAAACTCATTCAGGCTTGCCTCTGACTGCCCCAGGAAATTCCCCACAGGCATTCAAGCATTCACACTTGTTCAGCTACTTTGTTTACACACATGCTTTATTCCACACATGCAACATCTACATGTGCTAAGTTCTTTTGCATTTCTCTGTGCTGTCCATACATTTTATTTAAAGCTTCATGGGAGAAATTGTTGAATGCTTATTGGAAGTTGGCACTCTACAAACCAGATGAATGATATGGCGTCTCTGTGTCATTGTTTGTCTCTTCTGGTGGTCACATTGTATTTGGGATTCAATAATTCCACCTTAATAATATTTTCCTTTTTACTTTCTGTTCATGCTGATAACTTTCCAACAGTTTGTGATAGAAACAAAATTGTTTTCTTCCCATTCCTTGTCAAAGTGATTTGACACTTTGGCGCATTTTTCAACCATTTTGGTCTTTGCATTATTTTGTAATTTCCTAACTTGCAAATAAGATTCTGAAACCACCTTGATGAAAAGATATAACAAAAATCAAGAATTTGCTAATAACTCTTGCTAGCTTTAGCCTATTGATTTGAGCCTGGTCTCGACTTCTGTGGGTCACGCCATAATGGTTGATAACACAGTTTCTATATATTTAACCTTACTTTTTGTTCGTCATCCTTAATTAAGTCAACAAAGAACTTTTCAAACTTAGGAGGTTCAACCAATTGACAAAATTTAAACTAGTTTTAAGACAGATTCTCTAGTTTTAAGACAACTAGTGATAGGATACAAGTTGAAATATTCTAGTTTCAGTGTAGTTTCACAGCTTGGAAAGACTTGTTTTGAGAGATTTTTGTCTATTTTTAAGATGCAACAGCATTTGTTATCAGCTAGAAATTTTTGGTAATTTTAAGAATTCTTCCCAAGTCAAATTTGCTTACCCCATTGGCAGATTTTTGTTTGATATAGGAAGAGTTTAACTTCATTTGAGGTTTTTTCTCTTGTTCCAAGAGTGAATTTTTTGCATTTTTGCAGTGTAGTTAGCTCCAATTTATGTTGGTTTGGGAATGAGAATCTGTCTTTGTGAAGCTGTCTATTTATTTTCAGCCCAGGATCTGAGCTTGCAGATGAGACTCTTTAAGTCTTGCCAGGGCAATTCTGCCAAGAAATGAAGACAGATGCCTACATGAAAGCCCTGAAGGGGCTCCTAAACTCATCTACAACGATGTGTGTCTGCATCCTTTGCCTGTGTTAATCCTGCTATCATCCTTTTCTTTTTTACCTGTTCAGTAATTCCCAACCACAAGGTAAAGTTATGTACTGTATGTGGGAACCTTAAAGATGATTAAACAAAAGACTTTTTAATTTAATTTTTAATTCAAAATACTTTTTTAATAAAAGCATTTAATTGCAACAAAAGCAAATATTGCAACATGTAGCCCTATCTTTAGATTGTAGATGTAAAATGTTCATATTTTACAATTCAAATGTATGTGATAACTATTCCAGCAATTTGTTACTTAACGCAAAATGAATAAAAGTAAGGATTGTTAGTTGTTCCCCGGACTAACTTTTGACTCAATCAGGCCTTCAAACTAAATCAGTTACAAAATTTGTCACAAACAAAACATTTTCAGATGTATAAATTAATGAAACTTACGGGCTCAATGCAGGTCAAGTTTGTCGGTCAAATGCAGAAATAAAGTACAACATATATTGAGTTTGATGTAGGATAAGATATTTACATGTTTATAATCCAGGAGATTTTCCCTGTAACATGTTCTTGTGATAAACCCTCCAGAAGAACATCAGACAATTTTCTGTTTTCTAACTGTTACATAATCACACAAACTCATAAAAAAATGTCGAGGCATAGAGTCCAAGCGTAATTGTTCTCTCAATCTGACCAAAAAACACATCCTTTCGCTCAACAGAACAACCCTTTACAACTCCTGTTTCCGATCATGTCAAACACAAGTTAAAAGTAAAGTGTTAAAGCAATGTCTTATAGTATTATACTGTTTTAATTATCTTTTAATAATAGTATTTTAATAGTACATTTAAAATAAAGGTCTGAGCTCTTACATTGCATTATGATGGATAGAGCCATTTTGATTTTCAGAAATCTGTACATTTTACATTTTAACCATCGCCACTGGCATTTGGCAGAATCCCCCAAAACTAGATGTAACACATGTTTTTAGATGCAAACCACTTTACATTCGATTAACTCTAAATTGCTCCACGTTAGCCTTAACTTTCGAACTTTGTGGATTACAAATGGATTCTCATGTAAGACTCTCTCATCAGATGGCGCTCTCACCAAGCCTTGCAGAGACTTTCCTCTCTCTAACTGCTCCATCTCAAAGCTTCGGACATTTACGTCATAAGGACATCTCCTGGTAGTCATAAAGTAGGTGGAAATGTCTGTGTTGAAATAAATGCTTTTAAAATAAGTGTGGTGGTGTAGAGGAAGGACCCAAGAGCAAGGGATAAACTTAGAGTCTTTTATTAATAAGGGTGAAACTGAAACTGCTGTTCAATAGAACAGGGGCAACTAAGGCAGCAACGATGAAGGAAACCATGATACACCTCTCCAGAGGAAAAACACAGAGTCCGTTCTTGATCTGCTCCAGGAAAGCAGAGAGAGAGAGAAAGAGAGAGAGAGAGCCGAGAGAGGCAGCCCCGAGGAGAGGAAGGAGCTCACCGGCTCGTAGAAGAGCTGAGGCACCGAGGCGTACTGGGGCGAGTCAACAGCAATCCTTTCTTCTTCTTTCTTTTTTTTAAAGCACTGACGGCAACACAGTGTCTATCCTCATTTTTAATATTTCAATTGAAAAGCTTATAGCTTATTAAAAACTTGTTTTAAAACAAAGTTACAATTCCCAGCAAAAGTCTGTCCTTAGTAAAACTTTTTAAGCCCTTTTAGTGTTAACATGGAATTTGTTCAGATCTTCTCCAGTCAGGTACCTTCTCCTCATGGAATTATAAATTCGACAGGACTCTGGGTTTGTTTTTTTTGCCACATTGTCCGCTATCTTGTTTCCTGATATATTTCAACAACTGCCGCATGGATTGGTTTCATGGATCCTAGACCCTGTAGTACTGTTTTGTTTTCCATGTGTTTTATGGCAATTAGTATTGCATATGCTTCAGCTTGTTTTCTATTTTGGATCCATCAGTGAATATGGGTATGTGATCTAGATACACTGTTCTTATGTTAAAGTAGTTTTGATGGTAGAAATCAGAGTGGGTTTCTTGTTTCTTGTATTCAGCGATTTCCAGATTGATTTTCGCTCTCTGGAGATTCCATGGAGGAATAGGCAAGAAGGGTCTTTGGCTTAGATTTGAAAGATTCTCAAACTGTCGATCAGGCAGAGAGAAGCAGGATGATCCAAAAGGGAAGAAAGGCAGACACGACAGCACACAACAAACCTGGGTAGGAAAGACGATCTGCATAAGCACACTGTGATAGCAGTTCAATAACTCACAAAGACAGATGAGGGATGGGGTCCTTAAAAACCTGAGTAATGAGTGAAACAAGAACATGAGTAATTAGCGGGGGCGACACAGGCAGATGACAGCACAAAAAAAGGGAAACAAGCTTAACGAGCAGAAAAGACAGAGAAACAGACCTAACAATAAGATACCTTTTCTTTTAATTTTCTTGAAAGTTCCTAATGAAGAATGTTCTATTTAGAAATTATTTATTCAGAAACAATCTATAAGCAATATTAATGATTTCAGCTATTTTGCTGATGTCTCTTTGCTCATTTATTTCAAAGTTACCAACATCTAACTGAAATAGTATTTTTCTGACAATTCATGTCTCAGCCCCTGATTGGTCCATGACCTCAAATGACATACACAACCAAAAGGACTGAAGTCTATGTTTAACCTAGTTCTATGTTCACTCTCAAGCACGTCTGGGTTGCGCAAACACAGGAACAATTAGCAACGCATTAAACAAGTGTTATTGTTTTAAAACATTATAAACGACAGGCAATGGCTATGCGGGATGTAAAAGCACCTTATATGTGTGAACAAAAGTCTGACACAAGAGTTTGAGTCCACAGAATGAAACAGAAACCGGATGAAAACACAACACAAAATTGAGCAATTTCTGATGAATAAACTCATTCTTTGTTAATCCAAATAAAAGGTTAGGCTCCAGAATTCCGAAAACGCACTTCTCTGGCATTGTTTATCCAGCACCGGTCTTCTGCTCTCACTCTTCCGGCTCAAACCAAGTTTCCTGCTCGTCATAGAGAGGGGCTGTACTGGTGATTCATATGATTGACAAGTGGGTGGGGATAAGAAAAAAAGGCGGGGATAAGGAAAACGAGCCGTTTTCAGCTCATAAAAAAGGAATAAAGGATTACCCAAACATACATGAACTAATCTGAATACTACTGTTCAGGTATATTCCATTTTTGAGAAAAATTTAATTAGATGATAAGAAATTAGGAACTGGTTATCCTGTGAGAGTGGTGTCCTGTACTTGATTAAATTTGAGTAAGCCATTCTACAGAAGATCACGCGGTTGTGATAAGAAATTGTAAGCAATTTGATTTTATATGACTTTTTTATGCTTGATTTTATTAAATGTACTTTCTTTTTACTCTTTATTTCCAATGTAAAACACTTTGAATTACCCTGTGTACGAAATGTGCTATACAAATAAACTTGCCTTGCCTTGCCAAATAATCTGAAATCACGTTATAATTACATGGCACCTTTAAGGTATTTTATCGACTGCACTTTGACGAGCAACATTCCACGTGTTCTCAGTTTAACTATGGTCTCACAGTTCAGTGGAGAGCTTTGTACTCTGCGATTAGGATCAGTTTTGTGTCTCACACACCAGCCGAGTCATGTGTCATAGAATATGCTTCAATTGCGGAGAATCCCTAAAAAAAAAAGAGTCGTGGAATTAAAATATCATAGAAATAAGAATATAATGAAAGAGAAAATTTACTTGTATTAGTAAGTACTCATTCTGACACTTGGTATCAGCAAATATTCTGATCAAAGAACTCATAATTTTACTCGTATTGACAAATGGGGTTTCAGTGCATGTCATATATATATATATTTTGTCTCCTATTGCATCACTTTACTGATTATTGTCGTATTAGAGTCAGGAGGGGTTTAAAGTAGCGAATCAGTACAGGTGATTTCATTAAATAACCCCTTTTGATAGTTACTATAACTCCCTTCCAAATAATTATAAAAGGTAGAGGAATCAAGGTTTCTTTCTACAAGCTGTCTTCCTACTTGCTTCCTACTTCCTACAAGCTGTCTTCCTACTTGCTGCCCACTGTGTTTTGGATACTCCCAAATGAGAATTGTCAACATGCAATTTCCATCAGACAAAAATGTTCTTGAATATAAAAGTAACCCTTCTATCAAGGGCTGAGACTGCTTTAGATCTCTTTCCTAACAGAAAGACAGGGTCGGCGTAACCCCATGGATTACATTGAGGGTCCATTTTGCTTTCATGATTACATGGTAAGTGTGTGCCCTCTGTTCATCTCATTAGCAAGAGAAAATTAGAGTAGTAATATAGATGGATTAACTGCATGACATTCATGCAGTGGTGCTCAGGGGCAGAGGTTTCAAATCTCTATCCAAAAGCACAATGTGACACTAACAATAAGTGATCAGGAACTTAATTGAGCTGTCAGGCAGAGATAAAGACAGACGTTTCTCAGACAAAAAATGTCAAAGTCTGTAGAAAGCCTGTAATGCACATTCTTCACGAATGAATAAACATGAATTATAAAGAGAAGAGTTTCAAATGCAGGCAGACATTTAATGGTATTTAACTTGTCCTAAAACTAAATGCTTTGAAACATACTATAAAATCTCCAGAGCAAATTAAATAATCAAAATTACTTGCATAGGAAACCTTCAGGTATGGTGCCTATGAAAATCCATCACATCCATAACAATGTATTCCCCCCATAAATTACAGGACATATTATGGGGAATAAATATATGTTTTAGATTTCGTTTTATCCTCTTTTTAAGTCAATTTTCAGAAGAGTCAACTTCTTCTTTTTGGAAGTTAATTATTGCTGTTTTTGCTTTTTAATTGACAGAATTTCTGGAAGTACACTGGTTCCCAAAAACTCTTGTTCTTTTTATGAGAGGTTTTTATGTTTCCATTTTAAACAGTAAATGTCACATCCATAACACCAGAATTGCTTCTCTACTGTTTACATAGCAACTGGTTTCTGCCCAGGTGTCATAAAGCCAGTAAGGGGGCACAATGTAGCAACCAATCAGCAATCATTTTTATATTCATTCAATAGTTAATTTCGTCTGTAAATTTTAGCTGGGTGCAGTCAATCTAAAATAAATCTTTCCATTTCAAGTTATATCTGACCCATCGATATTTGTCTTTAGTTTCTGGCATTTATGACATTAGCTTTCTATTAGCTAATGAGTTCCTTCAGTGAGTGGAGTGTTGTCAGAGTGAAGTTCCTGTGATGTATAGCTTGTCCCTAGACAAAGTGTATTACCTAATAGGTGAAACGAAGGCCGGTCTACAGTAGAGAGAGAGGGTCTCTCACTGACTCTGTGGACGAACGCTCTCTCCTGTGCTAGTGGGTGGAAGCGTTTAGCTCAACTAAAGGCTGAGAGATGGAGGGTGAGAAACTGGAGCTTGTCATGGTAACAAGAACCCGAGTGGGAAGTGAAATGTGAGGTTGGGCAGCTGGAGTTGGCTGAGCCACCTGAAAGAGATCATTCACACACTGCACAAGGTCTGTTTAATAGATCATGGCTGCTGGTGCTAATGAAGCAAAGGATTTTACAAAGCTGGGATTCTGATGCTTGGCTTCACAAGGGAATCACTGAATTAGCTGGATTCTTTATGTTAACTTATTTTTTAAAGTACTAGAAATCATCCTTTTCAAAAATTAAATAAATTTTGACAAATTACTGGAGAGGGCATTTCTGTGTAATAAAAGGAATGCTTTTAAACTAGAGTGAATAGATGATCCCTTACATATAAAACTGGATTTTACACAAGAGATCAAAAATATATTTGTATATATTATATTAGTACTTCTCCATTCTGGTCAAGCCTCCTAAGCAGCCTGCTCTCAATCGAGAAGAGCAACATGTCATCATCAAAATTTACTAGAGAGCTTTACCAGGGTATGGATAACCTCATTTCTCTCACTTGTATCTGTGATATAAAATTACTGTGTACATTTCCTTTTAGAAAGTGCATCTACAGTTGGCTTCCCAAAGTGCTGTACAGAGTGACGCTGTATCACATCACAAGTTTAAAAAGTGAATTTTAAGAAATTATTTCCAAATGGCATAACTCTGTGCAGCCCTGAGCTCACCCAGAAGAGGTGAGCTCACTTTTCATTCCAACAATTACTATGTTTTGTAATAGGAGGGATATACTTCCTTCACCTTTCCACTAACCACAGCAAAGATTTTGTGATTCAGTGATTCACACAATTCAGTGTGGCAGACTTAAGTATAAATCATTTGAGTGTTTCCTGGCTGCTGTCTTTATCAGTGCTCGCACACTAGATAAGAAATCAAAGGTTCAAGATGAATGTGAAGCTCTCTACAGTGTATTATACAGTTCCCTGCAATCACTAGCTACAGCAAGTCGCAAATCATGGTTCATCTGTCTATCAAACTTTATATCTGTCCAGCCTGCCAGCAAAGAAGAGGCTAAATGTATTCTAATACAAAGAGTCTACAACGATTTATTTATGGCACAAGTGATCAATAGTGGGTTTCACGACAGAGTAAATAAAAGGCTTTCATAAATCAAGACCTTATTTGATTCTTAAAAAGGAGAAACATCTGAGTTCTGTGAGCAGTTTCAGGCAGTCAAAACCAAACAAACCAAATGCATTCATTGGACCAAATGCATAATCAGAGCAAAAATTGCCTGTTTTTATAGAAGAACATTCTGGGTAGTATGTCACTCTAGTGGATGTGAATATTGATTTTTCAGTTGACATCCATTGACCAAACTGACACATTGAACTTTCATCCACCAGAGGCTATTCTGTTTCTGTCAGACTTAAACCCACTGAAGCTGCCTGAGCTCAACATAGTTGATCAGCCAAGAAATGTAATAATAAGTAACATTTTTGTTTGCGTCAGAACAAAATATGGATAAAAGTGCACAAAGACTAAAAAAGATAGTTGCCTTCAAGGAATAGTAAATCCTTTATTACTTGAAATGATGTAGTCGAAAAGTAAATGTAGTCTTTTGGAAACTACAGAAAGATCAGAAAATATTCAAACTGAAGTGAAGAAAACATCCAATCTGGCCTTAGTAACACACTTTTTTGAAAGTGAAATGATTGAGTATTCATTTTAGTAAAGCTATCAATTTGTTTTGCTTTTGAAAATGGTGACCACACCCATATTTATGTGAAAACGAGAAATAAATAAATGTAAAATATGATTGTAGTCATTTAAAATTTGTATACATTACAAAACTACTCACATTGGACATCATCTCATGTATGTTTTGTGTCTATAGGAAAAGCACGAGATGGTGGACCCTACCCTCCTTTCTCTCTAATCTAACTGAAGTATTGTGATCAGATTTGGGCCCACAGTTGTCGGGTAATAATAAAGATATTCTGAGAAATGATTTCATTTGCTCTGCTAGTGTATGTCAGGAGGGGTGGATCCAAAGATGCACTTTCCTGGCTAAATATGCCTCCATTACACTTCTGGGTTACAGGGTATTGAGCAGGCTATTGCCATTTGCTGCTGTATTTGACAGTGTACACAATGAGAGACTCATCTCGCCAGTGTTACTTTTAGCTCCAGTTCAACCTAACGCCACTGATAACCAAGTTCTGACTTTCTATCAAGTATGAAAAAGATTGGCCCCAGATGCAAGGTGAATTTCCAATCAGGGTTGACTTGATCGCACAAAATAACAAACAAGGTGTTAAAACAGAAAAGGGCTTGTTGGCCAAAACAGAGCAAAATGTCTCTAGCACCAAAACGAAAACCATATCCCACTGGGATCCAGGTCACAGCCACAGAAAACCCCAGCTCTCAGAGTTCGCTCTGTTGGCTTAGAGGCAGGTGCTTGGGAGCTGACCAAAGACTCATAGACAAGATGACAATCAGTTAGGACAAGATGCAATAGGCAGTGGGATGGCGCATCAACAAAGCAGCATCAGACTGAGCTCGAGCAAAGTGTGCCATAAAAAGCCCAGGATAATAAGGAGCAGGTGAGCCTTTAGGAACTTTAGGAAGCATCTATCTTCTTTCAACATTAAAACTTTTTTTTTTTTTTTTTTTGCATGTGATAATTTTTTGTGTTTGTTAGATTTATAAAGATTATAAAGTTTTTTCTCTTCCCAATTTAAGTCGCTTTGGACAAAAGCGTCTGCCAAATGCATAAATGTAAATGTAAATTAGAGCTTAAAGATACACACTTAACTTTAGTTATTAACTGGATTTCAATTCCTGCTTTAGTTTGGATATCAAGCAGAGGTATTCGATACATGTTATTGCTTTACTTATGTTTAGAAAGCTTTTGTGTGTATACAGTGCTTAGTACTGATTAGCAATCAAAAAATAAGTGAAATTTTGCTTTTATTCAAATGAATAGCACATTAGCTGAATGCATACAATGCAAGACCTCGATTTCGTATCGAGCACACTACACAAATAACTTAATACATTTATCGATTAAACATGTATAACTAGTTATTACATTTACATACTAGTAATTACATTTTGTTTCTGAATTTTGAGGATGAGAAGAGTTCGCATTCCATTCGCAGCTGTTATTAACATCTGTTTGGGGTCCTGACGTCACTTCCTGCACCATCATCATATATCTACCGTTCACATCTCTGTATATAAATGAAGTAAAAGTACTTGTTTTTATCAACTTATAAATTACTTATACACTCTTAATAAACTGTTTAAAATAGCAAGTAATTATTTTGGATACATAGTCTGAATGCCTTTGGCAGAATTTAAATGAGGCATTTTAATCTAGATTAATTTCATACATACATACATAGAGAGAGAGAGAGCGAGAGAGAGAGAGATCAAAGCAAATATATTTATTCAAGGCCTGGGTCCACGCAGCAAGTGATTAACAGCAGGTGATCGTAGTAAAGGAAGGGTGGGGATTCACTGCCAAAGGGGCGGTTCACTGCCGGGATGAAGGGAGCCTTTCTGCCACCAGTTAGAACAGGGCGGCTTCACGTCTGCCTGGATAAACATTTAGCTAATGGGCTCAAACACGCATCACTGCAGAATGTCCACATGCACGGTGCATGCTTGTCATAAACACTTTTTTTAAATTGACCTCTCGTAGTGTGAAACATAATTTTAACATTCAGAGATCTTAATGAGTATGTTTTTTCTGTAACAAGCTAGTCACTGAAAATGTCGTTATGAAAGCAAATCTTTTAGCGGCACTCTCTGAAGTCAGAACATACTACGCCCCTCTCCCACCTGCTTCATTCTTTCATGCCTGGAAATCAAACTCCTCCTCAAACATCCACATAATGTAAATAATGTATATATCACAGCATTTGCTTAGGTTGGAATAATACATTTATTAATGTGTAAAATTCAATGTTTTACAAGTGAGAACCCTACCCTTAACGGACACCAGGCAGAGTTATAATACACAGTAAACTCATGTGAGTAAAAATAGAACCAAACACATACCGAATAGAGTAAAAGTAACACTAATCATCCAAACCATTATTATTCATAAATGTTTGTATTTCACTATAAAACTATATTAGCACCATTACAAAGTTAAATAATGAAATTTCATTATGAGGCTCAGTGTTAACCTAACTCTATAATAATATAATATAATAATATATTTTTTTATGATTTTGTTTTAAGGGAGTATCGATTGGAGTTTTGTGAATTTTAATTGTGTAAGAGTGGTTTAAATTAGTACAAATTATCAGTAATAATTTGTGTTTGGTGGTGGGCAGGAGGCCGTAGGCACTGATTGGCAGCCACATCGTGTCAGACTGCCCCAAATCAGCTGAGGGCTACCAAGGTAGCTTATCACCACCAGAGTATGAATGTGGAGTGAATGAATAATGCTCTGATATTGTAAAGCATCTTTGAGTGTCTAGAAAAGTGCTATCTAAATTGAAGGCATTATTCTTTTCATTGTTAATGTAAATTATTTAATTACAATACGGCAACAAATGTAAACCCTACAGCAATGGTTACCAAAGTACAGCATGTCAACCAGATCAGGCCCCTAAAGGCCTCATAAAACATGTGCTCAACATACATATTTATTCCATTTGTTTGAATAATGTTCAAAATCTAAAGAGTATAAATTAAAGTGTTTTTTGCTAAGTCTCTTTTGAATGTCTTTATTGTGTTGTTAATTGACCTCGGTGAGCGAAAAAGGGATTGGGATTGGAGGGTCATGGCCAAGGATGGTCATCTGGTTTGTTTTGTACAATTTGGCCCTTGGGTAAAAAACTCAGAAACCCCTGCCCTATGGCAAAACAACCAAACTAACTGCAGAATCTAGATCCTAGAGATGTGTACCAATGTTAAGCACTGATACGCTTTAGCAGCATGGGATCTAATCAAAGTTCTTTAAAATAATTTGTTCTCTCTAAACTTACAGATTTTTAAAGAATATTCCCAACATTTTGGTCAGAAATAATAAAAGACTGATTACACAATCCCACAGTATTAAAAACTACCCCTCCTTGGTGCATAATATCAATCAATCAATCAATCAATCAAGCTTTTAAATAGCGCTTCTTTAGCAGTTCCTTTCAAAGCAGCTTCACAAAGTCTTAGTGAGAATCAGGTAGAGTAAATAGGAATTCCCTCTGTGAGGCCCCTGGGAGCCTCGCTGACTGAGGCAGGTGCTAATCACCTCCCCCGCATAAGAAACATACAAACTCAAGATCCATCGACGAAAGGTTCGCTGGACTATACCTGGAAAAATAAAACAAACAAAGACAAAATAGAAACTAACAAACAAAAAATTAACATTTTATAATATTATATTTTATAATATTGTAGTGCTAACCAACAAGGGGGTTCAATCAAAGCATAACCAATTTCTATCTAAATTCAAGGAACTTGATATGTGAGGTGGAACTCTGATAAACCATCATCAGTGTCCAGCATCGACCTGAATGGCTGCATGGCTGAAGTTGTTTCAAAGCTTAACCACAGCAGCTTTATTGATTAAGCTGACTGGTTATCCATTAGGGAAAGCAACCATGAGGTTTATGGAGGAGCTAAAAATAGTGTCATACAAAAAGGAAGGTCACAAAGCAGCTGGTAAAATGTACCAAATCCAAGTGAAAATGCTGGAACACAGTGTATATGTAATCAAGGCATAAACATCCACTAAATCTACTATTTTCAAAATAAGCATACAAATTAAACTGTGAATGCACAACCACTGCTGAGTTGTAAACCTAATGCACTGAACAGTACATATTTCAGTGAGCAGTGATTTCTGTCTCCGAGAAGGCTTTACTTAGTAAGCCCACAAAGTAAAAGTTCAATCACGTTAGGTTGCCAAACAGCTAACAACCCAAGTGCTCCCTCAGGACCTTAAATCCACGGTATAAAACTTCTACATTTAATCTCAGCATAACTCAAGTTTGCTTTGCAAACACACCCACAAAGATCAGTCTCCATACAGTAAATCATGTTTTTGCTCAAACTCTGGAAGCAATGCGGTTTCAAGCAGCCAGACTCATTGACACTATCAGAGTAAGAGAGTCAGGATGCAGTGCAGATTAAGGATTACATTAGAAAGGAATGCATGCCAGGGCACATGGCTTACAGGAGAACTCGTACACAGCTGAGAGAGAAAGAGAGAGCGCTTCCATATGATTAGATCACGTGGATTAAACGAGACACTATGTCCACCCCTCCCCCCATTCGACAGTAATCATGTCAGTCAGTCACAAGCACTCAAACATAAATGCTGTCAAGCTACCAAACGTCATGCAAATCTTTCTGTTGTCATCTAATCCTAGAACATTTTTAGAGAGACTTGTATGCTGATAATCCCAGTATACATGAACAGGGTTGCAAGTTATCTATCAGTATTTTCTTAGTCCATATTGCTCATTTGTTAACAAGTATATTCCAGGCTACATTCACATTAATCATTTTTGAGCATTATACAACTTATGTACAAGATCCAAGAGTGTAAAAGTTGTCTTGAGAGCAATACACCACACCTTTCCTTTGATAAACTGACAGTAATAGATGTGAACATTATTTGCAAGCGCTATCTAAGGATGGGGATGGGTATCGTTTGGGGTTGTTCCGATAGGGTTGGGTATCGTTTGGGGTTGTTCCGATAGGGTTGGGTATCGTTTGGGGTTGTTCTGATAGGGTTGGGTATCGTTTGGGGTTGTTCTGATAGGGTTTGGAATCGTTTGGGGTTGTTCTGATAGGGTTGGGTATCGTTTGGGGTTGTTCCGATAGGGTTTGGAATCGTTTGGGGTTGTTCCGATAGGGTTGGGTATCGTTTGGGGTTGTTCCGATAGGGTTGGGTATCGTTTGGGGTTGTTCCGATAGATGATGGGTATCGTTTAGGGTTGTTCCGATAGGGTTGGGTATTGTTTGGGGTTGTTCCGATAGAGTTGGGTATCGTTTGGGGTTGTTCCGATAGGGATGGGTATCGTTTGGGGTTGTTCCGATAGGGTTGGGTATCGTTTGGGGCTGTTCCGATAGGGTTGGGTATCGTTTGGGGTTGTTCCGATAGGGTTGGGTATCGTTTGGGGTTGTTCCGATAGGGTTGGGTATCGTTTGGAGTTGTTCTGATAGGGTTGGGTATCGTTTGGGGTTGTTCCGATAGGGTTGGGTATCGTTTGGGGTTGTTCCGATAGGGTTGGGTATCGTTTGGGGTTGTTCCGATAGGGTTGGGTATCGTTTGGGGTTGTTCCGATAGGGTTGGGTATCGTTTGGAGTTGTTCTGATAGGGTTGGGTATCGTTTGGGGTTGTTCCGATAGGGTTGGGTATCATTTGGAGTTGTTCCGATAGGGTTGGGTATCGTTTGGGGTTGTTACGATAGGGTTGGGTATCGTTTGGGGTTGTTTCGATAGGGTTGGGTATCGTTTGGGGTTGTTACGTTAGGGTTGGGTATCGTTTGGGGTTGTTTCGATAGGGTTGGGTATCGTTTGGGGTTGTTTTGATAGGGTTGGGTATCGTTTGGGGTTGTTTTGATAGGGTTGGGTATCGTTTGGGGTTGTTCCGATAGGGTTGGGTATCGTTTGGGGTTGTTTCGATAGGGTTGGGTATCGTTTGGGGTTGTTCCGATAGGGTTGGGTATCGTTTGGGGTTGTTCCGATAGGGTTGGGTATCGTTTGGGGTTGTTTTGATAGGGTTAGGTATCATTTGGGGTTGTTTCGATAGGGTTGGGTTGTTCTGATCCGATACTTTTAAAACGATACCGGTGCCAGAACGGTGCCTGAACCGATACTTTACAAAAGCTACAAAATTATAGTGCATGACTCAAGAATGCAATTTTATTCAACAACAATGTAAATGGTATAAATTGAACAATGTATTAAAACTGAAAATATGTATGAATATATAAGTAATTAGAAAATACCAGAAATACTGTAGAAATTGGGATTGATCCAATACCAATAGGCTCAGCATCACCCATACCAATACTAATACCAATTCTTTAAAAAAAATTGTTAATAACATTAATTTGTTAATAACAAATAATCATTTCAGTAGTACACATAGACATAAAACATTTAATTACATGAAAATGAAAATATATGTTTTTTGCTCCCAGGGTTTATAAATACTTTAAACATATATATTTTTATTTAAAAATGTTAAAAAAACATGTAACTGCATCATTTTAATGGCAGATATTAAAACTGAGAACTAAACTGTATTTTATTGATTACTCGTTACTTTGCTTTTTAATACAGCTAATTAATTAATACGTACCACATTTACATGGTTCAATTGTAGTCAGCTTTTGTTAGAGCTCCTGAATACATAAATATTAATTGATGTGTACCTGGATGTTCCCTGCCTCTCTGAAAACACTCAATGACTCACTGCTGATGACACAGGTCAATCCTCTGGTCAATACAGGTCTAGGCTTCTTTTGAAGCTCAGGGTTCTCTTCCAAGCGTCCCAAATGTTTATACAAACGTGTGGAGTTACCGCATTAAAAGATAGGGTTTTTACAAACATCACAACTTGATGTGTTTTTGTCTACTGCTGCAAAATAGATTGTGCGCTTGGCACTGTTGTCACGCAATTACAAGTTTCGATCTGGTGCAAACTGGTTCTACAAATTCCGGTTCCGTATTGGAACTGGGTTTCAGTACCCAACCCTACTCTTGACTACCACCAAACACACCCCACCAGTCACACACATCCATATAGGGCAATGCAGGTGAAGCGGCTTTCCCAGGGACACAACTGCTGAATGGAACTGGTGGGAATCGAACCGCCAACCTTCCAGTTTCAAGACGACCAACTCCACCTTTCCGCCTCAAGAATTTGAGGTGATTTTAAAATGACATGAGATCGCCCCTGGATTTATATAAACCCTGTGATGACCAACATCACCTTGATAGGACAACACATAAATTGTGATAGAAAGCCTGATGCAGTTGATGGAGCACTCTAAGGCCTAAAATCTACTTTTATCACATGTTAACAATCAAAAAGATTATCTGACAAGTGACAACATAAAAAAAGAATACATTGACTAGGTGTTTGAATTGTGCCATAAAATATCTAACCTCATATTTCTAAAATACACATTTAAAAAGCATTAATTTTCAAATGCCTCATATGTCATAAGATCAATTTCTTCTCATTACCATTAACCCCACCCATCAAGCTTGGTCACCTCTAACATTTCAATGTAAAACAGCACACTACCTTGTAACAAAAATGTCTTCATGTAACAAAGTACTTTAAAGTAAAAGGTAAAATTAAAAGTAAAATTCCCAGAGAATGTAATCAAAGCATGAAATAGATATTTATCTGTGTCTCTTTGTTATTGGAAATGTAATCAAACAAACTCAACCCGTCCCTCTCAAGATATATGGTTTCTGTACCTTACTGACAGTTTCACTATGTTTTATGTATTAACAAAAGAAGAACACAAAAATATGACAAACTCGACCAGCTCATATAATTGCAAGAAATACATCAGAGATGCAAGCATGAAATCTCAGATTTTTGGTTAATCTCCCTTCTTGTTGAGAATCTGGACCACATCCCTTATATAAACTTAACCATGTATCTCTGTATTGCTACTTTACACTTTATAAGTTACAGTGGTGTCCCTACATTTTGCCCTAAACATAGATATCCTGTAAGAAAAGTTTGGCTCCACATGGGGCTTTGTTTGCTAACCATGCAAATCACCTATGACTCTTATATGTATTCAAACAACAATGATAACCCACTCCAAACAAATGAAAGCATCTAATATGCATGAATAGCATATAATGGCCCTTCAAGCATTCAGACACTGAAGTAACCAGAGATGGATGGACCCTATGCCAGATATCTGACACACAGATGCCGCTATAGAAACCCAGCTGTGCACTTTATAGACAACTGGTCACAAATCTAATCTTTTTTTTATTTCATGTAATAAAACACCTTATAATCTATTCCCAATCAGGTTTCCCAATCATGTCTACAAATATAAGCACATCAAGCTGTGTTGAGCAAGCCGTTCATGCATCCTTCTGTAAAAGGCGAGGTAACCAAGGTCAGTTTCTCTGTCACCTAATTAATAATAGAGGATTGAGGCAGGTGACTGGAGGCGAGGGAGCACCCCCGCCGCCTCAGCTCTCACTAAAACACCAAACACGTACAACGCACTCCCAGTCACCTCCACCTCCCACACACACGCTTTCCTGTAGGATGGAGCAACCTTGATGATCATGTGGCTGTGTGTGAATATCTCATCCATTAGCTAAAGAAGCTTAGAAAATACATTTCAATACAACTCAGGGTTTGGCTAGCGTGACAGGGTTCAGGCCAGATCCAGCCTGGAGCCATGAGAGCTTCAGGCATAGCAATGAGCCGTTTCAAGTGGGAATTTTTGAAGGATTTTTTATTTAATGATGATAAATAATGAAAAATATCACTGAGAAAAGAGAAGCATGACTCTAGTGTCAGATCATAATTCTAAAAAGCTTAAGCAAAAAAATCCAGAGTTACCTGTAAAAAGCAGATGAACGTATTCATCAAACATCAGGAAATTTGATTTTATTTGATTTTGAGACTGTTTCAGATCAATTGTTATAAAAACTATTTATAACTTGAAAAATAGCACCAATATCAGGCATTGATTACCCCTACTAGTTTACAGTGTAGAGAGTACCCAGGGGCTGGTACCCATAATTGATGCACCCATACATTAAATTAACCAATTCGCTCTATTTCTATCTACTCCTAATTGAACCAATACCACAAATCTATCCTAGTATTGTGTTATCGTAAATGTGAATGAGTGGATGGATTGTCTACAAAAGCCCCAGAAAAGCAGACTGAATGATCTTCCCTTTTAACGATGTGTTGACTCATCATCACACAAGGCTGACATGCAGAAGACTGAAAATGATCATTCATGAGCATGCCTGCCCAGCCACGCGTGCGTGCGTGCCTGCCTCCCAGCATCAAGTGAGTCACACGGTAAAGTTGGTTCGTTTTTGACTCATTTGGCTCGCCATATCCTTCAGCGTCAGGAGCTCGCGTGCTGGACAGCTCCTCACCGGACTCTTCGTGCAGTCCTAGCTTGCGATCTGCTAAAGCTCCCTCAATGATTCCGTTCCGCTCGATTCACTTCAACCAGGGAAGCGAAATAGTTCCAATTAAGAGCGACGGAAAAAATCTCCAAAAAGCCAAGGGCTTGCTATTAATGTTAACTATACAAACCGTAATATACCATGTCTAATGAGACTTTTGCTTCGCCAATAAACAATATTCACCAGCATTCTACGACGTGCTTTGTATTGGGGTTATTTGGATGTAAGGAATTCCTCTTAAATCGTGCCAATCGTCTACTAAAAATTATTTTGAAGCAAGGGGGCATATACAGACCACTAGAATTATAAAATGCACAGATTGAATAATCCATCAAAATAATTAACGCAATATTAGGTTTAAATACGAAACATTTCGCCTCGCATGCTTACACCGGCTTTCACTCTCTTTATGCAGAAGTTTAGCTTTAATAATGCCTCCAAGTGAGAGTGCCACTGTGCCCACCTGATTATGTCATCGTTGTGTCCCAAATAGAATTTCTGCTTGTGTTCCCGGGTGTTGTACACAACTCCGACGCCGGCCACGAAGTAAACGATCTCTTTGGCCGCCGTGTAGTACAGGTTGTTGCGGCACTGGTGCCCCCGGTAGCCGTAAACCCACTCCAGTCGCAGGTGGCAGTTAGGAGCGGTTCTGTCAGCCATGTTCCGACGTGTTTTTGCCTCAGCTCGAGCGGTTTCATCCAGCAACGCGACAAGCCGTCACTACAAGTCCCGTTTATCCGCGCTGCTTCGTCCGGACAGCGGCGTCATGTTTCATGCACTTAACTTCAGGACGTTGGCATGACGTCGAGTCAAGCGAGTTGTTTTGGTCTGACGCGGTTATTCGGCCAGTGTTACTCGGCACATGTGCTAAGAACGGACCGAGTGTGTACTTCTGCTCGTACGAAGCTAGGGCTCGGTGTTCCTGTGTGGCTGTCAATATCGAAGACCATAGATTTCACGCGTTAGTTAACTAGGACCGACCAATTGGGAACGCCTGGCGTTATGGGCGTTTCAACTAGCCAATAGGATGTTAAGACTGCGTTGAGCGAATAAATGTAGGCCAATAGTGAGAAGGATAAAACGGGCCAAAGCCGTGTTTGGCCTCAACTGCAGTTCAGAATATTAGCTTTTACCCATAGTTCAAAACTATTGTCACAGCTAAGCTTTTATACCACTGTAAAGTCTAAATCATTTCTTGACTATAAAATACAATTGTTTGTTTGATTTTTGACAATTTCTCTTTCTTTTCAAACTAATAACAAGTAAAGTCTGACATGTTAAACATTTACAATAAGCCGATTTTTGTGGCTTTTTTGTCTGTATGTACACGTGTGTAAATTTTTTTGTAATTCAATTCATTGTACTGTATCTATATTTTCTTCATATAATTTTGCATTATACAGCACATGTCATATTTGTATAACAATAGATTATTTTAGGTTTTAACCTACGTCAACATGAAAGCATTCGACGAGAAAAGGGGCAGGGCCTAGGAATTAATGATTCTGAAGGTAGCTCATACAAACAGCCTCGCATTCATCCTCTCCTGTGCCCATGAAAAACAAAAACACTAATATATCTCATATATGAGAGAGAGATATGAGAGAGAGAGAGAGGAGGAGAAAGAGAGGAAGAGAGGAGGAAATAGAGAGATAGGCCTAAAGGAGAGAGTACAGAGAGACCTTTCTTCGAGCTCTCGCTCTCTCTATCGCATACTATCACTCTCTACGATCGCTAGGATCTATATACGAGATTTTCTCTCCACTACTCTTCTATACTCCTCTCGCTTCTCCCGCTCCTCGCTCTATCTCCTCTCGCCCGTCTCGCTCCCTCCTACCGCCTCTCTTCCCGTTCTTCGAATCTCACTAGGTATCATCGTTTCCTCTCTTTGCCTCCCCCCCTCTCTTGTGCTTTCCTCCTCTATCTCTCTCTCCTTCCGTCTCTCATCGCTACTCGCTTCTGTCCGCTCTCGCCGATCTCCTCTCTAGCTTCTCTCTCCACTCTCGCTCTCGCTCACTCGACTCTCTAGATAAGTAATTTTGACACCATTATTATCCCAACAGAGCTCACATAAACAAGTGCACTGCACTAAGAAGATCATGGTTTGCAAAGATTATGGTTAGCAACATGGGATTCTCACTCAAATTACCACATTTTAAGATATCTGACAAAGGCTTAATTTATTGTCCAATATTTGGTTAACTGTGTCTCACTTCCATTACATATATTAAAATTAGAATGAAAGGGATGAGTTAAGATCCTTCAACCCACAGTGTATTAGAATAGAAAGATCAGGAGCTGAATGAACCAATGAGCTTTAATGCTACACTTTTACAGAATCCTGGATGCTTCAGCTGCTCCACACAGCACACCCCCTGACGTTATGAGAAGGTTTTAGAAAGAACACATTTTAGCTTCACAATGAGTTATTCCTATTTTCTTTGTAAACTTCCTATAAGAAAATAAATGGATAACTTATTCTATGATGTCTTACATGAATAAAAAAGTATTTATTCATTAAATTAAAAGTGAACAACCTTGTGTTTTATTTTTAATTTTAAATAGGAACTTATGAACTTTTTAAATTGTGAAACTTTACATCAACAATGTAAAAACGTGCCGGTTAAACAGATAAGGAACTTGGTAAGAAAAGATAAGCTAAGCTTGATTACTAATTTATTAACCACAATGTGTTTGTGGTGAATGCATCAATGGCCTAAAAACACCAAGCTGATAGGACTGACTGGAGACTAGTGCTCCGGTAAACCTGCACTGCGTCATATGTGCCAGTGTTCATCTCTTAATCACGGTGGGTGCAAGTCATATGTGCCAGTGTTCATCTTTTAATCACGGTGGGTGGCAATGGACAAAAATGCCAGGGCCTTCACAAAAAAAAACTAAAACATGCGTCTCAGTATTTGAACTCTGGTTGTCAGATGCTCAAATGCTCACCAACCCCTTTAACCAGAATATTAAAAGACTCTTGGTCCATGCAAAAAAGGTGCTCTTCATGGGCCTTAACAAGTTTAGAAAAGAGAAAACCTACAACATTCAGATATAATAGTTTACAATGAAAGTATAAATAACTGATTGAAACACATGAATAAATTATGAAACAAGCTTTCCCAACAAAAACACTTTTAATTACACCAGGAAATTGTAGGAACAAACTCCGGTAACACTTTAATTTAAAAGTTCATTATGATGCAGATATTTTGCATTAATGAATGTTAACTTATTGCCAATAAAAAGTTAGATAACTACTAAGGTTCCAGCAATCAAGAATAACTGCATCTCAAATTATCCATTAGTTATTCAATTCTAAATTCATAAACCTTTAACTGTAATTAAGCAACAATTGAAAACATAAACACACAATTGACTAATTATGATTTCACTCATGACTAAATTTAAACAATGTTTGAAAGTCTTGTAAATGATTGCAAATTCTGAGGAATTTCCAAATGAGGCCTTAGCCACCATTCATGCAGTTAACAAATCAAATGTAAAAAAAAAAGATGCTAATAGTTTTAAGTAGCTGTTTTAGTCATATATCAATTCATAATTAGACGTTTGTGCAGTAAATTGTTGCAGCTATTTATTTATATTATCAACATATTGGTAAAACTTCTTCATTACAGTAGTCTTAGTCGTTTACCAACTCATATACATACACAACGGTCAAGTAGTGCATTATAATGATCCCTTAAGAGAGTGTTACCCACATTTCCTTTCAAACCTAAACATCCACATCTCATAGAGTCAGATTTTCTATTTCCAGGGTGCAGAATCATCTGAAGTGCAGCGGAATAATGTACAATACATCACATCGGTGTGAGAACCATCAGGTGTAAACGGAGCTCTCGATCTCACAAGGAATGTCAAATACCTTTATGCACACTACCAAACAGTTAGAGGAACATTCAGGCATGTGGTCCACAGGATTTTGAGCTCTTTGAAATGACTTTATACCTTCCTGGAGGTGTGTTCTGGAGCATATGAATGGGATCGCAGCATGTTACATCAGACTCGAGGTTCGGGGTCATGTTTCACAAACAACACTGTGGATCTTCACGATAAACCAGATAAAGAGCACGAGGAGCCTTTAGGTCATATACCACAGAGCGATATTCTTTGTGGTCATTGTATGCCTACAATAAAAGTACAATCTAAAGGAGTGCACCTTAAAAGTATATGATTCCTCATCTGCTCTTCCGTGTTTCATATATGCATGACCTTCATTAGATTTTCAATAAAAAAAAACACAAATATATCTCCTTTCTAAAACCTAAACAAAACAAGGGAACACAGGTTTGTTTTTCAAAACTTGATTCTGCAAAAAATAACATCCAAGTTTGTGTTGAGTTTGGTGAGATGTAGATGTTTGTTGGCATCTACGTCTGTGGTTAAGCCAGATTTATACTTCCGCGTCAACTCTACAAATTGCCCGTCGGGGAAGCTCCGCACACAGTCATTTGTCAACAAAGCATTTATAGTTGTGCTCTTCGTCTGCACTGTCTATGCGCCAACCAATACTGGTTTGATAAGAACAGATGCGAACAAATGTCAGGTTTTATTTACCTTACCATATATTGTATAAATATAACTTCTTCCATACATTCGCTGCTGCTGTGGAAGCACTGTCTCTAAACTGATCAATATCACAACATGGCATACTGACCAAGCTAACTTCTAGTTCGTAAAAACTAGGCACAGATAAAGACAGGTGATCGTCAAAGTTTTATTTCATAATCCAGCGTTTAAGCCCAGAAAGAGAGAGGAAGAGCTTTGCTCAGCTTCACTTCAGCCAATCACGGAGCTCGCACTCTGTGAAGCCTTGATGCATGGTTAGAAACTTGCATGACGAGCTTGACCAGAGGGAAATTCATCAAGTTGACGCAGAAGTATAAATCAGGCTTAACATCGCACATGAACATCATTAAACTTACAAAGATTAACAATAGCTCTCGATTGTTTCTAACAGTGCTCAGATTTTGTGTGAGACAGAAAATCTCATTCAACAATCCACCATCCTGTCCTCATCGCACCATATCTACAGACCCGGCTCGTTTAGCGAAGCACAACCATTAGAGGAGATTCAAAGACATTGTTTATAATAGATACGGTCTTTTGAAGGTTAAGGGTGCAGTGACAGTGTAGAGGACTAGTCTAAAATAAATATTCATTATCAATGATTTAAAAGAAGCATGATATGGCATCTTTATATATATATATATATATATATATATATATATATATATATATATATATATATATATTTTTTTTTTTTTTTTTTTTTTTTTTTAACAAATTTTGAAAAAACTAGGCCATCTTATTTTTTGTTTTGGATTTAGTGGGTTTGTTTTGATCAGAAATCAAGTGAATGAATGAATGAAGGATACATTTTTAGACCTAACAGTTATTCAATGGGGCGGTCACGCTTAGAAAAAAAATTACTTGAATGAGATCACCTTCTGATATGCAAAAGCAGAAGTTTAAGGTTGTGCGATGCGGGCCATGGACACTGCTTCCATGAAAAGTTGAGCTGGATTCAACTGGACATCGACTCGCATAAAATGAATCGCCAAATTGGAGAGGTAAGAGCTTACTGAAATCTCATTCTAAAGAAAGTTTGAATGTGTTAAGACTTCAGTGTTGATGTGAAGTATATTAGAGGCAAACCTGTTACCATTTATATTATTTATATTTCGAGATTGTTATTTTTATGTATTTTTAAATACATACAAGCACATCGTCAGCAGGTCGAATCTCTCAAAAGACAGCGAAGAATCAATCAAAGCATGCTTCCGCTGGTGGGAAGACTATAAACGCCTGACAATTCATTCAAGATGTGCAGATAAAAAAATTGAAAAATGAACATGCTTTAAGGGGTCTTCGAATGTCACTGATTTTTATTCTAAACTCATAAGAGACTTTAGTCTATATTCATCTTTTGATTGAGCTAGACATTTTTTGCTTTGATCAAACTAGGATCAAGTGTTCACTACAGCAAAACTTTTACAATATTTGCAGTGTGGTTTGTTTATATATATATCTATATATATCTATATATATATCTATATCTATATATATATATATATATATATATATATATATATATATATATCTATATCTATATATATATCTATATATATATATATATAAATCTACCAATAAAAATGGAACCCCTCAAGTTCCCAGTGTTGAGCTGTTGGACTCACGAGAGGGAGAAGACAAATTTACAACCACTAGGCCTAGAGAATGGAATCCACTGTCCGTGATGGTTTCTGATTACAGCTAAACAGATGATCACAGTTGTTATTGTTGTACTGAGAGTTTCGTATTGAATCAAGCAGTCACTGGGACGAGGCTTTGGTGGCTTTGATGCCGGACACACAGTGCTGCTGGAAGCTTGTGCTGCAGCCGAGTCTCTGGTGTGTCCCTTTCAGGCCACCGTCACCCTCAACGATCCAAGGGCTTCCTTCTGGTTCTTTTCCCAGCATCTCGCAGCTCTCCTGGGATGAGGGGAGAGAGGAAGGGGGCGCCGAAGATGGGTCCTGCAGGACACTGGTGATGTGTTTGAGGAGGTCGCTGAAGAATTCAGGAACGCCCTCATAGCCTGATGAGTCACCACAAGAGAGAACTTTTATTATTGTTCTCCAAAAACAAAAGCATTTGAACTTTTTCTTGACTTTTTCAAAATCTGGTTGAGATTTCCTGAATAAATAAAAAAATATATGTGGCATAAAGTAATAAACACATTGTTTGGTTTCCGGCTTAATGGTGCATTATCATGCTTATTAACATTATTTAATCACAACAATCGTGGTTAAAAACTATTAAAAAATATATAAAAAAATATTAGACCATAAATGTAAACTGAAAAAGTTTTAAATATCACAATTTTAAAATGCTTTTTATTGCATTAATTACACATTTTTAAATTCAAGGCTTTTAAGATGCTGCCACAACTTAATTAAACTATATTAAACATTCTGCTCCAAACAAGTTATCGGATCACCATTATTATCAGTACATAAAAAATATTCAAGGCTTAATTATTAGCATACGCCTCTAAATATATGTAAAATCATTACATAGATCAACTTCTGTGTTGTTTTGGCACTAAATAAGTAACGTTTGATTTACTGATTTCTCTGTTGGATGTGTGAGATCAGTTTTAAAAATCTGATGGAACGAACAAATGTGCGCTGAAAGTCGAAAACAACGACTAGTGCAGAGCAGTATGATAAAATACAGATAACACTGTATTTTCAAAATGTAGAACAGCATTATGGTTTTTGACGGTATTTTTTTAATGCATGACCAGGTGGTAACTCTATTTGCTAATAATTTTATTGCTGCCTGAGCTTGAATGCTTTTACAGAATGCTGTTGTTCATAAAGAGCTAACAGTAACACTCATGATTGTAATGAGCTGTAGAAATCTGATCGCAAGACTTTTCTGCATTCCCTGTAACTGCAAAGTGAAAACGTCTTTATCCTCTGAACTTTTATTAAGGAAACAATAAACAGTTTTGAAACCGCTAAATACAGAGTGAAACTTTTTGATTTGTAAAGCATTAATAATATTGCTTCAAGTCCAGCTAGTAGTATTCATGTATTTAAAATATGAAAGAACTTTAAATTGAAACCTTCTTTCTCAACAGTATTAAGCGGGTGGTGATAGCATTTGATTTTCTTGTGATAGGCGGTCAGCTTTGTCGTATCTTTGAGTGATGTCTGAGTTGCGGTAAGAAGTGCCAGCATTAATCTGTAGACACGGGAAAGCATGCATAACTTCGTTTCATATTCCAGTACATGTTTGTGTCATATGTGATGGAGGAATGGTTGCGTTTTCTCCTGCGGCTAGGTTTACATAACAAATGAGGCCAGTTATGGTCTAGCAGATAAGGAGATCAACTTGTGATCAGAAGGTCGCTGGTTTGATGTTGAAAGTGGTGTGAGTGATGAAACACTTGCTCTCCATCCTCAACAACTAAAGCTGTGGAGCCCTTGAGTACTCTTGACTAATTTTCCCGACTGCTCCGAGGGGGCCGCAGCCATGGCTCCCACTGCTCCGGGTGTGTGTTCACGCTGTGTGTGTACACTGGGATGGATCACATGCAGGGCACACATTCCAGGTATGGGTCACTTTTACTTTAATAATTCATTTTTCAAATGATTATTGTTTGATCAGTGTCAGATTTTTATTAAAGTATTTCAAAACCACAATCGTCATGGCTCCTGTTTTTAGAAGAAGCTCTTTAGTGTTTGACATTTCCTGAAATAGTAGACAATCGTTTTTCCACGCCTCTCCATAATTCAGCCGTCTGTGCTGACACACGTTTTATTTTTTTAAATAATAACTCCAGTATTCGATATGAGACAGTATACCGCCCAGCACTAACAAGACCACCGACCAAAACATAAACTACTAACTTTGTGTGGCCTATATTTCTTAAAGAAAGAATCACTAGTGATATTTAATGATTATTTTTGCATTTATTATATTATATCAGTTTCTTCCTGTCAAAGCAAGCACTAAAGGACTAAACTCATTTGAAAATGCTTTTAGCAACTGTAAAAAAAATAAAATAAAAAAAAATGTGTGCATAAACAACGTGTGCTCGATTTTATTTCTGATAAAGAAAACGATGCTGTGTCAAGCCAGAGACTCAGCGTCGAGACATGACATGTATTGGACAGAAAAAAACTGTAGAAGGTGAGATGTGGTACACACCAGGGAATGCATTGATGTCAATGACGGCGTGTTGGCCACTCTGGTTGTTAATGATGACATCGATCCCGAAGAGAGACACCCCGAGAGCCTCCCGCAGAGACTTACACACTTCCCTGATGACATCAACACTCGGCGGCTGTGACACACCTTCCACGTTATCTCTCTGTCATAAAAACAGAGAGCAAACAAGTCAATAAAGAGGGCAAGAAATAACCTACTCACTCGCTTATTCTGTTTTAATAAATAACAATAATTATAATATCAATGACTTCAATTTATTATTCACACATCCATACAGGGCTCATTAAAGATCCTGAACATCCAACAACAGTGTCTTTTAAAAGAATAGGTTTAATAAAAATGTTTCCTTACATATCAAGAAACCTAAAAGTACTTGTTTTGTTTGACCCCGCTTAAATAATGTTTATTATAAATTAAAATAGGAAAATACTGGAGTGTTGGTGAAAGTTATTATTAGGTTTCAACAGAGTGAATCACAACTCATCATCATTTTTCATCACTTAAAATGTCACATTATATAACTAGGATTAGTGAGACAACTATATAAATCCTTGAAGAGCAGGTGTTTTCCTGAAAGTATCTGAAATCCAGCCTGAGAGAGAGAGAGAGAGAGAGAGAGAGAGAGAGAGAGAGAGAGATCCACTTACAGATGTGAGGTCAGAAGATGACTCTGGCTTGGACACATTGTGGCTGTTGAAGAAAATGGCTTTTCTGTCTGTGAAAAAGCACAGAGAGAGAGACATCAATGAACACAATCCAAACAGTCCAGACAATAGTGTGAGTGCACCAGCTGCAGCTAGAGAGCAGTAGAGATCCACTGGCTTCAGCGAGGAAACTAAAGTTCCCATCCAAAAACATGGTCAGCATTTGTGTGAATATCATCATAGAAATATTAAGCGATTAAAAACTAAATCAAAATAAAATAGTTGATGGAGTTCAACTATTGTAGAAGAATGTATATATATGTATATATTGTATTTAATTGTATAACTTAAAGGCCAACAGTAAAACACAGAGCCTTCCAGTCGTTATAGAATCAATAACTTGTTGCTACCGAATGCCCTGGCTAATTTAAAGCCTCTCAAATTTAAAATGAATCAAGCATTTTTTTTTTGTCTCAACAGTCCTTCTGATAATTAACTTTTTTTGTGACAAACTCGTTGTTTTAGCTTTGAAAAAAAATGGCATCTTGTCGCTCCTCCTACAGTAAGTTGCTTTGAATAAAAGCATCTGCTCAATGTAAATGTAATTGAATAAACACACCCACTAACTGCATTGACGTAACCATGCACTCAGGGTCCTGAGTGAAAATAAAGTTCCACCTCCTAAAAATACCACTGCTGTTGAACACTAAAACGTCATCTAACCCAACTTTTTCCATCACGTCTTACCATTTATAGAAGTAATTCCCTGGACCTGCATTTACTTTATCAGAATACATTTGAAGGGCAAGTCAATGTGTAGCGAATGTATTTACATGAGAGTTTGAGCTCACAGTGCTTTCGTTCACATGACTGACTGGAGAGTTTGCATGAAACTAACGGCTCACTCTCTCCAGGCTGACTGCTTTGCATGGAAACTAGCACATGCAAACTGAATGGCTCTTTAAAACCAGCCAGCGATTCTTCTGACCGCACTGACACCAAACCATAAAGGCACCCGAGTCAAAGAGGGCGAGTGTGGAAACCATGCTTTACTCATGCCATGAAACTGCACGGTGAGGAAGCATTGGTGGCATCTCATGAGGAAAGTACGGAGGTGAGTGGTGAAGCTTTACCAGAAGGTCCAGGTGGGAAGTTCTTGAGAGAAGGTCTCTCTACCACCGTATACGATTCTCCCACCACAAACACCTTGTAGAGCACAGCATTGTGGTTTATGAAGCTCTGAATGACACAAGGGGGCTTCACGTCCTTTAGGTCCTCTGCATTGAAGATTATAGCCATCTGCACAAACACAGTGAGAAGAGATGGTTTAAAACGAGATTCCATCCTTGCCATGGATGAACATTGAGAAATTGTGGAGGCCTCCACAAACCTAGACGACGATAGCCAACTTTAGTAGACTAAGAATTGCATTGTGTCTGGAGGTGCAGTATGTATAAAATAAATTTAAAAAGCCCTAAAAACGGCCCTGATATGTCAACTGATAAATGAAATGTCCTGTCGTGTACTAATGTTACAAAAAGTACGAGTTTAAAAATAATTTCTGCATGTTCCTTCACAAAGTTTTTGCAATACTGTCTTTCCTCTCTTGTTCTCCAGTTCTTAAGCATAAATCTGGTTCTCAAAACCTTGTCATGATTTGAAAAACCATCATTACTTGAGAAAGAAAACAAGAATAAGCATAAAGAGATTAGGCTTGGGTCCTACGGCAATGACCGATAGATAGCAAAGCCACCCTCCGCCCCTGCCCGCTCATGAAAAACAATTAATCACACTACAGCCAAATAAAATGCACTTTTCAATTTCTGCGTCTTTACTCATTTTACCATTGAGAAAATAATAACACGATAATGAAGTTGTTAATCCCCATAAATATTACAGTGAACTCAAAACAAATAACATAAAACTGTTTACTAAGGCTGTAGCTATTGAATATTTTAGTAATCGGTATTCTACTGAAAATGTAATCAATTAACAGAGTAATCTGATAGAACATGTGTGACATCAAGCGTCACTTCCAGTGCCTGCCACTCCTTCCACAGACATTCAATGGTAGAAGGTGCTGAAATAAATTATTATTATATCAAAAACACTTGAAATCATGCGGATTTTGTGTGCATTATGTGTAGGTTGCCAATAACGTGCTATAATAAAGATTAGAGTCAAGACATCCTAAAAAAAGGTTATAATATGGAATGTATATGTATAATATTCTGCAGAGCAAATAAGAGAAGAAACCCCTGTGTGATACAGCGCTGTCTTAATCATTAACTTTCAGGTCATAACTGCAGTTTCCACTTTATAAGCGGAGGTATTCTGTCCTGTATGTGCCATGGTTTTTACTAACACTCATATGTCAAAGTTATTATTAATACCCTAAAAGAGCAATGAAAGAGTCGGTCTACATCTTGCTTATATTACACATAAAAAAGTAGTGCGGACGTTTAAATATTGTGAGGTCTTAACCTAATTATACCATTATAAGATATTATTCATATATAGAATGTTTCTAACTTTCTGTCCAGCGGAGCTCCAAAAATGGTGGTTGGTGTAAAAAATAACCATACAACTTTAAACAATACGGTCAAAAAAAAAAAAAAAAAAATTGAGCTACTCTGTGACATTGAGTGAACAGTCACCATGAAGAACGGCTGCTTGTGATTAACATCGCGCAAGGATACTTGGAGTGAACAAACAGGCTTTAGTTAACACCTCCCTGCCAATCAGAAACCAATATTCATACAGGCCATGGATGAAAAGGGATTAAAAGAGTCTTTGAGGCTGAGGATTTTGCCTTGAATAATTTTTGTAATAGAGATATTTGAGTAACTTGAGGAATCATTTCAGCCATATTGTTTACCTTAATAAATGAGGCATTCAAAAACAGCATAAATAAATAATAATTTGAATTAAATTAGATTAAATTACATACATTAGATTAAATGAATTACACCATTTTTTTTAACATAAACAAGCTTGGAGCAAAAAAAAAAGCATGCTTAAATATGAAGGTTACTGGACAAAAACACTAGCATGTTCATCTTTTCTGGCTTAAATAAGTGCGAAGTGGAGAAATAACATCACCTGGTGTGCTGAACACGTGTTCTGATGGAGCTCTGCTAGCACATATGCACAAATATTTACGAGCGATTTTTGACATGAGGAATCTTCTTCGGCACATGATTCCTCTGCTTCTTCTCACTTGCGTGGGGCTGGGTGATAAAGTTACGCATGTTGCAGGTACTGTTACCCTTTCAGCAATCAGCTTAATTTTTTCAGGCTTGATTTTGCATCCCCACCCCATAAAGACCATGTCATTCTCTATCGCAATGTTTCTCATTAGACATCGTACAATGCCAAATTGGTTAACATCGCACAACACTATAAGAGATGCACTGGATTTACATTTTCTTCTGATTTCAAAACAAATCTTAGTCTACGTCATAGAATAGACACACAATAGACCACAACTATTGAGAACCAATTCAGGTTCGTAATATCTCTCTGATGTAAATTCTGGATAACATTAAGCAAAGTCAATCATTAACAATCCATTAACAAAAAACGAATGCTTATTCCGCAACATCATCATTGTGCAAAAACAAGTAAACTCTCTTTCACATCAAAAGAGATTAGATCGCTACTCATCGCCAGTGAGTGACGGAGCTGTTGCTTGGGGGCGTTGCACTATCATGTTGCTTAGTAATGATTGGGTGACTAGTAATGTGACGTAAGTGATGAGCAACAAATCCACTATCTTCCCTCTAAGAATCACATGAAAATGCTTCTCTAATACTGGTTGTAGCTTGCAACAGTCACTTCTCATTTGCATAAAGTTTAACTTTTTTTTGTTTTATTTTTTTAACTTTTGTTGATTGTTGTTCGTCGCTGAACCTGCCCGGTCACCGTCACTTCTGCTCTCCTCACCACCAGATTCACGTTAAAAATAAAATAATCACATCGCCAAGTCACCGCTAGTCACTTTTAATATGAACGAAGCTTAAAAAGAGTCTATTGAAAATTACATTTTATTACACTATTCTACAGTTTAACAAGCAATCACATCATTGGAACAGCAGCTGCACCCACATACACCATTAGGAAAGACATGAAATAACAATTAAATGAATCTTCTTCTGTAACATACAAAGTAGATGTGTGAGTTGATGTAGAGTTGTGTAGCACCGCAATGTGGCTGGGAGTATCTGTTGTTACCCAAGCACCATCTGGAGAGGAGTTCACCACACTATGCAAATCTCTAAATTGTAAGACTCCAACAAACGCTCAAATATTTATTAAAAAATATTTAAAAGCAGCACGATATGGCATCTTTCAGATTCATAACTTGGCAGATCCGATTCACGATGACTTACCTCATGAGAGTTAGTTCCATGAGCAACCCGTGTTTTGCAAACTGTGCAGAAGGGAAAGAAAAAAAGGAAAGAAATGCTTAGATAGTGTGCGGATTAGTCAGGTTAATGATATCCCTCTTCAGTATTGATTTATGAGCGAGTTTCTCAGATGCTGTAAGTAGATCTGTGCAAACTAACCACAATTACAGATATATTAACAGCAATTATGTGATAAAGTCATGTTTTGTGACATGTACGTATGTATGTATGCATGTAGGCATGGGCGATATGGCCAAAAATATTTTAAAATACTTTTTCCACATCAGTCGATATCGATAATAATCCTAATATTGTCACATCTTTATTTTAGGTAAAAATAAAAGCATGTTTTTGCTCTGGAGAGAAACCAGACCATTAACTGAGTGTGAGACATTAAGTGTGACTGTGTTCATCTCAATTTCAATCAGTGGTCTCCTGCTCACTAACTACGGACTGCCGGGAGTTCTGATCAGCGCGGCCCAGGCACATCTGCCTCTGATCAGCAGCGGAGGATAAAAGGAGCCCAGAGGCACAGAGGAAGGGAGGACTGACTCTGATGAACGCCATTTCCCTATTTCTCCCTGACAGAGAGCAGCTGAGTTGGGAGCACCTGATACACTCACCACTTCACTTGGGGATTACCGAGAAGAGGAAGCACCGCGAGCAACATCCGCCAGCAACATCCGCCAGCAACAAATCGCAGAATGCGGCACATCTGCTGCCAAAATTAACGCCGCATGACGACATTGAGGCGTACCTACAAATGTTGGAGTCCATGGCCAGAGTGGAGGGCGTTACTGGTGAGCCTTGTACAGAAAGACCTACTCCCTCCACGACCTGACATGGGCCACCCTGCCCATTACAGGCGTCCATGGGGACACGAATTGTGTGAAGGCTCATTAGGTCAACAGCCCTGGGACCTGGAAGTCGGAGTGATCAAGACATTGTCGGTGCCAGTACTTCTTGGTAGGGATTTCCCGGGGTTCTACCAGCTAGGTTCTATAGGGTCCAACAGCCTGGAAGGAGGCACTGGAAAAGATTTACCACATCAACCTATTGAAGAGATGGATGGGGACTCGGGACCAGCTGGCTGCGCTCGCCATCACCGAACCTGTGGTGGTTGACATCAATCTGGACCTCTTGGCTACCCAGAAGAAGGAAGTGCAGCACCTGGTTGGTCAATTACAGGATATGTTCTCTCCTCTCCCCGGGGTGGACCAAGTCATGCAACACCAAATAAAGATGCCACCTGGGACCATCATCAGGCAACGGCCCTATCGAGTCCCGGAGCCCATCGGCAGGCTATGGAGGAGTAAGGGCAGAGTATGCTGAAGTTGGGGGTAATTGAACCATTAAGGAGCCCATGGTCCAGCCCCATCGTCATTCCCCACCCCGATCGTCATAGTCCCCAAACAAGATGGCACCCTCCGCTTCTGCAATGACTTCCGCTGGCTGAACGAGATCTCAAACTTCGACAGCTACCCCATGCCCCGAGTGGATGAGCTCCGGGACCGTCTGGGTAGGGCGCGATAAAATTCCCACCCTCGGCGTAACCAAGGGGTACTGGCAGGTACCCATCATCGCTGCTGACAGACCCAAGAAAGCTTTTTCCACCCCCAGTGGCCACTTGCAGTACCACACACTCCCTTTTGGCCTCCACAGAGCTTCGGTGACCTTCCAAAGAATGATAGACATCATTCTACGCCCCCATCAGTCCTACACGGGTTGGATGATGTCGTCATCCACTCGGAGGAATGGGATGACCACCAGGATCATTTGCGGAGGGTGCTGTCGGAGCTCTTAAGGGCTGGACTCACTGCCAACTCCCGAAAATGTCATCTAGCTCAACATGAGGCACAGTACCTGGGGTTCTGCGTCGGTCGAGGACTCATCTGGCCCCAGTAGAAGATCTCGGCCATACGTGCCTTCCTGGGGTTGGCAAGGTATTACAATTGATTTATCCCCAACTTCTTCTCCCTAGCCACCCCTTGACAGACCTGACCAGGAAGGGGCAGCCGGAAAGGATAACCTGGGCGGAAGGATTGGAGGAGGCCTTCCGGGGGATAAAAGTTCCCCTCACCAGTGAGTTTATCCTGCGATCCCCGGATTTCAGCTGCCCCTTCCTGCTGCAGACTGACACTTTGGACACAGGGTTGGGAGCCATCCTGTCGCAAGGAAGTGCAGCACCTGGTTGGTCAATTACAAGATATGTTCTCTCCTCTCCCCGGGGTGGACCAAGTCATGCAACACCAAATAAAGATGCCACCTGGGACCATCATCAGGCAACGGCCCTATCGAGTCCCGGAGCCCATTGGCAGGCTATGGAGGAGTAAGGGCAGAGTATGCTGAAGTTGGGGGTAATTGAACCATCAAGGAGCCCATGGTCCAGCCCCATCGTCATGCCCCACCCCGATCGTCATAGTCCCCAAACAAGATGGCACCCTCCGCTTCTGCAATGACTTCTGCTGGCTGAACGAGATCTCAAACTTCGACAGCTACCCCATGCCCCGAGTGGATGAGCTCCGGAACCGTTTGGGTAGGGCGCTATAAAATTCCCACCCTCGGCGTAACCAAGGGGTACTGGCAGGTACCCATCATCGCCGTTGACAGACCCAAGAAAGCTTTTTCCACCCCCAGTGGCCACTGGCAGTACCACACACTCCCTTTTGGCCTCCACAGAGCTTCGGTGACCTTCCAAAGAATGATGGACATCATTCTACGCCCCCATCAGTCCTACACGGGTTGGATGATGTCGTCGTCCACTCGGAGGAATGGGATGACCACCAGGATCATTTGCGGAGGGTGCTGTCGGAGCTCTTAAGGGCTGGACTCACTGCCAACTCCCGAAAATATCATCTAGCTCAACATGAGGCACAGTACCTGGGGTTCTGCGTCGGTCGAGGACCCATCTGGCCCCAGTAGAAGATCTCGGCCATACGTGCCTTCCTGGGGTTGGCAGGGTATTACAATTGATTTATCCCCAACTTCTTCTCCCTAGCCACCCCTTGACAGACCTGACCAGGAAGGGGCAGCCGGAAAGGATAACCTGGGCGGAAGGATTGGAGGAGGCCATCCGGGGGATAAAAGTTCCCCTCACCAGTGAGTTAATCCTGCGATCCCCGGATTTCAGCTGCCCCTTCCTGCTGCAGACTGACACTTTGGACACAGGGTTAGGAGCCATCCTGTCGCAAGTCCAGGAAGGTGAGGAAAACCCTGTGATCTACATAAGTAGGAAACTGAGCCCTGCCGAGATCAAATACGCAGACGTCGAGAAGGAAGCTCAGGTTATGAAATGGGCAGTCCTGGAGCTAAAATAATACCGGCGGTTATTTTTTTATATACCACCCTGCAAACACCAACGCATGGGTGACCTGCTGGTTCTTGATGATCCAGGACTTCCACTTCGAAGTGGAAGGCTTGTCCCGTATCTGGGCAGGTTATGCAGGTCCACTCACCACTTCACCTGGGGATTACAGAGAAGAGGACGCACCACGAGTACCTGCACCAAACCTCACAAGAGACCAGAGCACCTGAGCACCAGACTCCCAGTCAAAACTCCTCCATGTGATCACCTCATGTGGTCTTCACCTCACTACAAAATATATATTAGTGGTGGGCCATTAACAGCGTTAATGTGCAAGATTATTACTGCACAATAAAAAAAAGATATCACCTTTAAACTATTTTCAAAGTTGGACCCTGGGTTTTAGTGAAGTGTAGGTCACAAACAAAACGGTTGCTTTGAGCCGGCTCGCTTGCTTTTGCTCTTTCACTCTCTTACTCTCTTACGAAAACTTTATTGTTTACTATGACTTAAGTATTTTTTTCATATGAAAATTACAGACACTTGATCAAATGTGTTTTCATCTTTTAAATGCTATTAAGATCAGAAACATAATCCAGTATGATGTAACTTTCGCAATTGAAGTTATTGAATTACTAGTGTCATTGAGACCCATTAGAAAAGCAGTGTTTGGTGGAGCAATAGCCGTTACAGGTGTTTCCTATGAGGCATCAGGAGGGAAAAAGTGCTGCAGCTTGATTTAGACCTGTTTTGGACTTGAACTCTGACTTGACTTGAATGAACATGGACTTGAATAGCATTGGACTTGATTGTCCTGGACTTGGACTTGTCTTGGATTCGACATGGTCAGACTTAACTACAGCCCTGCTTAAGTGTCTAACACTTCATGATAAAACATGAAACCCAAACTTAAACCCAATTTTTGTGTAATGCATTAATAGTTGTGGAAATTAATATTTGAGATGTTTTTTTATAATTAAAATACAGAAATAAAAAAATAGTTCCAGAGAGGTTCATAAATGCATATGTATAATTTTGATTCAAATAATGAACGAGCCTCTTATCATAAAGCAGAAAACTAAATAGCACATTAAAAAGAACATGTAAAGTTCTTTAATAGCATTAGTAACACATCCAAGATTCTCTAGAATTCCTCAATAAAAAAGGTGGTATTTTTAGGTTTACTTTATGACGAGTGAGAAGAGATTAGGCTTACTGAGAGGGAATGTAAGGCCGTGCTGTATGATCTGCTCCAGAGTCTCAGGGCCACAGTCACTGTTCAACACCATGAATGGAGGAGAACAGATGCGCACATCTGCAGAGACAAGAGGCAAAGAGTACAGACTGATGAGATTGAGACTTGTTTGCATAAGACAATATATATGTACACAGCATATAAAATGGTAGTAAAATATCCTGCACAATCTAAAAAACTAGATCAGCATGCCTTTCATCTTACAACAAAATTAAACAAACAAATTTCAATTATGCCAAACGAATGTAAACAAGGTCTGGACTGAGGTTAAATGACACAGAGACAAACATTACCCCTCAGGCCCTGTGTTGATCACAGCGAACATCACAGTTCAGCATTTTATCAACAAAAAGTTAGTTAAAAAAAGTGATAAAAGACCTTTAAATATGTACAAACAGGTTGTTGCATTAGATTTTTTGTTGTTGTTGTTGTTTTGAAGGATTTAGCCTTCATGTCAACTGATCTTTACAGAAAGAGTTGGAGATGTTCTACAATTACATCTATTATTATAAACATATTTATAATTTTGTTATAGCCATCATTATTTGGTCTCTCATGCATGCATAAATACAAAAAAACAATAAGGAGCACTGTTTCTTCAGTTGAAAAAATAATGTAAAGGCCTACAAAACTGCTGAATACATACAGTCTATGAAATCCTTTCTGCTAATGGAGTGAAAACCCTATACGTTTTAAATACAAGAAACTAGTAAACTGAGACTTTTTTTGTATTGTCGAAAATAAAAAAATAAAAAACAGCAAAGTTGACAACCCGAAGTACAAATAGAATGTTAGTTTAAAATAAAGTGAGCATTAATCATTCAGTGAAACAAATGTGTATAAATTAGAGCTGTCAAAAAAAATGCATACAATGATTAACCGGAAGTTTAAAGCAAATGTATTGTTAGTAAGTAAAAGTCAATTATAGTCAAATAAAGAAGCTGCGCAAGAGCCCTTGACCATCGACTGTATGTAATATAAATATGATTTTTATTTATATATACATATATTAGATATTTTATATATACACTACAACTGCATAGTATCAGTTTGTTTACAACTATTTGTATCTTGTCTAAAATGATATATTATTATATATTAAATAATAAGATTTAAGTAAAATATGAGAAAAAAGTAAAGAATACTTTCCTCTTGAGTTTTAAAAACCTAGTTTGTCTTTGCAACTAGCTGACTAAATCAGAGTTGTTCTGTTATTCTGTTATTCATTTCCATCCATTCATTTTATTTATCCGGCCATACTTCGAGTAAACTATGCTTTGCTTAATTGAACTGGTTTAAAACAAGTAGATGCTGAATTTTAAAAAAATTCAGCAGATGACTGCACAGAATTTTTACAATTTAAAATTTTCAATCTGAGGGTTCAACAGCATGTTTTAACAAATATTGAGGGAATGCAAACATTAGTAATCGATAGCTGTTAATGAATGAATTCCCAGCCTCAGGCACTCCAACAAGCATAACTCACAGCCCCAGGGCTCAACCTAGAGATGATCCTCAAGTGCCTGCAGTTGAGCTCGTTCCCAGAGCGGGGGCAGTGTTGTGTAAGCAGTAAAGAGTGACAAGAGGTTTTGATGATGTAACAGAGCTTTTCATTTAAGAGAGAGAGAGACGTATAGCACGAGAACTAGAATCCAATTCTACAACGCTGCTTCAGACAGAAACCTCAGATAATTTTTACTTCTAATAAGAGCACTAGTTATTGAAAGAAAGACATGATTAAAATGTGACTGAAAAAAAGCTGACAAACAGTTGCTGACTAATCACAGATACAGGAGCAAGCCAAAATGGAGGCCCTGGACTTCCTGTTTAGACAGGTGTTGAAGTGTGTTGTCACTGCTGAAATACCCTGTAATGTTGAAACTTTCTTCCTCCAAAAGGAAGCGAAGAATTAATTTTTATTGTGAATCAAACTGGAAATGACGTTACGCATATTACACAAGTCAATACATTTCACAAGTCTGCTTAACTCTTAAGCCATCAGTTAAAACACAAGTTACGAATCAGTTAAAACACACAATTGGTAAAACAGTTAATTTCATGCTCAAAAACCCTCTTTGTAAAGAAAACTACAAAACTTGTTTTAAAAATACAATAATACATTTTCCACAACACTACCACATGTTCTCTTCCAACAGCAACATTTTGTCAATCATAACGCATTGAGAAAAAAAACTATCATCAGCTGAATTTACAAAAACAGCATTACATTTTCAGTCATTTCAGTACATTTTGTTGTGTTGGGTTTAGTAAATGCATGATTTAGTTTTCTTTTGTTGAGAAAACAAGGAAACTTGTTAAATGTATTGAAAAAATTTAATTCATTCAATCTATGAAAAAACTGTCATAGCAATTGTAAAACAAAGTAAATAATTGTATTCAAAAAAGAATTCAATAGCTTAAAAAATTTATTCATATAACATTAGGACTGCAACGATTCATCTGTGTTTTCAATTATTGAAGACAATGAAATTAGTCAACCACATCACTTCCAATTAGTTGGAATGCACAGTCAAATTAGTTGTGTTCGTTAAATTTAAATTTGGATTTTTTTAGGTCAAGAGGATGTTAAAAAAAAGAAATTGGAAAATTTGCTTTCAAGCTACCATTGTCCAAAATTACACGAGCCCCAGCGCCTAGAGCTGAGCGATTGACCTGTAAAAAAGGAGAAGTCCAAATTTTGTTATGATTTTACTTTTCTATGGCCCTGTGTGTTTCCATTGTTCTGTGATACGCTCAAACAAATAACAGCAGCTCAAATAAAGAGAAGGCAGAAATCTGAACAAACAAATGTAGTTTTCGATAAATGTTGCTAATCTGCATGCTACTCTTGAATTCGAGGACAAACAACAGAAGCGTTAACGATTAGAATCAGAATCAGCTTTATTGCCGCATGTGTGTGTGTGTGTGTGTGTGTGTGCGCGTGCGTGCGTGTGTAAACACTACATTAGTACAGTAAAGTGCACACAACTAACAAGCAATTAACATAAGGCTATGAGGTAGAGTATTTTGAAGGATTGATGTAAACAGTTGAACAAATGTCTATAAAGTGTGGTGTGCTTAAGTGCAAAATGCAAGAAGATCAAATGTGCAAGATTCCAGGTGCCGGTAACAAATGGCGGGGAGTTAAGAGTTAAAAGTTCAGTAGACCAATAACTTGGGGAAAGAAGCTCTGTTTGTGCTGTACAGTCCTGGTATTAGTGGCTCTGAAGCTCAACAAAAAGGTGGCCAGGGTGAGTGGGGTCCAGATTGACTTTGTTAGCCCTCTTTCTCATTATGGCGGTGTACAGATCCTGGAGGGAGGGTAGAGAAGCGCTGATCTTCTCAGCCGTATGAATAGCCCTATGAAGTCTACAGACGTCTGCTTTAGAGGCGGAGCTAAAACCAGACGATGATGGAGGAGCAGAAAGCAGATTTGATGACCGCAAAGTAAAACTGGGTTAGTAGTGTCTGTGAAAGGTTGAACTTCTTCAGCTGGTGCATGAAGTACAGCCTCTGCTGGGCCTTCTACACAATGGAATCGATGGGTGTGCTCCACTTCAGATCCAGAGAGATGTTAGTTCCTAGGAACCTAAATGACTCCACTGGTGCCACAGTCCTGCTCATGATGGTGAGAGGGGGTGAGAGGGGGAGAGAGGGGGAGCTTCTCCTGAAATCCACTACCATCTCCACTGTTTTGAGGGTGTTAAGCTCAAGATTGTTGACTGCACCTGAGGGCCACCTGCTCCACTTCCTGTCTGTACGCAGACTCCTCAGCATCTTGGATTAGACCAATTATGGTGGTGTTGTCTGCAAAATTGAGGAGCTTTACAAAGGAGTTGTGTAAGGTGCAGTTGTTGGTTCAACCTAAAAACTAACTGTTGACTATTGAATTATGAAGATAATATATACAAAAATATATAAAACAATTTGAGGAGCTCGCGCTTACTTATAATTGCCTAGAATCGCAAGCGCGGTTGGGTGGGATGGGAGGTTTGGAAAGTCAATGCTGCAGAGTTGTTAATGGGATGGGATCTGGTTGACCTGGTGACTAGCGCTGCATAGTTGCTGGAGATATATTGGTTGCGTGGGAATACGTTACCATGAATTTATGACTTATTGTTGTCTTGCCATGAAGCTCTGTGCATGATGGCTAATAAGTGATCCGTCGCTGTTCTGAGCCAAAAAAAAAAAAGGAGACTCGAGCACCTGTACTGTAGTTTTGGCTGAAAGGACTATTGATTGCCTTGTTGTAGATAGATTGAGGAAGACTGGAATGGAGATAAAATAGCATTATTAGCTGTGGTGAAGTAAGAATTAGTGATAGGAAGTTCGACTCTTTCGGCTCAGCTCCTTTAAAGAGGATAGCTCTTATGTCTACCAAATGGTTCTTTGTTTAGGATCACTTGAGTCTTTTATTTTATCTCAATTTATTGATTGTGAATGTTTGAGTATTGGTAAGCAACTTTTTAATTGTTTACTTTTTATTAAAAATACACAGTTACCATCTTTTTACATTTGAATAAAACTTTTTTTTCACCACAAAACACCACCACAGCAAACTAATCAATTAAACTAAATCAGTGTTGTCAAACAAATTTATATATATATTTTTAAATTAAATACCATATTAGAAAAATTTAGGCACTCCAAGTATCACCAGAATGAGCAACATTTAAAAACATGACTCCAGTATTGCCACAGAATATTAACCTTCCTATTAAGTTACAGTAAAGTTCAGCACAAATAGCCATCATAACAAGCACACACTCAAACAGAAGGGGAGACTGTGCATGCATGTGATGAGCTTCGCTTAAACAAGGAAAAAGGAATAGTGCCAACAGACTAAGTTTTTTTTTTTTGACAGCAAACACTGTAATTTCTCCTGTTTAATCAAACCCGATGTGATATTGGACTGACAAGGCACACACTCTGCAGCAGTCCAAACGATACGTGCATGGTGTTGCCAAATGATCGTCCTTACTTACAGCAGAAAATCCGGCTCTCCCAAAACGGTGTCGGCTCTTCTCGTTTGCTATGAAGAATCGTCTCAGAGCTAGCTCGTTCCCTTACGACACCTCAATAGCGGGAATGTTTATCAAACAAGTTACATGGAGTAACAGTCATTTGAGCGATGCCCTGGTGGAGTTCAACTGCATACATACGTTCAAACATGCCGCAGCGATTAACGAAGGGGTATAAGCACAAATAAATTCTGCTGCCTTCTTCCATGGTAGAGTGAGAAGGAAGCCATAGCTGACTGCCTGTTATTCATTAAAAACGACATCATAATGAAGGGGTGTTGCTGTATGGATCGCGGTGCGCATCTTGTAGTTTTGCTTATTTTCAACCAATCAATCAATTAAAACTTGTTTTCATATCGTTTTGTTTTAGTTCCTTTAAAACAGTTTTACAAACATAAAGGACCAATGTGGATTAACATAGTTTTAATAAAAAATAGAAAAATAGAATAAATCCATTGAATAGCAGTTTGTTTCTATATTGCTCAAACACCAGAAGGTTTGGACCTATATCAAGAGCCACAGCAAAGATGCTTCATACACAGTGTATCTGATGTGTGACTTGTTCCAAGAAACAAGATTCCATTGAAACCAGTCATGATATGTTGTATAAATAAAAAGAGAGATGAGTAATGAGAGCAGGTACAAATGCTCTGTGAGGATACAAGATCAGTCTTGCCTCTGTCTAAACACTTCAGGGACTCTGAAGGCATGCTGGAGCAAGGCCAGACCTATCTCGGGTGCTAATGAAAAGCTTCAAATATGTTTAAAAAGTTTTTTCATTGAGTTTTGGTTCTATAATTGCGGGATGAATAACATCTACACAGTCTAAGACAATATGTAACAATGTTTAAAGTCTCAATATGTTGAATAGAACTGACAAAGATTGAGAAAAATCTGATAGTTTTAAACACAAAAAACATAAAATGTATTTACTAGGGCCTGCAATGAAAAGTCTCAACCAAAGATATAATTGACATCCAGTTCTGCTTTAACCCGCCGTATCCCTGATAATGGCCAACTACACTCAGTAGTCCACGAACAATCCTGCAGACTGATCAATGCTCAATATTACAGATGTAGATCTGTACATTTGTCACCAAACAAAGTCATTTGAGTATGGTTTTTATAATTCATTAAATTTTTTATTATTTCTTGATAGTCGATACCTTACATTTTGAAATTGCTTCACAAAAGTCTTCATCCTACAAAACTGTGCTAGTGTTCTATGCAATGTTATGGGAAATTTTAATCATTATAATTAATATCAGTAAGAGATATTAATGTCTATAGAGTATCTGGAATAGGCAGCTTGCTTAAGCATTGAGGGTGGATGAGCAAGAGAGAGAGAGAGAGAGAGAGAGAGAGAGAGAGAGAAAGAGACGGAATGGTCATGGAACTGATGTAGTAGGCTCTGCTACTTCAAGGAACAGAGGCTTTCATGAGGAGCATGCTTCCTGCTCTTCTCCCTTCCATCTGTACTAATACCAACACGCAAGTGAGCACAGCGATTAGGTCTCTTAGCGTGTTCTATTGGGTGTTTATTTCATGTTTGGATGTTCTGCTTCTGAAGGGTTCACCCCTGCTTCTAAAGTCGTTTTTATCTGAAGGAAATAATAATTCCCATCTCAGTAAAAGCTTATATCAGAATGTGAATTTATTCTTGTGTTTCAGTGAGTCTGATGGATGACAGAATGTGTGTTCCATGGGTGCATCTGGCTAGGTTGAATTTGGCTTTTAAATGAATCCTGATTTGATTAGACTTGTAAAAGCTTTACTGACTATTACTTAACTAATTAATAAATGTTTTGACAATGTTTAAATGGTGTCATGAACAGTATATTATTAAGATGACTGAAGGCAAGCGTAAAAGTATTCCTAAAACAAAATAAAAACATAGATAAGTATATGGCATCATTAACTTTCAGAAACAAACTTCTTATGTGGAATGATAAAAGGAAGATCGATATCATTTAAAAAAAGAAAAGTTAAGGTGAACAAGGGTAAAATTGTAAATGTTGTAACAAATAATAACAATTTCACTCTAATATCTCATTACATTTTGGTGTAAATGGAAGGAAGGGCTGTGGGACAGGCAAAAATTAACTGCCAGTTACAGGGAGAGGTGTTAGAAGAAGAGTAGGGATTAAACCTTAAGGTTTTGGGTTGGGACATACAAATCTTTACATTTGCAACGAACAAACTCTAATGCATTTCTTTAAAAATTAAAGAATACTAAGGGACATCACTGGCATTACACTTAACTTGAAACTTCACAAATATGGAGTGATCACCTTGGAATTTCTAGATTTCCACACTGAATTAAGAAAAATATAAATGAAAAATCATATAACAACTACACTAAATTTATTCCCTTGATACAAGACACAATTTTTTCCTTTAAATTAATGCCTTAGAGAACTGCTGTTATACATCTGTTTTTATAGATTTTGAATTACGTTCACTCAGATACATGTCAAAGAATTTGAGTGAAAGAAAAGTGTAAATGATTTCCTTATAAAGCCTCAAGCTCCATGTTGACTGGACAAACACACTCCTGCTTTGTCTCCAGGGACAGAACATAAAAGAACAGGACAATGTTTATAAAAGCACTTCAGGATGTGCATGACTCACATGGATGAGAGCAGCTCCAGAAAAGCAGCTCACACCCACTGCTCTGTATCTCATTAAAAATGAGAGTGGAAGTGATTGTGTGTGCAGATGACAAACAGACTTCATTATGTCACCAGCGGAGGTGACTTCCTGTTCCCTGCTAAAAACGTGAAGAAGATTTCAAGAGATGTAAAAAGATTAGCAGAAATTTTAATTAAAGCCAAGGTCTCTATAAATGAATCAAACACTATGTGCTGCAGGGTGAGATTCAATTAAGTTATTTTAACATCAGATCAGAAAAAACTGTCAACAATTTCAGGGTATATTCAGGGCCATGCATCAACATTGCTCCCTTGCTTACATCAGCTTTCAGGATCACGGTCAGATTGTCAAATTTGCAAACTGTAAAACTGACACGATTCCAGCTTTTTTCCATGCATGGTACACAACACGCGGAGTTTCTGACATAAGTACAGTTTTCATGCATATATGGTTTATGGTCCTTTGATGACCAACAGGTCATGAAGAGATCATATTTATCATCATCATGTTTGACTAAAAAACAATGCGTGTTCATGTGTTCAAAAAAGTATCTTTTGAACTCCTTTTTAAATCCTTCAAATTTCCTCCTCGTTTATTTACTGAAATGTGGTGGTTTATCAATTATTCGTAAAATAATGTATCATAGTCTATATGATGTAATATGTTTAAGACTATTAAGAAATCTGCAGCATAATGTACATTGTTAATTGTGAATCATTATATGTAATTGAGAAAACACATTTCTGATGAAAACCAAAAGTTAAAATTTCTTCATAGTTCAGTCACACCGTGAAGCAGGGGCATGCACTTTACGGAACTCTACAGAGAAGCATTTCTCACGGTCGGGATCCAGCCCTTTCAAAGCGTTCACTTATTCTGCTGTCTGCTGTAAGTTAACTATGATGGAGTGAATGCAAATGGAAGCAGAGAAAAAAAAAAGTGTTTATTATGGGTGGCTTTGCAATAAACGAGAAAATTGTGTTTTCAGTGTTTTTAAATTATGCTTTTCATATCTCCTCATCCACATTGCAGGTGTTTGCAAATGCTTTCATGCTAATTGAGATTAAAATCATTATGCAACCCTAGTTTTAAGCAATATTGCTGTTGATGTCAAACAGCAGAAAGAATTTTTTATGACACAAAAGCATGTTTATCCTGAAAAATAAAAATCTTTACATGAAAATTACTTACAATTAGTATTTCTTAACATAATGATTGACAATGGGCAAAAGAAAAAGAAGAGAAGAGTGGATGAGACCAAGATGAGGGAGAACAGATGACCATGTTACATAACCATCTGTCATGTCCGCTTCGGGAGAAATGCATTCTCATTCTCACAAAGACAAATATAGACAGCACATGAGCTATAAAGAGATGGTTGTTTTGGACAAACTAAATTCTAAAACAACAACAATTTAACAACAGGTCCTAAAAGTGTTCATGTTTGTCACAGAGGAAACTCCTATTTACCCTACCTGACCCACACTAGGACTTTGTGAAGCTGCTTTGAAAGCAACTGCTAAAAAAAAAGCTATAAAAACCTTGATTAATTAGATGCGTAGCGGGAGTAAAGAAAACTCTTCTACCAAAAAATGTATGCATGTCGAACTGGGTGGTATGACAAAACTTGTATATCAAAGTATTTTTTATAAAAATGTCACAGTATTTATTTTAATCATAACTAGGTGTTAAATCCATCCCCTAATAATTTGGAGAATAATTACTGCAGTAGAATGATTTAGAATTAGCAGGCTAGTGTTAGCCCCGAGTTTGAAATGTCTCCCAGAATGATGTTATTCACAAAGAGCCAATAGTGACACTCATGATCGTAATGAGGTGAAGAAAGCAGAATGGTTGACTGTGAAAGCTTTGCAATGTGAAAAGAAGATTAGCTACATAGAGTCCCCTGTAACTTCAAAGTGAAAACTTTCTTATTCACTGGACTTCATTAAGACAATAAATAGTTTTATAACGACTTAATACAGAAGGTGTGAAACTTTTCACTTGGTGAAACATTAATAATATTGCTTCAAGTCCATCCAGGTAGTATTTAATTACGTAATAATAAAAATAAGTTGAAAGCCTCTCAACAGTATTAACCGAGTAGTAGAGCTGGGAGAAGAACCGATTTTATCTATTATTTAGAGTGTGTGGTTTACATCAAATTGCATGAACGAAAATCGGTTTACTCTTTAACGTAAAATGCTAGGAAAAAAAAAAGTTCTCAACCCTCCCCACTTGCATTTTATCAATAAAACAATGCGCAAGGCATACAGTTGTGAGGAAACCGTGACACCAGACTGCTCTGGTGATTCTGCAGCACACACTCTCCGAGATAAATTCAGAACAGCTCTTCACAGAATGTACTTTAAACACATATAGATAAGTTAGATCATTACCTGGGGGAGTACTATATATATATATATATATATATATATATATATATATATATATATATATATATATATATATATATATATATATATATATATATATATAATAAAATAAAATAGTTAGTTCTATGAGAAAATAATCAACAGTTTTGATTAATGCGTTTATATATGAGGAACTGTCAGCACCTACAGCTGAGCCCTTGACACGCATATAAACCGGCCACATCTCTATACATTTTCACACTCTTGAGAAGTGTTATCAGTACCTCTCATGCGGTCCTCAATCTTGTGCACCAGCTGGTAGGACCTGCAGCGATCCAGCAACGTACGGATGGCAGGAAGTGGGTCAAGAATGATGGTCTCTGGATGTGCATCAATATAATCCTGCCAGAGCGAACACAAGAATAATTAATGTGGCAACATCATTGACTTACTTTTTTTTTTAAATAAGCACCGCTGTATTTGTGAGTCAGTTCTGATATGCATAAATGCACAGGTTGTACATGCAGAGACAGGGCTTGCAGTGCTATTTCATCATACAAACCGAATGGAAGTAAGTGATTATGTAAAAAAAAAACACTGTCCACATTCACCCACTCTCTCAAATCATATTAGAAAAACTGGTTTCTACACTGTAGACAGAAAGCCACATAAATGTCTGGATTGGAAAAAAAAATTGTACAAATAATGTTATCCACTCTGTTTCTCAACTCCCTCATACATGTGTTCAGGTTTAATTGAACTACTACTGATCCATTAAGATTCAACATCCTCTGCTATTCTGCAATGATTTGAAAATGGCCAAACACTACTTATTATCTTTGGGGAGGTTTTTCAAGAAGGGGGACCAGAGGATGTGTTCCAACTACCGGGGGATCACACTCCTCAGCCTCCCCGGGAAAGTCTATGCCAGGGTACTGGAGAGGAGAGATCGGCCGATAGTCGAACCTCGGATGCAGGAGGAACAATGCGGGTTTCCACCTGGTCGTGGAACACTGGACCAGCTCTTTACCCTCTGCAGGGTCCTCGAAGGGTCATGGAAGTTTGCCCAACCGGTCCTTTGTGGATTTGGAGGAATTTCATATCTGCTGTTTGCGGACGATGTTGTCCTGTTGGCTTCTTCGGGCCTGGACCTACAGCGTGCGCTGGGGCGGTTTGCAGCCGAGCGTGAAGTGGCTGGGATGAGGATCAGCACCTCCAAGTCTGATGCCATGGTACTTGACCAGAAAAGGGTGGCCTGCCCTCTCCAGGTTAGTGGAGTGCTCCTGCCTCAGGTGGAGGAGTTTAAGTATCTCGGGGTCCTGTTCACGAGTGAGGGGAGGATGGAGCATGAAATTGACAGACGGATCGGTGCAGCATCTGTTGTGGTGAAAAGGGAGCTGAGCCGAAAGGCCCTACTCTCACCTATGGCCATGAGCTCTGGGTCATGACCGAAAGGACAAGATCCCAGATACAAGCAGCCAAAATGAGTTTCCTCCGCTGGGTGGTTGGGCGCTCCCTTAGAGATAGGGTGAGAAGCTCCGTCACCCGGGGGGAGCTCGGAGTAGAGCCTCTGCTCCTCCACATTGAGAGGAGCCAGCTGAGGTAGCTTGGGCTTCTGTTCCCAGGGGAGGAGGCCCCAGGGAAGACACAGGACACGCTGGAGGGACTATGTCTCCCAGCTGGCCTGGGAACGTCTCGGGATCCCCCCAGGGAGCTGGAAGAAGTGTCTGTGGAGAGGGAAGTCTGGCCATCCCTGCTTAAGACTGCTGCCCCCACGACCCGGCCCCGGATAAGTGGGAGAAGATGGTATGGTATGTTTGAAGTATAGCTATGCAGTGATACTGGTATGGGTATCGGGCACGAGACCAAGGTCATGTACTCATATATACGCGGATGCATGCAGCAGCAACCACAGCCTCCCAGACACTGTTCAGAGAGGTGTACTCTGTGTTTTCCCCCCTTGTAGACCTTACGTTTCATGAGGGACCACAGGTTCTCTATGGGGTTCAGATCAGGTGAACAAGGGGGCCATGTCATTATTTTTTTATCTTTACTGGCCAGCCATGCTGTGGAGTATTAGGAGGCATGTGATGAAGCATTGTCCCCCATGAAAACCATGTTTTTCTTGAAGATGCAAAGTTCTTCTTGTACCACTGCTTGAAGAAGGTGTCTTCCAGGAACTGGCAGTTGGACTTGGAGTTGAGTTTGACTCCATCCTCAATCCGAAAAGGTCCCACAAGCTCATCTTTAATGATACCAGCCCATACCAGTACCCCACCTCTACCTTGCTGGCACCAGAATCGGAGTGGAGCTTTCTGCCCTTTACTGATCCAGCCAGGAGCCCATCCATCTGGCCCTCAAGACTCACTCTCATTTCATCAGACCTTGAGATCTTGAGATATTTCTCTTGTTCATTGGTGGTCATTTTTCAGCCTTCCTTACCATGGCCATGTCCCTGAGTATTGCACACCTTGTGCTTTTTGACACTCTAGTAACGTTGGAGCTCTGAAATATGGCTGAACTGGTGGCAAATGGCATCTTCACGCTTGATTTTTCTCAGTTTTTGGGAAGTTGCTTAGTGCCTTCTTTCAACGCGCTTCTAGCGACCCTGTTGGCTATTTGCCATGAAACGCTTGATTGTTCTGTGATCCCGCTTTAAAAGCTTGGTCATTTCAAGGCTGCTGCATCCCTCTGCAAGACATCTCACAATTTTAGACTTTTCAGAGTCTGTCAAGTCTCTCTTCTGACTCATTTTGCCAAAGGAAAGTTGCCTAATAATTATGCACACCTGATATAGGGCGTTGATGCCATTAGACCACACCCCTTCTAATTACACAGATGCACATAAGCTGATATACTTAATTGGCAGCAGGCTTTCAAGCTTATGCAGTTTGGAGTAGGACAACAAGCATAAAAAGGATGATGTGGTCAAAAAACTTATTTGCCTAATAACTCTGCACACGGTGTATACGCGGATACGATACCACAGAGTGACATCCACAACAGAAGGTTCAGAACAGCAGAAACCGAGTGTCAGGTTTAGCAGTTTAAAAATACATGAATGATAATTCAATAAATATTAAAGAATTTATAGAAATACATAAAAACTATAACATTATTACATTTTTAAATGGATTTGCAAATATATCATTTGATCTTCCTTTGGCGTGTAAAGAAAGTCATACACACGATCACAGAATTTCACCACTTACACCGCTCTGATCCCTGAGGGAGCCTCAATCATTGATTGGATATAAAATATACATCAACTCTATACTAACGAGCATGTTACAAAACTTCGTGGAGCAGTAGACAGAGCTTGTTAGCTCTCTGATTAGACGATGTAGTCTGAAGCTCATTTCTCTAAATGTCATCAAAGCAAACCCAAACAAAGACTGGATTTAAAATGTTATTAGCTAATGAAAACATTTTATAAAGATATATTTTCTATCGAAAATTGACAAAAATGAAACAAAATGAGAGCCCTAGAGTCCACTGGGTTTGAACAGGTCTCTCTTTCCGGTCTATAACTCCATGTAATAAATGGTAACCACTTACTCAGAGAGAGCGGGGTCTTAGGAAGGAGCTTTGTTTAAGAACATTAGAGGCTCAGTGGCTTACATTCACATTTAGAGGAGAAAACCTGAGGTCATGACCACAAAACAACAACAAATAAAGGTGTCGTAAAAGAATCTGAATTACTGAATCCTCATGCCTTCTCTAGTTTTTAAAAAACAATTATACCTTTTTCTGTTATTTAATACTGGCATGAGAGATGATTAATGTAAGGACGTGTTTATATTAGTGCTCCTGTTTGAATAAAAAAAAAAGTTCTTTTTGATTAATCAAAAAACTATTTTTAATTAATTACTTAAAATTAAATAAAATTTTTAGAGTTTTTTTAATTTAATTTTAAGTACAACATTTAAAAATAGTTTGATCCAGGCCTGGGGTAGTGACTCACAGGTAAGCGCCTGGTAACCGGGTCTTTTCCCACAGGACTCGGCCAGGCTCACCATGAAAAGGCAATGTGAGGTCACCTTCCTTTGGACCCCCCACCAATTGAAAGGGACAATATTTTCCACCTCCATTGTTGATTCAGCTGTACCGAGCAGCGAATGCAAGGCCTGTCGTGGTGGCAGTCCTTGAACCTGGTGGTAGACATTGGAAGTAAGGGATGTCGTCAGGTTGAAAAAGTAGTCCTATCGAGCTTGGAGAGCTTGTGCGATTGCTGAGGCAGCCAATAGGTACCGAAGGGCCAAGCTCTGGCAGTTGTGCAGCAAAAATTCAGGTCTGGAAGGAGTACCTTGAGGATCTGAATTGACATGCCTTCCATTGTGGAAGCAGAGATGGAAAGTTCAAGTGCAGACCCTGGCCTAAGTACCGAGGTAGTTCGCCAACTTCTAGGTGACAAAGCCCCAGATGTGGATGAGATTAGTCCTGAGTTTCTGAAGTCTCTGTATATCACGAAGCTGCATGGGTCAACAAGCCTCTGCAGTGACGCATGGGACTAGGGACAGTACCTCTGAACTGGCAGACCGGGGTGATCCACTTTTCAACTATAAGGGGATCACAATTCTAAGCCTCTCGGGGAGAGTCTAAGGCAGGAAGAATCCGACTGAGTCAAATCTCGGACTCAAGAGAAATTTTGTGTTTTGTGAATTTGAAAGAGGCTTTCGACCATGTCCCTTGTGGAGTCCTGTGTGGGGTTCTTTGAGAATATAAGGTCCGGGTCCTTTGCTAAGCGCTGTCTGGTCTCTGTACAGCCAAAGTAGGAACATTGTTCGCATTGCCGGAAGTAAGTCAGACCTCTTCCGGGTGCATGTTTCACTCTGGTAAGCCTGTCCTCTGTCACCAATTCTGTTCATTACATTTATGGACAAAATTTCTAGAGGGAGGGGGTCCAGTTTGGGGACCACAGGATTTCCTCTCTGCTTTTTGCGGATGATCTTGTCCTGTTGGCTCCCTTTGGTCAGGACTTTCAGCACCTATTGAGGAGGTTTGCAGTGTGAAGCGGCAGGGATCAGGATCACTAACTTTAAGTCCTATGCCATGGTTCTCAACTGGAAAAGGGTAGTTTGCCCAGTACAGGTTGGATGAGAGATCTGGCCTAAAGTGGAGGGGTTCAAGTATCTTTGGGTATTATTCACAAGTGAGGGAAGAATGGAGCGTGAGATTAACAGGCGGATCGGTGCAGCAGCTGCAGAAATACAGTCGATCTACTAATCTGTAGTGGTGTACCTCTCAATTTATTGCTCAATCCATGTTTCTACTCTCACCTATGGCCATGGGTCTAGATCATGACCGAAATAATAAAATCTTGGATACAAGCAGCCGAAATTAGCTTCCTTTGCAGGATGATAGGGTGCTCCCTCAGAAATAGGGTAAGGAGCTCAGTCACTCGGGAGGAGCTTGGAATAGAGTCGTTGCTCCTCCACATCGAGAGTAGTCATGAGCTCAGGCTTCTGTTCCGATGGCCTCCTGAACGCCTACCTAGGAAGGTGTTTCAGGCATGTCCTACTGGGGGGAGGCCCTGGAGAAGACCGCCTCTGTATCCCCCCAGTAGAGCTGGAGGAAGTGTCCACAGTGAGGGAGGTCTGGGCATCCGGATAAGTGGCTGAAGATGGATGGACTATTAGATGTGAGGAAAGTTATTTAATGAAAATTGTACCTGAACTTAAAAAAACTGAGGGACTGAGAGAACACAAGACTAACAAATTTGTTAACATCATCTGGGAATGAAATGACTCTTTTCTATTGGATATTGTGACCTAGAGTATAAATGAAAATTGATATTAGAAGTTATATTCCCAGACTACTTCACTCACATGTAATGTCGGTCTGCTCTGTTTCATTTGGTTTCGATGAGACATGGAAATACTGCACCAGCTAGAAACCACACAGCACATTTTCACCTTATTGCTGCTCCTCAAGGTTTCAATTGTTGTATGTCAAGCCTCACTCAAGGGTCTATGGGGAGTTGCCTAAATGCAGAGTGTGCTCCACAGTGAAAGCGCAGTTGCTAATTTCCAAATTAAACTGTTTTTTATGCACCACAGAAAGTGAAAGCATTATATTTGCAGTAAAAAAATCTTACGAGTTAAATCATTTGATATTTGTAGCACATTTGTCTTTATTCATCAAAAACAGTGACATTATTTTGAAGTAAAACATCACAATGTTCAACTCAAATGTGGAACATTTTTATTTCAGTATTTTAATTAAATCTTGAAGTTATGTGAATGTATGTATTAATTAATTACATACAGACTGATATCTTTAAACATTTTTTCATTCTAACTTTGATGGTTACACATCAAGACCAGACTACTTGTATTTTCAACTTTACTTGTTGGCTCTCAATCGATGTGGATTCTGTGCATCTCCTCTTTTCTCTGTGACTCTGGGAGCTTCATTTCCAAAGGAAATACTACATTTACTTTCTTATAGAACATAAATGAACATAAATTGTCAAACTATTCTAGGTCAATTTTGCGAAAACAATGATACAATATTTTGGACGGCAAAATGATCCATAAAAACTATTTAACATTTCAAGAACGTATAACTTCATACCATAACAATAATTATTTTCTTGGCATAAAACACACAGATTGTACTTTAAAATATTTCACATTTAGTGTTACTCACTGCTATTACAAAGAAAATACTAAACCAAAACAAAATGTCATGTTTCCCTTAATTATCAAGTTATCATCTTTACAAGGATAAAAAAAATCTTTTTCCATCTGTGTGATTAGTATTTTAGAAAAAAAAAAACTAACAATATTACTATAGTGATATTAAGGATCAATGTTTGATAGCTTTATTTTTGTAGTTTACCAGGCAATTTAATCTGATAATGTTGCAGTATAAGTACTTCAGTACCCAGAATTCTTAGCGCTTCAATGGGCAAAGCAAATCACATTGTCGGTGGTTTGTCCCAGTCCACCTCAGACTCAAAACAAGCATGTGATCTTCAAACTAATAGAAAAAGTTAAACTCCCTGATGGCAGCATGAAGATTCCTAAAGCATGGGGGTTTCATTCAGTCAAAAAGTAACGATTGCCCCGCTACGTGAATTTGCACCACACACAATTTCAGACAGGATGCTAAAGTACACATGCTGCGTAAGCGTATGTAAAGCAATGTATGCCATTAGGTCAACATGTCATAGTACCATGATAGAAAAAATGTATACCTTATTTATAATTGTACTGGTATTATTGTGGACGATGTGATATGGCCCACCCCTTGTGTGTGTGTGTGTGTGTGTGTGTGTGTGTGGTGGTTCTTGAAGCACTGACTTAAGCTGCTGTTCACTATTTGTAAATCTTCCTCACATTTTTGAATGGGTTTTGTTTCACATTCCTCACAAAGGTAATTTTTTCAACCACTTCTTTATTTGACCTCTCTAATGTGCTTGTACAACCTCTTCTGCAATGATCTTTTCTATCTTGTTCTTCTTGTGCAAGAGGTCAATGGTCATCTTTTTGGTAATCATCAAGTCAGCAGTCTTCCCCATGATTGTGTGACCAACAGAACTTGACAGAGACCATTTAAAGGCCTTTAACAATAATCACAATTTTTAGATACTGAAATTAGGATATTCATTACTTGTCAGCTATAATAATAAAAACTGAAATAAAAAAACTATTAAAAAAATATTAATGAACAGACAAACAACTTTACATTTTCCATGGATTTACTGACACATTTACTAATATTCTCTATGTGACAGTGTATGGATATAGGTTGAAAGTTGTGATTATATTGATATTGTGGTCTACGAAAAATAATTGTAATAATATAATTCTATAACATAATTTTGTAATGTGCGAAAACCAGTCACCGTAGTTTATAACAAACTGTTTCGTATCGAGGTTCTGATGCAAACCATTTATTTTATTCAACAATTTATGCACCAACATTTTTTTAAAGAACATAATGGAGACCACAAACAGTCCTATACGAACACATATTCAATCATACACACACACACACACACACACACACACACACACACACACTTGCACAAACAGAGGTCACCTCCACTCGCTGAAGCAGCCGTAGGGCCTGGCTGTTGTTCTGGTCAGCCTCCAGGATCAGATCGGTCAGTTTGTGGATGATCACATCTAGTGGTCCCTGATCCTCCAGTGGCTGACTCAAGTTCAGCTGATCAAACAAAAAATAAATAAATGATGAACACAACTGCAGACTAACTGTACTTTATTTGAATACTAAAAAGTAATGAGTGATATTTGAATAAATATGTTCGTAAAAATCCTTAAAAAGCAGCAGCTGTTTAAAACAACCTCAGTTCTACTAATTACAAACCATTTATTCTAATGAAAAAAATATAATGGCTTAATTTTGCCATTTACTGTAATTGTTGTAATTTATCCTAGACTTATTAACATAGACAAAGTTTAAAACAGTTATTAAAACAGAGTAATATGTAAAAAAAAACTATACAAACATGAATACAATACATCACATGAAATAACAATATGCTTTTACACTCGAGACCAGAGCAGCCAAAATCTAATTTTCTTGTATGGTTCAATGTTTTCCCCTGAACTTATGAATTTAGATGTGCATGTTTCTCTCCAGTGCTTTGTTTGCCATGAGGGAAGCCTCTCTCTGCTGGTGATGTGTGTCAGGCCTTATGCTTAGTGTGCTCCTTATGCTTCTTCTGCTTAGTGTACACTAATGGTTTCCATTAAAGCTCAGTTGTGAAAAAGACATCCTTCACTGTGTACTATTGTGTTTTTAAGACCTATTTAATTTTCCAAAAGTGCATTTTCTAGCCATTCAGAGATGGTGGAGTATAAAGTAATGTGAGACAATCGGATGTCGCTAGTGGTTGACAGGTTCCCATCAAAAAACAGGGTTACAAAAAAAACAGCACCACAGCATCAAAAAAATCTATATTTTCAAAAAAAGTCTCGTTTTGGTATATCTAATACTCAGATGAGGCTTTGTTAAAAGTAATAAGCGTTTATATATTAGTTAACACAAAAATTTTTAATCATTAAAAAACTAAATAAGACATCCTGTATTGGCACTTGTCAGATATCTGATTGACCCTTATTATAAAAACAAGTAAAAGCAAAACTTACGTTTTAGAAAAAAAATGTAACCTTCTTTTCCTCCTGGTGACGCTTCAGGGACAAACCAATCCGTTATTTATGATTTCTTTACTACAGAGAGCCGAAACTTAACACTGTTGTCTGCCTCCTGAAGAAACAACATGACCTAAGATGCCTCTCTACTTTAACTGTGGAATAATTGATGATGGGCTGCTGAATTCCTAGAAAGGGATACTGTATTCCAATATCAATCTTATTACGCAAAATCAATGAACTAGAGATGATTGTTTTACCTGACAGGGAAATGTATAAAAAGGAACAATAACAGGAATACTAAATAAAAGAAAAGTAGTAAAAAAAAATTTTCCAAGACTTCCTCTGTCCCAAAACAAAGATGATATCGATTTAAGAATGAAACCAAAGCAAATGTAACACTTTCATCTCTCGAAAATCTGGACAAATTCAACCCAACAGACAAGACTTCGAGATTCTTGAAATGCCAGTCAAAAAAAAAAAGCACCAAACCCATCAGACCTTTAGCCAACTTTCCATGAGCGTGCCGTTCTAGACTATAATTTGATCAGCAATAGAAATATTTCATCCAAAACCATATGTTAAAGATGTAAAACGGTTTTACTTATGACTTTTAAGCAAATTTCTGTCGACTCATTGGATTCATGGGGCATTGTAATTAAATTGTATTTGCTTGTGAAGTGAATTTGAATCACAGGGAAGTAAACATCACTCTATACCTCCCACTTCTGACAGCAGACGTTAATCTAGCTTCAGCACAACATCCTATAATGTTTAGGAATTAGGCCAGAGCTCAGCAGGTGGAAAGAAGGTGTTATTAAGTGCCTACTCCACTCTTTTAGTCACATGATGATCTACATGACAAAGGAAAAGAAAACAAATGCTTTACTGCAGTATGAAAACAATCCTCAAGGTAGAAACAAGGATTTTAGCGCTTATTCCTCCATTTAAATATGCACATCTAAACAAAAGGCAGTCCAGACCTTCATGCAGCGTTGCAGAATAGTAACTGCTATTAAAGAACACAACGCTCAGATTAAGGACAGGATTAGCTGTATTGAGAGGTTTAACAGTAGATTTTGAGTCATGTGTAATTACAGATTATTTTAAAGCAATTATTTACATCTGAAATTACTCAAGAATTTATTCAACATTTTTAGTCTACTGAGTAAAAATTTTATTAGCAGAAGACAGAAAAGTATGCATCAAAGACCAGGGTTAAATCCATTGCTGGTGATGTCGTCAACCTTTAATTTCTCCTCATTCATGAAATATTGACACGCTTCTCAGCCACCGCTCTCATTTGAGGGAATTTATACAACATCTGCCTGAGTGAGTCTGGGTTTATGGTTAAAGAAAGGTTCACAAAAAGGATAAATGGTGGATAAACATGTCTATAAATTCAATCCGTGTAAATACATTTCAGTACAAAATTGCTAAGAGGATTCTTCATGAACCGATGTGCTTGAACTTCTTCCTCCCAAAGGAGCTGGTTCAATAAATATGACTCATTCGTTGTTTAGAGGAAACCGTTAGTAAAGTCACTGTCCAGGTTAATGTGGCTGAATGCATTACAACTTCACTGGATTACACAGACTTAGCCAGATTGGATTTCTAGTGGTGTGAATAGAAGGAGAGCTGACTGGATTATTATAACAGTGACAAAAAACTAACAGAGGAGCTTTCTGAAGGATAGCAGAGTAGATTATACAAATATTTTAGAATAATTTTGAAGCAGCATTTACCAAAAATATAAAAGTTAATTCCAGGTACTATTCATTAGGGGGAACTTTGGACATTTTCCTATTTGGAAAGAATGGCATTTGGGATAAAATAAAATGAAACAAATACATATATTTTAATTTTATTTATGACCAGATTCAGAAAAAAAAAGTGTTCTATTGGTCTATTACGTGCACTTTTAAGAAAAGGCACCTAATACAAAAAGTCAACTTTCATTAACAGATTTATGTCCAAACGTCTGTTAGAATTGTTAAAATGCATCAAGAATTATTTTTATATTTTCAGCAAAAGTACAACAGCTTTAAAATGCCCAGCTATTTTCATGCTAGTCGGTTTATGATGAGTAAGTGGTTTGTGACATAAAATCCCTGCCTAGGCTAGATTTGTTGATTGCATGCATGTTTAACCATGCCCCTCCGTACATTTGCATAATGGCTGCCATTTTTGACAATGCTGCCAAAAAATCTATTTGTTCTATTAGATGCTAAGATTAATTCAGCGTTTTAGGAACACAAGTTAATCGTTACCAGTGAAAGAGCAACTTAAGAAATTCTCTTGAGAATCCGGGAATAGAATTCACTTCAAGTAGTAAGTTGTGCAGTTGCTGTCCTTAAAACAGCTTGCTTTCAGTCTTTAAATAACGCGTGTGGCAGTACAGCGAGCCGATTATACCATTTTAGTAAATAAATTACTTTTAGAGTGCACCGGCTGGGGACATGTTTAAATGTAAAAATACTGCCAATGTAGTCTTTCTGAAACAGAACTAAAGCCACTTTCAAAACCACCGTTTTTAACAAGTAATTAAAATAATTTTTCACTGTAACTTCAAGAAAGCCATAAAGATTTAAATTACACAATGTCAACTTTTAAAGTGCCCCTACTGTGATTTTGAGCAGTTTCTTAATTGATTTTAAAGGATTTCAAGAAAAGCTTGACATGCGTGCAACGTTAAAAACACTTTAATTGTCTTATAATACGCATGTAATTTTACCAGATTGTTCAGTGACTTCTATACGATTAGTTTTATTGACTTATTTGTAGAGCTGCTGTATGCGATCTATCTGCCTCGGTTCAAAACCATATTGTATCAATTGCAGATTTGTTGGTCATGTAATGTTTTTGAATTTGTTTAAGGTCAACAAGATAAACGAGTTTTATGACTTATAGATAGCACTTTATGATCTATTCTGAGAGTCATTGGCTGCCAGTGTGGAAGTTGTATAAAATTTACAATTTATACTACATGAAATATTAAATAATTCTCAAGTCCAGAATTATGAAACTATTAGGCATATACAATTGATCTAAATGTATGTAACAGGCATAATGAACTTAATAAATCTTTTTAAAATATTTTACTTTTTTATTTAACTTGTTGAATTTCTAAAGACCTTTCAAAATGTGAGAGGGTAAAAGAGTAACTCTATACTCTGTGAACTGAGCTATTTATTCACCATAAAGTAAAAGTTTTCCCACGGTTAAATAAAAACTAATGTCGCCCTCTTTTTCTAGATGCCTACATGCTATCCTATGACCCCTGACTTCAGAAAAGGTCAGACTCACTGGAAGATGTGACGCTGTACAAGATCCAGATCAGAAGACAAACTCAGAGTGAAAATACATTTCTCAGATGTTCCTGGAGATTGTTCTGGATGGCCTCTTCCCTTTATGGTCTTCTGGTTTATTCAACAGCTCATGCTGCTTCCAGTATTTACTAAAGCATCAGCGCAGGCTTCATGTATAGAGTATGGTCAGTGCTTAATTTGTCCATGAGGAGGTCCTGGGACACAGAGAGGGGGCTGTTTCAGAATGGTCAGAGGGAGAGAAAAATGTTCTGGGTCTCAAATAGTTTCGCGACAGCAAAAGCCAGGATCTGTTAAAGGAGCTCGTCACCTAAAACATTCAACATAATTCGCTTTAGTTTTAGGTCTCAGTATGGCATTAAACCCCCCATAAACTTAACATGTAAATCACTCACACCTCCCGCATTCAGAGTGAAAGCCCAGTAACAAGTGCACCAACCAATCGCATGTCCAGTTCATTATAATTCAAGCATTGAGAAACGTCATTAGTTGTAGCCATTAAGGGGCACCTACTATGAAGAATCAACTTGTGCAAAGTGTTTTACTTGAAGTGTCTGCATGCGTATTGGGAACGTATTCACATCAGAGTGGTTTTAGTTCATCAAGTCAGTTTTGTACAATTAGTAAAAATTATATTGAAAATTCACAGCTGTTTTGCAGCCAAATGCTTATGTTGTGCTATGACACAAACCACAATACCTCAAGTGTTCACTGTAATCAGCAGCGATGTACATACAGAGCAAGAAACTCCATAAGAGCACAAGCAAAATGTTCTAAAGTGTTGCTATATTTCACATTAAAAGAATGCAGAAATGTCCTTGTGTAACAAAAACTTTCTACTAAATGAGGCAACACTTCAAACAATATATTTAAGCTTCTGACAAAATCAACAGAACATCAAACAATTCATAATTTATATGGCCTTTTCTAGCTTTGGAGCTTTCAAGTTTTGGAAGTTTTTGCCACAACCCTAAACACTACTAAAAAACCTGAAAAATGACAGGAAAAATTTCTAGTCAGAATCTAAATGGCATTACTTTTAAGATAGAAGTTTGTCTGGTCAATATTAAATAAGAAGCCAGGTAGATGTGTGCTGATTTAAGGATCAGGTATCTTCATGCAAGCAATATAATTTAAGGCCTTTGGTTTAGTTGAACTTTTAAATGCTGCATCAACATCCTTGGCCAACACAAATGGAATAATTAGCTGTTTTTAATCAAAACTATATAAAACTAAAGGAAACAAGCCAGCGCTGATGAAGAAGGACAACATGGAGGGTTTAAGCGAAAAATGATCAGCCTGACTCTGGCTGTGACATTCACATACACAGTTCATCTGTACACTGAAAGACAAAATAACCATGTTCCAGACATATCTTTCCACTTCGCCTGTAAACCATCATCGACTTTTCAAGATAAAGACAACCTTAAAAGAATCAACATTTTGACTTTAAAGAGGGTTATAACAAAACCATGACAAAAACAAAACCTTCAGACTAACCCCTGATGAGTTATTGAGCACCTCGTGCTTTCTGGGCCTTGCCAAGAAACTGCTTGAGAGTCTATTGAGTCGTTCCCTGCCTCATGATTTAAAACAAAAACATCTTTTAGTTTTTCTAGGAGGAATTAAGTTTTTGTGTTTGCTGATTTGGAATGAGTGATATCACCATTACTGATATCTTATTACTTGATTACATTACAACAACTGGATTTAATAAATTAATAAATAAATACATTTAATAAAGTAAAATTCACCTACCTGAACAACCTCAATCCCTCTATTCCTGAAAGAGAGCAAAAACAATCAGTTACTTTTTTTGCGCTTGAGTCGCAGGTTTGAACAAATACAGTTGAATTATGCCCATGTCAATTTCTCTAATTCAGCATCACGGCAGATAATATTCCAACATCAAACCATACGATCACCAAACTCAACCTTCTAGAAGTATTTCATAATTTTCTTCAACAGAAGTGTTCATTTATGAGGCACAGCCAACAGTGATCAGACAGAATGATTTGGTTAAAGTTAATGATAGTAAAACAATCTTATGCCATTTTTTCTACTGACTTCCCGTATCAGTTCTGAGTGGGCTTGTTTTAAACCCATCACTCAAGACACATTACTGCACTACATTAGGCTAGATTTGTTAAGTGAATAGGGGTCTGCCCTATAAATGCAAAAAGCTAATCACACACGCACGCACACACACATAACAGAACAATGGAGACCATCAAAGGAGTGTTATACTTTGTATGTGGTGGATTTGACAGTCAAGGTCCAGTAGAGAACCCAAGTTTGGCCAGAAAGAAATGTAGCAATCAGGGAGCTCAGCGATTGACCACCGAAAGCAGACATCACGTCATACCTTTCAGAAACAAGTATCAATTTGGCTTGACACAGCTCAAATGTTAGAACCTTATGCAAATGATTGCAAAAGAAGACTGTGACAGAGTGAAAAACTGAAAAAAGCAGTATTAACTAGTCGCCAAAATTCAGTGAGTTTGAGCAGGGTACATATGCACGTCAGTCTATAGGGAAATGGAACACAGGATTTTCCATTGGAATCACATTGTATCAAATCCAAGGGTGCACATTCCTTCCGTGTTCCCCTTCATTGTTAACATAATAAAGAACGGTGTAGGTCCGGGAGCATTTCTTATACCAATGGGAAAATCTTAATGTGATCTGTGAAATAAATCATTATGGGGAGGACATTTATTTTAGAGGAGAGATTATTTATAAAAGCATTGGTTATACCAATATAAAGACTCTTGGGGTTTATACCGAGCTTTAGAGCTACCCTTGAAACTCTTGTGCTAGTCAGAGCGAAGAAGAGGAAACATGTCTCAACTCTTCCTGAATGTCTTGTCAAATTCTTAGTTCCACTCGAGCACTTGGAATGAGTTGCAAATCAAGTTAGTTTTAACATGTGCCAAAGGGCATGAAAAAAACAACAGATTGCCAAAGGAATACAATTCCTGATGAGATGATAAATCAAAACATCAGGAAGACATTCTACAAGAACAGTAAAAACGTAAAAACTAACATTTTTCCATTCAAACCTTTACTTAAGAACACTTGAAATGAATTCAAATATTAGTTATTTGACATTTTTCACATGTTCCAAACCCATGTTAAGTTCAAGAAACAGATGTGGTGCACAATGACATTTCAAAACAAATGTTTGATAGAGCAGAGAACCTATATGCAAGCTGTATTTTTGTCTGACTGAATTGCACAAAGTTTAGTGGAGGCAGAGTCCAGTGAAAGGAACACTGAATGTTCAGGATACCAAGAAAATCTGGACCCTTCCTCTTCTAATGTGACTGTGAACTAGTGTATCCCCATGACTAGGCGTTAAACAAGGGCCATAAAGAGATGGGTAAGAGTCTGACGCGGATGACTGCTTTAATTGTGTTTTAGTTGGCAAGAATCGAAACGGTTTTGGTCTAGTTTTAAAAGCATTACACTGTCTGTCTGTCTGGTCAAAAAAAGCACACATGCAAGCTAATGGAACATAGACTGAAAAGGACCTTACTAAATGAAGCCAATTGTAGCTCAAAGTTAGTAGCCTGTTTTGACCTCGAACTATGAGTAAACTTTAAGCCTACTATTCATTTAGCATGCTAATTGTTACTGTCATTTTCCATTCATCACTCTTTCCAAAAAACTAGTGCATAATGTGTGGTTTTCAAGGCGATTACACCCAGTAAATAGATACGGTCTCTTTAAGAGCATTTGCTTACAAAATGCATTTCTGTAACAGTGCTTATAACCAGACCTCATCTCAGCTGTTCTGTTCTTTTGGAACTGTTAAGAATAAGAGAAATTCTGAAACTGACCTCTCTTCTGTTAGAGGAGCCCATACATTCCATTCATCTCAAAATAATAAACTATGTGACTGGAAGAAAGTAAAAAAAAAAAAAACTTCTGATAACCCCAAAAAGCTAATAGTAGAGATTATCAACGGGTCTCATCTTGTCTTGTTTTATCATCGAAAACTTGTATACGTTTCATCATGTTTTAGCTTCCACATTACATTTAGTTTGCCATCATTTAGATATATTACTATGAAAAATGTCCATCAAGTCCAACCACAAAATAAATTAGTCACCGCGGACGTATGCGACATTGGGATGTAATGTCTAAATCAAATCTCATTTATCAAAAACATTTGTAAAGAGATCACTTTCATTGGTGAATATTGTAGAATACTCAAAATAATATCAATTACTCAATCAAAATATATTTAAATTGCGCTTTTTATCACAGTTGCTTCAACAAAGCTGTAGAAAAGCCTAATGTGTATTAATAAATAAAAAAAGTTTAATAAAATTCATATTGAATTCCATTAGGTATATACTAGTACACCAAATGCTGTTTACTTAAGACATATAGAGTTGCTTTTGAAATCAGGTAATATAATTATTCAGGAAAATATAAATATTATTGTTCAGCAAATGGGGGCAAGTGAACATGAACAAAGTGTTGCTGTCTCTAACTTGTTATATAAGCTTAATTTTGTTGAATTAGAGTCACACATTTTATGTAAAACAAAAAGCCATAAATCTGAAGTAAAAATACCCACACATAGGCATCCAGAGGACAAGAACGCGCAAAGTCAGCAAAGAAGCCCTATCTGAGGTCTCAAAGAGAGTTGAGCTTCTCTGGTGCAAATCGCTAAACCAAGAAGAAGAAAAAAAAAGATGACTATGTATCCCCGCCAATTGGCCAAAGCAAAACTCACTAACCAATCAGATGCATCTACATAAAAAAATGGTGACTGACCCGACAGTGAACTGTAGCAGAACCAAGTAGGATGAACAATGAAAAGAAAGAGTGCTACTGGATGTTCCAGGCCAAATATGTTATTTGGCTTACCAAAAGTTAACAAGCTGAACCCAATAGGGAACTTGGAGCATAGCATTACACAGGAAGCACACAGCACGATTGGCAGAGCACAACCATTTGAGGTGATTCAAAGACTTTTTTTACACTAAATATTGCTTTCTAAAGGTTATTAAGGGCACAGTGACAGTGTAGAGAGGTGAAATATTTATTATAAATTATTTAAAAGAGGCATGACATGGCACCTTTAAAATAAATGTTTGGTCAACCTTACATCTTCCAAAGCAGAATTATCTCTGGCTTTGAATGGCTTTGAGAATATACCAGAATAAACTCCACTGCCATGCCTCATTTTTAAAGGACATTCTTCATACTGTTATAATACAAAATATGTAAAGTATTCGGACTATCCATATGTACATCTACTGAGACAAAAGCTTACATCAAGTAATTTATGTTAAATGGTTTAACGTAGATATTATTGAGTTATTTCAAGTTATGCATATTCACCTTTTCAGCTATTGTTTAATTAATATTTTAATGGTTTTACCCAATTACTTTTGGAGGGAAATAGATCTATTTAAGTCAGTGTTGCCCAGACCTCAAGAAAGTGAGGAGGGCTCACGGCAGAGCTGTGATTGTTGAAAGTGCTTTTAAAGCAAAGTTGTCAAATCTCTTGATTGAAAGTTTTGTATAGGTTTTTTTTTTTTTCTCAATATTTTATTTCAACATTTGCTTGTATATACACTCAACAGGTTTTTTTTCTTCAATAAAAAAAAGGAGATTTGCAATTTTTTATTCTCTTCATTGCTGACTCTCCAACAGCTCAAGGCTCTCTAAGTCTACACTACGACAGACTTTCAGCATATAAAGCATAAATCCCGACCTCAATCTTTCATTAGATTTCTTTCAAAACCATTTTGAAAACAAAAGCAGTTCTATAAATGTTTACACACTTACATGAAAGATTAGAAACTCTGAACCTGTTCTTGGACAGCAAAATCATGATTATGCTTAGACTTTTGTTTAACACCACTGCTGACAAGAGGAATGCTTATGACCTGGGAACAGCAAAGCCAATAGGAAGGGCACAAACTCACACGCACTCGTAATATGTGTATTTTATCATTGACTAACATAAACAATTTCCATGCCCTACAGCTACTGTTGCGATGATAATGATAAATTATAAAAATGATAAGGACGCTAAAGTAACATAAACCATTTTACGGTAATTGTACAGTAACTGTAATGCCAATAAGTTCTGCACATTTTACAATTTATATTCAGAACAATAAAAAGTCATCGTCAAACAATGAATTACATCAGAATTCATCAATGTTTCCTTGATAGTAAGGGCTAAATAATTAATCTTTTGTAATTAAACATTAAAATAAATAAACACAATTTTCAAATCACAGAAACTACCCTATCTGGCCTGGTTTAGACGGTCTTTATCGGTTGTCTTTTTTTGTCAACGCAACTTTTCTAAACAGAGTACAACCAACATAACATCATGAACACAGAGTCGAGGTTTGAGTGGAGCTCACCAGAGAAGCTCGAAATGGTTCCAATTTTTTTTACTCCACAGAGAATAAATTCAGTCTCTAGCAGACATAGAAAAAAATGTAAACTTTCCCTTCATGCATGCTAATCTATGTGAAAGGCCACAGAGAGCAGATGTTTGGGGAAGGAGGTTTTTTTTGTTCCCCATATATTTCAAAAATATTTTTTCACACCTGCCTAAAACGTTTGCACATGTACTTTAGATGGCTTTAATCCTCAGAACGAATGTAATATCAGTCAAAAGAGCCGTTTCTTAGCTTTCAGGACCTGTTGAAATTTTTTGATAGTGCGAAAAGAACCAGAGCTACAGTAGATTGAAGTGTGCAAGTCACTTTTGTGTCACCGACGACACATCCGGTGTTAAAGGGTTAAGCAGAAAACATCGAATAAATGTGACTGCTGCAAGAGAATAAAAAGAGCTGAATAGATCTTCAGTAAATAGGAAGCAATTTGGTTGAAGAGGTTACAAAAAGATTAACATTTTAATCCACAAAACTCATTTGCAATCTGTGCTACTGTACCAAGCTCAGAGGTTATTTAATATGTCCAAAGCACAACAATTTGTGTTAACAAATATTTGCTGTTAAACACTAGACCTGAATAGATGACCGTGTTCAACTCAGGCAGATTTAGCCAGAAACTAGGACATATCTCTACCAATCTTTTTATGTTGCCTAGGTTGTTAACAGACATGAGATTTGGCATGGTCATTCCAACATCTCCAAAACCTGTTGCTACATTTCACCATCAGTAGCTGTGTTTAGCTTCCCCTGCATTCTTAACAGTGTAGAGTGGCAAGCAAATGTCTCATGGAAAAAAACTATACTTAAAATTTAAATTATTTAATACCCTTTTAAACTCTAAGCATGGGTGCACAAGGATCCTCTTGCTTCACACATGCAAGATGCCATAAAACTTTACAACTTTTCTGTGTAGAGGGTTATAAAGATAATTGTGCTCTATGGTAGGGAAATCTTATTAGGTAAGATGAATGTTGAATGCTCAGCAGAGCATTCAATAACTCAATATATAAGTGCTAATTAATAAACAAAGCATAGCTCTTTTTAAATTATGTAACATATTACAAGCTACAAAGCAGTTTAAACCACAATACATCTTCCATTGTTCGCTGAAATGCTTTGCTCTCTGTGTTCAAGCAACTGAGAGGAGATGGGGAAGGGAAGCCAACCCTAAATACACTACTGCATAAATGACCAAAAGATTCGCTCTAAAGCACTCTACTGACAACTCAGCTCATACGTCCTTCTTTTCTTGCTGATTCTGTCCTCACATATTCGTTTAACCCCTTTCCTTTTCTTTATACTGGTTCAATCATACTATTCCCTTCTCAGAACCACAGAGGAGCCAGTCTTGGTCCAACACATCAAATAATTGTGTATTCAACTAAAGATACTGTGTTACAAGAAATAAGTCCAACAGCATACACAGCCTTCACTGACCACACAACACACTTACCAAACCTACGAAGCCCTGGATGTAACCTTAACTCATCACTGGCTAGGGTTGGGTTGATAGACGATGTTCATCGTCCATCTTTGATCTGCTCTACTCCCCACACCACTTCCCAAGTGTCTCATGGCTGTCCTCTTTCATTCGGTCTACAGCCAAAGTTCTGCTGGACAGATGAATGTACTCCTTTTTTACCAACCAAAATCCTCAATGCCATTTTAATGACAGATCTCTCTGTCAGTTACATTGAAGTGGTATATGCCACATATGCCACAACCGACAGAGAATGAGGTGCTTGAGGCTGACTCCAGAAGTGAGCTGGTTCTCATTCGACCCCCACTTTTAACTTTAGCAGAAACCTATGGGCGACATCAAAGACACTACGTCCATGTTATATACAGTCAATGGGATGAACTTGAATGGTCTGCGCAGATTCCTTGCCTTAACCTGAGTGGTAATTTTTAGATGATTCAGAGCAAGACAGAGAGCCAGGTCTTCTCATCCAGCATCAGTATATTCCCGTAAACCAATGATTCTCAAGTAGTGGGCTAGGGGGGGACGCGAGGCTCTGTCAAGGGGGACGCATTTGACCTCTGTGAACATGCTTTTTTTATTTTTATTTTACTGTTCTAGAATAAAGTGCAATACCACTTCACTACATTATGGGGCAGTGGTGCTTTCATTGGCAGAGTGTGCGCAGGGAGCATTCGCTCGGCAGTGTAGGGGTTTTGTTTGCACCGAGCATGCACGCTTTGCATGAAGTACAGAGTTTGAGTATGAAGTGTAGACACAAAGTGTAGCAGATCCTCAAGTTACATTGTGAAAAATATTTAACATATTTAAAATATTTATATGTTAATACGGATACAGTGTTATGTAGGGGTGTACTTATAACAATTTTAAAGACAAAATGGGGGGGAGGGTTTCGAGATGTTTTCTTCTTCCTAAGGGGGCATGACATAAATTAATTGAGAAGCACTGCCGAAAACAAACTCTTAAAACTCATGGACAGTCTTCCCAGAAGAGTTGAGTGGGATCATCATTTTGAACACTATGGATAAGTAATGAGTCTCGTAGAATCATATGAGAGTCAAGGCAAGTGAGTGAATGTGGAAATGCCCTATTCTTAATCATTTATGGCTATAGTTCGGCAGTGTGACTCGTAAAAGGCTTGGAAAAGCACAACTTAGTAAGGTGTAATGTGCCGGCCCATAGTGAACACTGCAAGAAAATATGAACACAAAGGTTGTGATAGGGTCACACTAGACTAACAAGGACCTCCTCACCTGCACATCTCTGTAAAAGCCAGGAAGTTGAGTTTCTTCATCTTTTTCTCGCTGAGCCAGTAGCCCACTCTCCGGCCTCTCAGAAAAGTCTGCATCTTCCGCTCTCTTCACTCCAGGGATTCCAGGAAACGCTTCTTATGCAACCCTTTCAAACAAAAGCCAAGAGCAACAAGGATGAGCAGCAGGGCAGTCAATGAACAATCATGAGATTTCGATTGCAGAGTAATAAGCCAGCTGAGGTTTCCTTGAATATTTTACAGCAAAATTCGCAAATGCTTTTTTTTTTTACTTTAGGCTTCAGTAGGTGTGTGACAAATTAGGAATGGTATGAAAAAAAATCTAAACAAAACAAGAATTCAACAAACATGTTAAACAACTACTGTAGATGGTTGTTTCAATGGATAGTTTCGATTTTCAAAAGCATCAATGTATTAAGCAATTTTATAGCAATTTTTAACTAAAAGAATGCCAGTCCTAATAAATTATGGGGTTGTCTATTCTTAAAATCCAAAGCCTGTAGCCACTCTTCTTGAAGAAACCTCTAGACCCACATCTGGAGGACCTCAACATGCTTTTGAATACAGAAGCAGATTCAGAGCTATTCAAAAGAAGCTATGGAAGAATGTCTACCAAGCTTCAGACAGTGATGGAGAGTGCCAAACGTACAGATCATCTGGTTTCAACCCTGATCTAAAGTCTGGAGACTAAAGATCTCAAATGCTCTTTGCTAGAAGTAGGTTCTCCACAGAAGAGTGGCATCGCTACATCCACACAGACAAGCGGAAGGCTGCAAGAGAGGATCTCCCTACAACATTTACTCCATAAAATAAGAAGATCATGTTGTTCAAATTAACTAACTATTTGTTTATGCATAAAATGTATTTATGGTTAAATTAAATCAATCTTTTCATAAAAGAGTACTCAATTATTTTCATGATATATTGTGCTTTTTTTAGGTTTAAAAACTAGCTTCATTAATCATGTGTTTATGTGTTTGTTCATTTATCTCATACGATATATTAACTTTGTTGTTCATATTAACTTATTTAATTGATGCATGGATATTTACTTGTTCAATTTTACAAGTTTTTTTAATGGGGTGAAATTGAACGTTTTATGCTACAAGTTTTTATTAATAATATATTTTGTACTTTTTTATTAATAATCATGCTCTGACTTAAAATTTACAAACTACTCGTATGCTAAATTGAAACGCAAACCTCAAATAAAAGCTAAGATCTTTGTATTTCCTGTCTTATTTGTCATTTATTTGTCTTATTTACTGTAAAATTTACCTAAAACCTAATTTTAGTTTCTCTGCAGAAATCACAAAAAGCAGTCTGCCTCTCTCAATAGTTGTGGCATTGCTTTACATAAATTGAATTAGATTGTTTAATAAATTAGATAAAACTTGGAAGAATTTAAAAAGTTTATCTTCCCATAAACAGTACAACGAAAGATGGTGTGAAAAAATAATAGTCACATTAAAACGTTAGCGTCTACGCATGTGCGGTGGTAAAATCTCTCCAATAACACCCATCTCTATCTCACAGAGTAAAGTTAGCATCATTACCACAGTTCCGAATAGTCCGCTGTTCAAAATTAGTATTTTAGAACGTAAATCAAAAAACTGTTCATTAGAAAACGAGGCGGAACTGCGAACTATTTCTCTCCTCGTCACTGGCGAGCTCGAACAAGCCGAGCTTTTTTCGCGGGGCTGAAACTTTCCGCCGCTCGTAGAAAGCGCTTTACACTCAAATCAAGACACCGTTTTCTGAGATCCATCGTTCTTCCTATGAACCATAGGTTTATACTTTATAACGTTAACTGAATGTAAATAACTAAGCATAGTCTGCTCATTTTGACCCATTACAAGAGAAGCCCAGGCAGAAATACACCTTAAACGCGGCAGCGCAAACAAGCTAGCACTCCACCTACTTTGACATTCGGACCATCTCTAGCCACGATGCAGGATGACAGAAACGTTCGGCTGACGGTTTCTTTCCACCGGACCCTAAAACAGTAGCTGTCGTGGACGAAGGCGCGGTGTCTAGCGCATGTTTTCTGGATGAAATAGCCTTTAGCTAGCTGCAGGACGACGGTCCATGATTGAGGCTCGGCTGGCGTTTAACGGCTCTCCGAGGATGACGAGAAGATTGCGCGCGGTCTGGCGTCGCCCTGTCAGCCTCGTCGTGTGGTGTCTCGGGGTGGATGCCTGCTTGTTCAGATCTGTTTCTCCTCCAGCATGACAGCGTTGCAGCTTTGTGTTCAGTATTGCCTGCTCCTTCTGCTGAAATGAGGAGAAGAAGAGTGTGGGAAGGCGGGGTGAACGGGCGCCACCACCGCTGGAGGGCGACAGAGCTCCTCTTGTTCCGACAGGGACAAAAACTTTTGTTTCAAGCAAGAGATAATTAGATAATTGTTCTGTGAGAATAACCTCAGAACAGCTTTAAAATAAGGCAGTTGCTGAGACAAACAAGTGTTTTGACATCTGGAGATATTATTGCTCTCTTTTTTGGATCATGTGACAGTTCTTAAGCACTGCCTGCGACCCAATCCGAACACTTACGCTGCACCCTTAATGTAGAGACTCTTTTTCAAAAGAAAATGTACAAACTTTAGTGTGTAAGACGAGAGTGTGCACGATCTTGGACTCACTAAGGCATCTGATGATGGAAGAAGTTGTACTGTCATCACACACGACGTGTGCGAAAACTTAACTGCTTTTCCATTCTTTCACTAAAAATATTCTAATAATGAATTTAACACTCTCGGTATTGCTATTATTTATTTATATAAAAAAAATTGTCACGTTAAAAAGAGTGCTCATTTGTTTGTGTCCAAAAGAAATCTTCTTCAGCCTAAGCGCAGTGGATTGTGGGTAAAAATAGCTGGGTGAGTGATCATCGATCGGACACTTTGAAACATCCTGGTTCTAATTTTGCACCCATAAAACTGTGAATAGCACACAGGGACATAGAACCCCCCCCAAAAAAAAATTTTTTTTTTTGGTGTTTATTGAATTAACGTAATTAGAACAAGCATGATTGACATAGCTCTCCCCCCCCTGGGTTGGTGGCAGATTGTGCGAAGGAGATAGTGGAGAAAGATATGCGGGAGCGGAGTTGTGGCCCAGGTCTTACAGAGGATCTGAGAGCAACTATCTACCCTTGTGCTCAAGGCGATGAAAGTTGCAGCTAGCTCGCTTGGCCACATGATGTCTACGTTAGTAGGCCATAGCCTGCCTGACCCAGGCTGAGATCCTCCCACACAATCGAAAGCATTTCTTCAATACACCTGGGGTTCCAGATGGCTTTTTCAGCATCGCCGTAAAAGACCTTACTCTACAGCTCTCTACGATCAGGAAGGAGGCTGAGGGTCTGGGAGAATTCATGACGCCATGTAGGAGGAGATGTGGCAGCTCCCCTTCTAAGTCGGCACCCCCACCGCCTACTTGACACCGGAGAACACCCCCTCAGTCCTCTTATGTCCTCTGTCTCACCCACAGAGGCCTGCGCGAGGAGATCGATTCCCCTTACACAGGGTGCAATCGAACTGGTCCCTCATGTTGACATGGAAAGAAGGTACTTTCTAGTGTTTCTAACTCACAGGTGTGTTGTGTCCAATCCTCAATGGTCCATTTAGTTCATCCAGAGGATTAGTTCACCACAAGTGATCTGAAAGATGCATCTGATCTGAAGGATGCATAACAGTTCCCTCATGTTGACATGGAAAGAAGGTACTTTCTAGTGTTTCTAATGCACAGGTGTGTTGCGTCCAATCCTCAATGGTCCATTTAGTTCATCCAGAGGATTAGTTCACCACAAGTGATCTGAAGGATGCATACTTCACGTGAGTATACTCAGTATACACAGATCCCTTCGGTTGGCCTTGAAGGTTGCGTGCCTCAGTGTTTGAGGTGGCTTAGTCCCGTTATACTGGAAAGGGTTTGAATCCTGGTGTACTGCACGACTGGTTGATACTGGCCTTGTCGAGGTCTCAGTTGATTTGTCACAGAGACGGGGTCTTATGTCACCTCTGCCGTTGGGCTTTGGATCAACCCAGAAAGAAGCCGCCTGACCCCTGGTCTGAGCAAAACTTTCTGAGTATGGAGCTAAACTCATTGAAGATTAGGCCCTGAGCCTCCTGAAGGCAGAACACAGAGTCAGAGAAATTGGTGGTCCCTCTGAAAACTCCTGAGGCTCCTGGACATATGGGTTCCGCAGTAGTGGTAATTCCGCATATGAGACCACTCCAGCTCAAATTCAGAGTTCCGTCACGAGAATGGCATTAGGGCAACTGAAGGTGAACGTGGCGCCTTGTTGTCGTCTTCAACTCCGTCTTTGGAAGGACATTTGGTTCTTCCATGCCGTTGTCCCCCTGGAGGACTGCCAGGCGCGTAGTAGTGCCTCAAGGACCAGGGTGGAGTGCTGTATGCCGAAAGCACAATCTCAGGATTGGAAAAAGAAGTACGCTTCCTGGAGCATAAATCACCTAGAGCAGTAAAGCAATTCAGGAGAATACTGCAGGGAAATTATGTGTTGGTCAGGACGGACAACACGTCGGTGGTGGTGTATGTCAATCCACAAGGAAGGATACGATCACCCTGATGTCATCTCTCGCTCGCAGACTGCTCCTCTGGGGTCAGCTCTGGGGGCTGTTCCTAGTCGCATTCCATTCTTATACCAGTACAATACCTGAGCATTGAATCCGTTTCTTCAGCCGTGCTAGGTGGTGGCAGCACGGTCTGAACTGTAAGAAGGGCTGTCCAGCTTGGCATGCACCTTTCCTGGGTTATATGTGCGCTATTTTTGTCCCTGGAGTGGCTCCTCTCGCCCAACAGGCGTAAGCGGAGTATTCCTATGTTTTGTCCACGTGTATGCCCTCTATGAGGGACTACCGGCTGAATCTTTTATGACCCTGGGCACAGGAGGGCTGAGTAGTTCCCCAAAAGGCTAACTCTCCAAAATGATTGCTCTAGCTCATTCCATATATGCTATCTTTCCTCTAAAAAGACCTTTCCCTAGTGGTTTAAGGCATATTTTTCCGTAGGTCACTCCATACGTATATTAAATGCTGGAAGTTCTAAGTCAAGCCTTCCAGGTGGCGAGTGCAGCCTTCGCACGTCTCCCTTAAGCTCTGATATTGATGCACGTCGCTCCATCCGTCCCTGTAGAATGCACTCCAACCCTTCAAACCTTTGCTCCCTTCCTTTCACATCACCACAACCATTCTCTCTCTCTGTGGGACTTTGGAACTGTTAGTCTGCTGTCAAAAAGACAGACTTCATCCCTACATTTGCTCTCCAGTCTTCCCTGGTTGACTGAGACATGGATCCGTCCAGAGGACATCGCAACGCCTGTAGCCCTCTCCAATAACAATCTCCTCTCCCACACTTCCCGTGAGGTGGGACAAGGTGGGGGTGCTGGACTTCTCATCTCTCAGACCTATAGATTTACAAATTATTTCAACCTGGTTCAATTTTGTTGGACTAACACAATTGAATTGGATGAAAAAACATTCCATAATTCAATGATGTTCATCAAACAAATATGTTTTTTAAGTGTACACATTTAGCCTGAAGTTATGAAAAGTATTTATAATCGGTGAACAGCTTTAGGCACTGCCTCATTCTGAAAGACTGTCTACAAGTTCTTTAACACATGTTATCAGCCTTCCATACTTTGCATGTCTGTGCTGATTTGAGTCTCTGCTGTAGAAATGATGGTGACTGAAACTGAGTGGTTGTGTTGAAGCTGGATATGTAGAAAGAGGGTACTGAAGGTTTTTTCTGTGCTTTTCAATCACTCCACATGTGATGTGTGTTTGTGTCTGGGTTTGTTTTGATGACACTCATAGATGAAGTTCAGACCACGCCTTGCAGGCTTCATCTGCTGGTCCACAAAGTCTGTGAAGATGTGTGACTCAATATACAGTTGTGATAGCAGTAGAAAAAAACTATTTTATACTATAAAAACTAATATTTTACTTTGGTATTAACGTCATGCTTAAGTAGTTTTATTGTGAAATGATGACAAAATGAGTCACAATTTGAGAAAACAACTTTTGAAATGAAAAAATAACTTGTCATTATAACAAACAAGAAAGAAAAAATATTTAAACTAAAGGTTACCCTAACAAGTGAAAATTGTTTAATATTTCCTTTTTGACTTTAATGAGTTCTTAGACTGAATTCAACCAATCACTAAAAAGTCAGTATAACAGTAGTTCAGTATCACATAAGCTGGCTTTCTGCTTAGAAGAAAAAGACCATGTTTTATGGACTTTTTAAAAAAATTTTTTTCTTAAAGTATGAGCCATATCAAGGCTTTCTGAAGCACAGAAGAAGTTGAATCACCAAACCCCAATGTTCAGACACCCATCTCTATGGCGTGCAATCACCATCGTTTGACTTAACTGAATAAACAAAAAAGTGCCTGATCTGTGACCTGACATAACAGTTGATGAAGCTATAGAAACATTCTAGGGATTTGCTGATCATACTAGTCATACGGTCAATTCATGGTTAGACGGCTGAGCCTCAGTTTTTTAAAGAAAATTTGCAGATTAGCCAAAATGCTTCATCGACTGCTCCGTGATCCACTACTCTTCCCTGGTAATGACTTCTGACCTACTTTCTCTTAGATCTGAATTTCACAACCTGAAGATTGTGGTTTGACTTTTAGAATATTGAATTTGATGTTTTACATTTTTTCTTCTTGAAAACTTCAAGCTGTATTTTTACAAACTGAATATCTGCTAAAAATCTGCAATTTGAAAATACATCTATAAATAATTATGCCTTTCAAAAAAAGTCCATGGTTTTAAATTTTAGAAGTTGTATATTCAATTTACAAAATTCAAATTCAAAACCTTTTTTAATTGCATATAATATTCAGGTTTATTAAATTAGAATTGTCAATAATTGAAATCAACACAATTCAAATTCAGATTGTTTTGGCAGACCTCTAGCTCTATAGGTTCTCTGGATAGGGCACATATATATAACTCCAGAGAAGATCAATGAGATTATGTGCAGAGGAAGATGCGATACTCCAGACCTAACAAGGCCAAAGAGCTTAAGGCCATTATCAGAGCAACTTGGGTTTCAGCAACCCCTGGGCGTCACAGACTGATCCACTACTCACACCACATTTCCCCAGTAATTCAAAATTTAAAAAGACCAAGCCATTTTCATGTTAGGTTTTTTGCTTGTATCAGCACCCTGCAAATTAACACCAATCAAAGTCCACCCCTGATATAAATATAAACAAAACAAAAAAGTTCCATAAACCAGGCAGCAGATGTTTAATGCTGATGTGTTGGTCAAGCCAACATTTCATTGAAGAGCACAGAGCAAACAACGAGACAAAAATAAAGACACCTCGCACATCATATCTAAATGCAACAAAAAGACTGGACATCCATTATTGTTGAACAACATAAAAATAGATAATTATCATAATCTTTAGGACTATATGTACAAAGCTTTTTTAAAAACTCATATTTACAGAAACTCAAAAGTCTTTCACTAAAGGATGATGAGATAGAGACAGAAGACCTCCAGATGGGAGTGTAAGGGTATTTCTGCTCAGCGCCAAGCAGCAGGGCTTGCCAGTAGAGCCAGGATACTGGAGAGACAGTGTAGCTTCTCCTTCACTAGCTCCGGTAACTTCTCATTCTCCTTGTACCTGACAAGAAGCAATAGACTTTAAGTGTACAAAGAAAACACTTTGTTTTAATGTTAACATTCTGTCTGGCATTGTATTTAAGTAATAAAAAATTTTTTAACTCCTAAATTGTTATCAATCCCTAGACCATACAGCCAAAATATTGGGGGGAGAGAGGGTTCGGCCGACTTGGGTGCCGAGGGGAAGAGAGGGTTCGGCCGACTTGGGTGCCGAGGGAAGAGAGGGTTCGGCCGACTTGGGTGCCGAGGGAAGAGAGGGTTCGGCCGACTTGGGTGCCGAGGGGAGAGAGAGGGTTCGGCCGACTTGGGTGCCGAGGGGAGAGAGAGCGTTCGACCAACATGGGTGTTAATGGGAGAGGATTCGGTCAATGTGGGTGCCGAGGGAAGAGAGGGTTCAGGCGACTTGGGTGCCGAGGGGAGAGAGAGCGTTCGGCCAACGTGGGTGCCAATGGGAGAGGGTTCGGTCGACATGGGTGCCGATGGGAGAGGGTTCGGTCGACGTGGGTGTTGATGGGAGAGGGTTCGGTCGACGTGGGTGCCGATGGGAGAGGGTTCGGTCGACGTGGGTGCCGATGGGAGAGGGTTCGGTCGACGTGGGTGCCGATGGGAGAGGGTTCGGTCGACGTGGGTGTCGATGGGAGAGGGTTCGGTCGACGTGGGTGCCGATGGCTGAGGGTTCGGTCGACGTGGGTGCCGATGGCTGAGGGTTCGGTCGACGTGGGTGCCGATGGCTGAGGGTTTGGTCGACTTGGGTGCCGATGGGAGAGGGTTCGGTCGACGTGGGTGCCAATGGCTGAGGGTACGGTCGACGTGGGTGCCGATGGCTGAAGGTTCGGTCGACGTGGGTGCCGATGGCTGAAGGTTTGGTCGACGTGGGTGACGATGGGAGAGGGTTCGGTCGACGTGGGTGCCGATGGGAGAGGGTACGGTCGACGTGGGTGTCGATGGCTGAAGGTTCGGTCGACGTGGGTGCCGATGGGAGAGGGTTCGGTCGACGTGGGTGCCGATGGGAGAGGGTTCGGTCGACGTGGGTGTCGATGGGAGAGGGTTCGGTCGACGTGGGCGTCAGGCAATAGGGCATACTTAGATTAGCTGACTTGGTTGAACAATATTTCCTTATTTTTGTATATTTATTTTTAACAAATACATTTTAATAAAAAAAATTATTATATTATTATATATAAGCTTTACCTGGTGATGTGTCCATCAGGGGATGTAAAAGTGATGCAGGACACGCCCACTTGAACCATCAGCTGAGATCCATCATTAAACTGCACCCAGACCTCTCCAGAAGTCAGCTGCAAACAGATTGAAGTTCATCAACCATTCAATACACATTTCACTCTAAACATTATAGTTCTAAATCAAGGTTCCCCAATCCTGGCCCTAGAAAGTCACAGCCCTGCATACTACTCTAGCTTTAGACAATCAGAGGACCATAATTAGTGCAACAGGTGTGTTTCATGATGGTTGAACCAAAAACGTGCAGCGCTCTGGCCCTCCAGCACCAGGTTTTGAGACCAGAGGTGCTTACCCAACTCATTGTTCTTGACAATCAGCCGCTCAGAAGACATCCTCAGCAAATAGCTTATAAACACTTATATTTACAGTGTTGGTCATCATAGTTAGACAGTTGTGTTTTTTTACTATACACATTTGTTACAGAATATTGAACACGGTTAGGCAGTGTTATGTTATTAAATTGTGAAGTTTGAACTCAGCATCAGTGTTCAGTTCATAAAATTGTATGGTTAAGGACCAATGGTTGTTTTAGCCCAAGGCAGTACCTGTGAGGCCCAGCCGATGTTGGGTACAAAGATGGACTTGAGCACCTTCCCAGAGTTAGCGCAGCGCTGGTCATTCCCTGAGGACGGCGAGCTACCTTTAGCCCCGCTGGCTGTAGTGAAGTCTGACCCTGAGTAGGAGATCATCTGAGGAAATGAAAGGAGTGTTTCCACCAATGTTGATTTGAGGGGCAGTTCCTGTGAATGTGTGTGGTGTCTCTTACTGATGGAGTGATGTGTGGTGGCTGCGGGGGACTCACACACATCTGAGCCATATCTGCTGAGGGTGCAGGGTTCGAGTGGGCACTAGCAGGATTGGTTGGTCTCCTGGAAGAAGAGAACATGGAAAATGTGATATCTAAAACAGTAGCAGTGGTTGGAACTAGCTGATCTGTAGGACCCTCGAGTGATAAAACCTCTGCGAAGTTGCAACTTTGCCCAAACAAATACATTACGTTTTTAAATATATGCCTAAAAAATAGTCTGTTGCAGTTTTTTTTTTCATATAAAACTCTTTACGAGTCATACTTTCTTACACTCTTCTGGCTCTTTTTTCAATATTAGATCAGTTTTCATAAGTGATTGAACAAGCTAAACTCATTCAATGTTTTTGCTTCAGTCGCTTTTTGTAATGCACTTTGTACTGTGTATTCTTTTACACACCTCCCCTACTTTTGTTTTTATTTATTGTCAGGAAAGACTGTCTTTTCATTAAATTTAGTAACAAATACAATTAATCTGTTAGAAATTTTAAAACATCTGCTAATTGTTTTTGTATGAATTGAACAACAAAACAAATGTAAAAAAAATATATAGTTGTTACTTTTACCTTTGTGCTTAACTTTAGATCCATACATGTGCTTGAAAACAACAGCTATCCTGACAAACAGTACAAAGTAACTCTGAAAAGATTAAAGGCATATTAAAAGACAATGAAAGTCTTTTTTGACCTTGGATGTCTGTCAACCTGTTGTTGGAGACTCAATCCCAATAAGGGCACTTTAGAGTTCCCCCTCAGCTTCCACTTTGAAGATGCAGGAGCTCTGATGTGTTGGTGTGTAAATGCCTGACTATAAACTATAAATCAGGAGAATTCTCAATCATTTTTCTTCTTAAAGTTCAAGTTTAAAGCACCCAAAGTTTGGTTTTTCTTCACCCTGCCTAATGCATTTTTTCACATTATGATTATGAGGTTCTAGCCTAAGCATTTGATTTCAGATTCCGCTCAGATGAAAATTGAGCTGATTTTAAGTGACCTGCCATAGAGCATCATGTGACATAACTACAAAGTACTGGATTGGAGAGGTGAGAACTTACTAAAAGTTTACTGATGTTGTTTTAAAGCTAGACTTTGTTTTTAGAACTTCATTGTTGGTGTGAGGCACATTATAGTTAAAGCTGTTTGGATAATTTATATTTAGAGATTTTTTAAACATGCGCCCGTGTGGGCGGGGTCTTTGTTGTCACATGGCCATGCGGGGGCCATCAAAGCTCTTAAATGCTAGTCTGACAGGCATTAAACTCCTACATGTAAAAACTTCATGACTGGTGCTGTGTCTTAATCAAAACACTTGCTCGGCACCCTTAAATAGATACTCATTTTTAACAGAAAATGTACATACTTTTTAGTGTGTAAGACGTGTGTGCATGATCTGAGAAACAATGAAACATGGGTTTGAATGTTGTATGACACTAAAAGGTAGTAACACCAAATACTGATTTGATTTACTGTTTTGAAAGTATTCTTTTTTATCACACCTACCTAAAACTGTATGCAGTTTCACCATCTTTAAAAAAAACACATATCCTTTTCATTGTTCTATTGTCTGAGCAGTAAAGCCTCACCTGCCAATGGTGATGGGAAAAAACGGAGTGTTTTTAGCGGTGCGCTGCTCCTCAGTAGTAATGGCAGATTCCAAAGCCAGACACAATCTATGCCCCTAAAACATTCAAAACAGTATTTGAACCACAACCAGTAAGAAAACTTTTTTAACCAGTTTAAAAAACAAAGAAATAAGCATTAGCAGACATTAGTGTGTATCTGTTTTTGTTTTTATGACAGTACAGACAGTTTTATAAGGTAACGTTAACAAAATAACCTCCTCTTGACTAGTTTATTTATTTACAGAGCAAAACAACTCGTTTTGTTTTAGTTACATTTATTATATATTGTGTGGTGCATCAGTGCTAATGAGGGCTCTATTGTATCAATTATGTTGTAAAAAAGAAATATTTGTCCAGGTCCATGAATAGATAATAAATAAAAAAAACTAATTGAGTTATAGTCCTCCTGTATTCTTTATGAATCACCAAACTGTATCTAATTAAGAAAAGTGATAGGAATTGTATTGGCAGAATAAAATAGGGATTGGATCTGGAAATATCGGGATCGGCAGATATTCAAATTCAAATTATTGGGAGAAAAAAACCTGATCGGTACAAACCTAAAAAATATATTTTTAAATGATTCATCATGAAACATTTCCACAGCTATTAAACTTAGTAGATTCTTTCAGCCACAAACGTAATGAAAGGGTACTACAAATTCATTAAATATTAAGAATTTTCCAAAAATATAAGTCAAATTCAATATTTAGAACCAACAATCACTTCATTTGCATAAGGTGTACGCTCAAAATAAGACACAAAAACGCAAACTAATGGATGAAGACGTTTACAACAACGCACAAGGCCTAAGCTCATATAAAAAAAGATCAGATCACCTCCTCGGAGAGCTCCATGTACAGTCTGCACTCAGGACTCAGTCCACTCAGCCCCACATCCCCCTTCACCGTGTAAGACTTCCCACTCTTCTCCACCACACGAATATGTTCGTTGCTTCTATGCGTTTTTGCACCTAAAAGATAAATACATACCATCGTAAAAACTGTTTTTGTTTTTTAACCAATCATCACATGCCTAACGAAGAACGAGTTCTCACCATCGTAGAAGCAGACCTCTAGGTCTGGAGCTGGAGTGTTTTCCATCAGCATGCATTTGGCAAACTTTGTGTACAGAGTGACTTTGGGTGTCTTCGACTTCACTAACTGCACAAATTTGGTAGCGTACTGATATTTCTTCCAGTATTTCTCTGCAGACGAGAAGACGATGGAACTAAATCAGTACCAGGTAACCGATGAATTGGTGGGCATGAGTCTGCTTAGTTTAGCAAAGCTTGTACCTGGTAGATCTTTGAAGCTGCAGATGAGGATTTCTTCAGGAGGGGTGGGGGGATACTCCAGCACCGGGAAACCTTTCCCTTCATTGGGCTGGTACACTGTGACCTAACACAAAGTCGTCATCAGCAAAGGGTTAAAAACTAAATACAGTTAAAGTTTTTAATAATACCACAATGCCCAAGTTTGTTCTTCGTTTGTAGAAGTTTGTAGATTTTTCTATTGTTCCTTTGTTAAAAAGTAGGCTAACACCAGCACTACTAAGCACATTTATACATTTGCCAGATGCTTTACCAAAGCATCACTAGGAGGAGAAACAATATGCAATTTGTTACAGGAAGTAAAATCAGGTGAATAATCAACTACAGAAGGAAGAAAATAGAACAGAAGAAGGAAAAGAGAAGGATCTTTTTATATTGTAAGTGTTCTTTAAAGAAAAGTTTGCAGTTGCTTTGTGAAAGCTGTTAGTGTTGCTGCTCTCCTGACTGGATCAGGGAGCTTGTTCCACCAGCCAGGGACAGTGAGAGAGAAGGTTCTACCTCTGCTAGTATATACACTGAAACAATGTTGAGGTGAGTATTAAAAGTTTACATCAGAAGTGTCTTCTAGCTGATGTTTGCGATGCTATTTTCTATGTTGATCTCGAGATAGACGTAGTGTGATGTGCACTGATTCAGCTTTCTTCTATTTTTCATGTCTGCACTTAAGCATAATCCTTACACTCTGCACATTAGATCCTTTATTTATATATATACACACACACACACACACACACACACACTAGTATTGAATATATGTAATTTTCAAAGGTTTCCATGAATTTTACTTTTTTTCTATCTTTTTTTTTGCAATTTGTTCTCGATTGCTTTTTAAAAACTGATATGCCATTAGGTATCAAATTTAAAAACCCTAAAACCCTTGTTTAAAAAAAATTCTGCACACAGTTAACAGTCTCAAATCAAACGCTTTGAGTTATTACATGAATAAGGGAGTTCATAGTCCCTCACCATGGATCCATCAGATGATATCCTCAGAACTTCTTTGACTCTCTCCTGAGCTCCATGTCCCTTCAGAAGCTCCATACACACCTCTCCAGACTCAAGTATGCTGACCTGAACAGAAAACACACCTTCATTCTAATCCTTCACATGAAACATTCAGAAGATGTTTGTAACCTATAAAACTCTAACTGAATAAAGCAGACGTGAACATGCTGTTAGTTGTTTTAAGACTTTGCTCACCACAGCATTTTTGGTCTTTTGTCGAATGGGTTTGAGTCTGGCAGCACAGAGCGGAGGGAAGCTCTTCTTGGGGAGCACTTTCTCACTCTCTGTGTTTCTGGAGAGAGGTGGAGGTAGACACGGTGGCTCTGGCGTGTGTTCTTGGATGTTGGGGGGGGTAGTTGTTTGGGAGCTTCTGAGGCTGAAGGCTGCTGGGTTCTCGTCCTGTGTGGAAACTGCCACTAGTGCTGTGACTGTTCAGATTTGCAGACCTTTTGAACGCTGCAATAAGAACAGAAGTATTTAACTTTAAACCCATCTACCAAGTTAATCTTAGGGATTTACCACAGTTTGAGAACCCCTGTTCTAAATGAATCTAGCTCCTGAGCAAAAGTACTTCACTTTCAAAATTCCAAGACCTTCAACAAATAGTTGCCAGTCTGAAACGTTAATTACTTTCTAATTATTAGTGTGCGGATGACATTTGTTGAACTGTTTATATCAAAGTAAGTTCCAGACAGCCTGTGGTACATGGTCAGTCAGTGATGTGCTATATTTCTCGGTAGTCATCAATATAAAGAGTTTAAAAATAAAAAAACCCACACAAAAAAAACACTCTCATGGGAGATTAACCTGTTTAGAGGTTAATGTCAGCTTAAAACTGCTTGGGCATTTAGAAAACAGTTTTACTGACGAATAGACAAGACATTATAAATAAGGCCAACTAAGAAACTATAGTTAAAGATAAAACATAAAATGCAAACAAAAATGACTGATAAAAAAGGTAATGTCAAGTTATGTATCAATATTTAAAGGTGCAGTAAAGTACTGATGATAATGTGCTCCCACACTTCCCCAGACGACAGGTTACCAGATCAACATTATTCTACATGGTAGATTGCAAGCAAAGACAAACACACAACAACGCTTTTTCAGTATTTGTGAATGTTTGAAAATTGGATACGTATTAGTAGGACTGGGCGATAAAATGAGTGTGGTTTACATTGATTTCCCTGAGTTAATTTTTTTAACATTTTCTCTGAAACGTAAAATGCTAGAAATAAAATGGGCTCAGCACTCCTCATTCACGTTTCATCACAAAAAATATGTGCGTAAAACATTGTTCTGACTGTGCAGAAAAGTAACCGTGTAACACGTGTGTACGTGATGCTGCCTGCACGCATTCACTACAATTCGGATCAGAGCTGTACTTTAACTGGAGTGAGATAAATCATTAAGGGGTTGGGGAAATGAACAGCAGCACAAGAACAGATCCAGACCATGACAAGAACACGAGACGAGCAGCTCTGCTCATGAGTGAGACAACGCAGCATAGCTCCCTATCAAGCTTTTTCTCAGTGCAAAACTAAGGCGTTTCATTGTACATCCAGGTTTTTTTTTCAGCCACAAAGATCTCTGACTATCTGTTCTTCTCACTAGTCGAGCTATCCAGTAGAAAACTTGATTTTATAGAACGAAGCATCAAAGATTACAAAAAAAAACACAATAACTATACTGTAATTACGGTATTCTTTAGTATTTACTTTATTAATGGCCTCTTTTTTTACCTTTATCCTAAAAAAATGTAAGAGGCTCTAAGCCCCTGAACACAACCATTATACCCTGACATTTTGACTAGAATAGAAATCACTAAAAAAAATTCTCCTAGCAGCAAATTTTACGCCAAACAGAGTAAAAAATTGCTTAGAACTTAAATTTAAAATCAGTGTCAGGAACTACCAGACCCACACTTTTACCCTTAAAATGCTCCAACATTAGGAATTACCCAAACACCCGCCCTGTTTTAACCCTTAAATTGCACCAAACTATAAATTATTTTTGTTTTGTTGCTTCTGACTACACTTTAACCTTTATTCCAGATCAAATTCCAGAGTAGAAAATCAAAACAAAATAAAAATGACTTTTTGGTAAAATTTCTTCGCCATCAGCACATTGATTTTAAGTAGTGTGGAAAAAAATTTTTTTTTTGTAAAAACATCTGTGATTTCATTTTTGAACCATATCGCCCAGCCCTAACCTCAAGTAAAGAAGTCTTTAATTTTAGTATTTCTGAAGATCCATTCAGCAATAACATTAGTTTAATCATAACGATCAACTGAATCCTAAATTGAATCCACGTGTAAAGGACGAAAAAGAGCTTTCAAAGAGAATGTAACACAAACAAAATTTTGTACAATTTACAACTGTACAGAAAATCTGTTTCTAAGTTAGGAGAAATGTGTCTACTTCAGCATCTCTTTTAATAGTCTTCTTCGCTTTCAGCTGTCTTCGTCTTTCAAAGGTATCTTCTTGTTTTGCTTCTCCAGACATTATGATTGTTTTTTTATTATTACTATTATGACAAGGTTTTGAGAATTTAACGCCTCTCGGACATAACTGTAACTGTTCAGAGCACACCAAGTTCTGCACAAGATTTATGCTTGAGGGATTTGAGAACCGGAGAGGAAGCTATCATGTCAAAACTCAAAATGTATACACAAACAAAAAAACTATAAGGGGACTTGCATTTACAAAAACAAATATTTGATTTATACCAATACTTTCAGTGGCATTAGTAGCTGGAAAAAAAGCATTTTAGGCTTTACATGTGCTTCATTTCATACATACTGTCCCTTTAACCAATAAAACAGCAACACCCAATAATAAAAATAATAATAGTACATTTGAACACAAATAGGAAATTCCAAAAAGCCATTTTATTGATAAGGCAGTTGAAAAATGTGTTTAATGATTGTTTAGCTCATCAATTTTGTTAGCTCATCAATTTGGCCAGAAAAAAAGAGAACATGAATAAAATAGGCATTCGCTGACTCCAATTGGCAATGACCTAGGATTGGTCGGATCAATCTCTACTAGTATCCCTTAACAAATTGAAATATACCATCATTGTTGAACCAGGGCTGTGTTTGAGAATCTCCAAGTTGTTGTCTCACTGAATGACTGGATGAAGAGAAAGATGATCCAGTGCTGTGGAAAGAGAAGAGAAAATCAGTACAAAACTCAAAGCTAATTCCACACGTCAACAACACCCACATTAATAAAAATGTGTTGACTCAACACTCCGCTGTTAAGTGAAAAGTTCCTCAGAATTTTACTGTTCAATCAACTGTTGCAAATAAATAAAATGTGTCATATAGTTTTCATTTGCTTAACACAGCACTGTGACAAAGGTCAAGAAACTATTTCAAATAACATAATTAATTTGCTTTCTTCACAAAAAAAGAAACAGTCATAATCTGATTCAAACCAAAGAGCACCTATATTTGCAGATTCTGCTAATTGACCAGTAATCATGAGCTATTGGCTGTTATTAACAGGCTTTAATTGTCCTGTACTTTTAATTTTTATGTTTATTCAAGATGTGAATACCATGTGTCAGACGGAATTAATTAACTGATGTTCTTCAGTCAGATATGTGATTTAATCCTGTATTTTAGTAAGGATGAGCGTCATAGGGGCGTCGTAAACTGCCTCTGCCTTAATGGCTGTTGAAAAGCCTTTATAGAGGCGAGTATTATATTATAAAAAAAAAAAAAGCTTGATGCTTTTACTCATCTAGTTTGCTGATTGCCTCTGCTCTTTTAATTTTAACAGCGGCGGGCTGACTGACGAGAAATGGGAGACTTAACAATTGAAAAAAAAAGGATGTTTTATAACAATGTTAAAATGTTAGAACTTTTTTATAATAGGAAATTTATTGTTATCTCATCTGTTGATCATGAGGTTTGAATGTTTAAAACAAAGACAGTTGCTTTGCATGGTTGAAAGAGCAAACATGATTAATGAATTAATGCTTGCCTATTTCTGGTGTTTACAGGGTACAATTGCACAATAAAAAGAGTACCTCTTCCATGTTTTATCCGTGAGTCCAGTGCCTTAAGTGGACTGGTACACAGCAGTACTCAGTGCCACCACTTCTCCCAGGGCTGAGAACGTACCAATAAGCTCATCAATGAATTTGTTTTAGTCTTGCTGCATGCTCCCGTCTGCACTTTTCAGAACTCTCGAGCCCCTTATATCTACCTGGATCATTTTGCACTAGCAAAAGCAACACATGTCAAAACTCTTCTTCAATAAATGAAACTCTCCTATTAATATATTACATAATATTGACATATTACTATAAGAATATTTAATTAATGAGCAGAGTGAACTGTGCACTGTGCAATACATAATCCTTCAGTCTTTTTTCATTATTCTTTGAGCATGGATAAATTGTTATTTTTTGCTCATCTCTTATCTGTTTTTATAGTTGAAAAAACCTGATGCTCACCATTTTTCTTTTTCTTGGCTGTTAAATGTATTGCTATTAATTGGTAGTCAACATGATTGCAGCGAGTATTTGAAACCGCAGCCTGGAGACATCACATACCAGCACATTTCAAACAAAAGATGTCTAATAGCAGTATAAAGGCTCTCACTTTGCAGGCTGTTTTACTGGTGGAGACGGAAGTCTGCCCTGCTCATTGTAGCTCTGTGGCATGCCTCTATAACTGCAGCCTGACGGGAACAAGCTCCCGGATCCTGCAAGCATCTCCTCTGAGTGGCACCTCTCCAGCTCTCCTTCCTGGGGAGCATGACTGTACCCAGCGCCAGATCGCTCTGAGGAATGAGCTCGCCTCAGGTAGCGGGAGTGAGGCAATCTCCCTGCGCCCATTCGTGAGAACTCATTCGGAGAGTTTTGCTGCCAGTCTTGCACGCTCTTAAAACTGGAGCTTGTAGAATAATGGGAGTGGCTGGGAATGGGGGCCATTCGATTGGGTAGGGGCTGTCCAATCAGCTGCCTGGTTTTCCTGTGGAGCCTGCTGCTGCTGTTAGTGGTGTTGGAGGCTGTAGATATGGTAGCGATGCCGCTGTCGATGGAGCCTCCATCACTGCTCCCAGAGTCCTTGCTTCCAGTGGGTCCGATTCGAGTCATGAAGGGATGATCCAGCACTGCAGAGAGACTCGGTCTGAGACTCGGACTCTTCTGCAGCAGCTGCTTAATCAGACCCTGAGCTTCAGCAGAGAGGTGAGAGGGCATCAGATAGTCCCCCAGAACCACTTTGTTAAGGGTGTGTTTGACGGTGTCTGTGTCGAAGGGAGGTCTTCCAGTGAGGAAGGCGTAAAACATACACCCTAGCGACCACACATCTGACTCCAGGCCATGAGCGCTGCGTGTCGCCACCTCAGGGGAAATGTAGTTTGGAGTGCCACACATGGTAAAGTGCTTCTCGCTGGGGAGCTTGAGCTGTGTCGCCAAACCAAAGTCAGCGATTTTAATGTTCATGTTAGTGGTGAGCAGGAGGTTGGACAGCGTCAAGTCTCTGTGCATGATGCCGTGTGTGTGGAGGTACAGCATGCCCTTCACAATCTGATGCATGAAGTGCCTCGCTGTACACAAACATTAAAAAGACAGAATATTAATTACCAAACAATAGCACTTTTGATGATTCAGTCATATAGCAGCACACACAAAGAGAGAGGCACAAGCTTTATAAATGACAGTGGGCAAAAAGAAGTGCATGAGAAATGGACTAGTCTGAACTGGAGTTGGGAAAGCTGATTGGTTGATGGTGAAGCTCAGAGGATGAAAAGCACACGAGAGATTGTAGACAGCCCCAATAAAAATACCACATACACAATGGACCACATGATCCCTTTTCCCATAATCAAATCTATTAGACTTCCATCCATTCATCTTCTTGTCAGCTTTGTCCCTTTCGGGGCGCCTCAATGGAATGAACAGCCAACTCTTCTGACATATGTTTTAAGCAGCGGATGCCCTTCTAGCCGCAACCTATCACTGTTAAACATCCACACACACTCATTCCCACTCATACTCTATGGACAATTGTGTTACCCAATTCACCTGTACCGCATGTCTTTGAACTTGTGGGGAAACTCAGAGAACCCGGAGTAAACCCACGTGATCACTGGGAGAACATGCAAACTCCACACATACATGCCAACTGACCCAGCTGAGGCTCGAACCAGCGACCTTCTTGCTACCCACTGCACCACTGTGACGCCCCCTAATTAGACATGTTCAAGAAAAAAAAAAAATCTGTAAAGCACTCACCCTCTTCCTCTGTGAAAGGTTTTTTCCTCTCCTTCAGATAACGACTCATTTCACCGTTGTGGCACATTTCCAGAACCAGGTACACATAGTTACTGTCCTCAAAGTAATTGTAAAGCTGCAGAAAGAGGGGGAAATATAATACACAATATCCTGAATAAAAGCACTTTATTAGTGTATTTTTGCATCATTAGCTCATTTCACTTAGAAAGCTGCTTCTATTTCTGTCAATTTGTAAATAAATAATAACAATAAAAAAATAGTGCTGCTAGCAACAAACATCTAGTCTGACACACTTTATCCTAATTCTGTTATGGTCAGTCTAAGCCTATCGCTGAACTGTTAAAACAACTACATATAATTAGATACCACGTTTTCATATTTTTTATCTGGGTCTCATTTAAAAGGAGTACATAGAATACTAACTAAACTTAATTAAAGCATACGTCTCCATTCAAAGTTTGCTTTATGAATAAAAGATGTAGAGGAAGTGTATATTTGCAAGCCTTCCTTTCATGTTGTATGATTATCTGATATTCCATTTTGCCTCTGACAGATTTGTTTTCAAACCAAAATTGGGTTTTTAATATAATCTGTGTAAACTACATATAAATATTTTGTGGACATACAATGGATATAAAAAATTTCATAACATTTATACAAATAAAAACATCTTTTGTGGGCATCAAACTACACACACACACACACATATATATATATATATATATATATATATATATATATATATATATATATATATATATATAGTGGACATAAAACGTTGTCAACATAAAATCATCATGAAAAGCTGAAAGAATTTCAAAAAAATTTGTAGACTTATAAAATCTATTTTAGACAACTTTCCGTTCATATGAGCTGCAAGTTCTCAAAGCATAAATATTAAACATGCCAAGAGTTCAACTCAGGCATGGTTATTTCACATTAGTATCTGAACTCACCTCCAGAACTGAGGGGTGCTTCAACCGACACTGAATCTCCACCTCGTTTATGACCCTCTGCACCATTCCTGCTTTGTGCATGGCTTTCTTGTCAATCTGCAAATACACATGGGGACAGAGAACAGCAATTATCAGATACCGCACAGGCACTTCACAATGGCACAAACCAGCTCTTACCATTTTGATTGCCACTTCCAACCCAGTGTTAACAGACTTTGCCTTATAGACACATGCAAACGAGCCTTTGCCTAGCAAGGTGAGAACCTTGAAGTCCTGCAAAATTAAGAAAACATTTAAATTGTGACAATATCTGCTCAAAGCACCGGTCTCGTGAGGGGCTCGTCCTCTTGGGGTTTAAAGTCCCTCTCAGACATTCTACCTCGATTCTAAGATCCACAGATGATGCCAGAATCATGTCCTCGGCTGGATCTCTGTGGTCAGAGTTGAAATCTAGCAGGAACGAATTAATGACCTCCAGCATGGTTCATGAAGTGTTGCGATGGTGGGTACACCCGAGCGCTTGTGAACGGTCTTTGTTGACGCGTCACTGGTTACCTGCATCTGACAGTCAGCGACATCTGTTCATCTCTCCCGCTTAGGTCCCGCGACTCCACCTGACGCCGACGCTACCGTGGGTAACCTAGCAACTGTCTCCAGGCTTGTGACTCCCAAAACAATTTCTGCGATTCGAATTAACCTCAGACGAGCGAGCGGAAGTACAGAACAGTGGCGATAACTGGTTAACCTTACTTAACATTAACTTAACGACATTTCATTACTACAACATAAAACAAGCAATGTTTTAATTAAAATACGCGATACGCCATGTTACAAATAAAAATACAGCCAAACGCGGAGCTTTTGAAAAATATAAACAAAACCGTAAATGGTTGAGCCGAAAGGGACAGTCCAACTTACCTCAATTTTGTCGCCGATTGAGACGCTCATTTTCTCTTCATAGTATCTTCAGCCAGATTACTTATATGCTGAAGCCAATATTTCCTTATTTTCCGGGAAATGTGGGATGTTTTGGGGCGAAAGAGACATGTGAAAATACATGTATTCGATATATTTGGATTCCCCTCCAAAATGTTTGCTTTTCCTCCATTTTGAAAAAGTCCGCCCGTTAGGATACGTCTTGACGCAACAGACGTCTTGGTGAAAACTGACCAATCCGTGAGGCGTTGCGTCCCAGAACTGGGCGGGGACTGTCATTTAATCCGATCGTTAGTGTTTTTCTTTCTTTTTACGTTTGATAACAGCATGCTATTATCTGAAGTTGATCAATATTAAACGTTAAACATTGGTAATATATAGTTCAAAAATAGTAGTTGTCTTCTAATCGGTAGAAGTTAATTAAATCTTATATTGTGGAGTGTCTTTTGATGCACTTTAAATTTGAGTAACTATTAAGAACAAAACACGTTATCTTAGTGCACCCATTCTACATCAAAGCAATGTCAATCACTAACACTTGCTTAAATCTTAATCTATTTCATGTAGTTAATTATTATTTTATGTATTATAGTGAAAAATAGATATGCAATCAAAATCACTACTAATTGACAATATCAAAATCAATAAGATGTATTGTTTGAAAATCAAGAATTGTGATTTGTGTATATTGGTTGTGCAAAGGAGGGGATGTGATGAGAAACAAATCAATTAATAGCCTGCATTATAGGAAATATTGCATCTCTGGATTAACCTTTGTGGTGTTTCCCATTTTAAAAGGAATTAAAAATAAAAAAATTTTACTCCATAACACATTAACATATAACATGACTTATCTCAAATTCAAACAAAATAGAGAACAAATCCGTACTAGAAATGAATATATACTTGCAACATTTTTATTCTTGTAAAAATTAGAAACGGGTCAATGTGAACTGAAGGCCACACAAAGGTTAAGTTGAATACTAAATTCTATCTTTGTTCAAAAACCATGTATTTAAAATGTGTTTAAAAAAATTTATTCAAAATGAAACAATGAATAAACACATTCAGTCTTAAAGGCATTTTTTATTAGCTGTGACCCTCAAACCTCAGGCGTCGAAATGGAACTGCATGAAAATTGGGGAAAGGTACATGACATTCTACTTCCATTTTTCACTGCACAGCTGCAAACTGAGCAACAACATCATGAGTTTCACCTACATCTAAGCACCCTTAAATTCTCAAATTTACTAAAATAATATTAACACGCTTTAAACAGCCTATCCTTTGGAAAGACAGCATAGTATATACAAATATAAATCATATCCTTAAATGTATTGCATACACATTTGCCTGATTTCATCTCTCAAGCTGATCACACAGCTGGAATCTAGCGGAGCTACCAGCTAGAGAAAACTCACCTTTCCCTGAAAGCGTGTATCACATTTTTTAGGGAAAGAGCTGTAGGGAGGGCAATGATTTGTTTGAGCTTTTCAACTATATATGATCCTATCACACGGACTCAATCCAATAGACCTCCAATATTCATAAGAAAAGTTTGGCTTGATACCTGAATTTGTTGAAAATGTTTAAAAAAAAAACCCACACATTTTAATGAATTTGAATTATGTGACCCAGCACCTTTCAAATTCATAGAAATGTGAGTACTGCTGAAAACTGTTAAATGCAACAAACCTTGTTTGAGTGAAAACTGACTACGAATAAAGTGCTTCCGTTTGATCCCATTTAGCAGACCCATTTTTTTCCATCCTCAAGAACACACCATGGACAATGTTTGTCTGAAGAGTAAGTGTTGAACAATGAGCTATGACAGTGGTGAACAGTGACAGAACTTTCCTTTACTGTAAAATACCGCTTAAGTAGACGGAACAGGACCCGAATAAACCAAAGCACAACAAACTGACTACGAGAGAGGGAGAGATAATCCAGCGCTTGGTTGAGAGTGACTTTAAGAGGTCTTGATGGTGAGGAGGAGCTCAGTCCACCTCCATTTCTCCACCCGGGGTTTTCGTTTGCTGCCGTTGGCTTTTGGTCTCCCCGCCGTGCTGTGCTGAGGGGCCATTGTGTGCCCCGTTGTTTTTGTCACCCTCCTCCAAGGGCTCCTCAGGTTTGGGTTTGGGTTTGGGTCGGCTGAGGACTGGGTTGCAAATGTCTTCCAACTCCTGCAAATCAACACAGATTAGGATTAAGGCCAAGATCTGATTTGCTTTTGAAAATAGTTTTTGAACAATGAAGCAGAAATATAATTGAATTAGCCTTTTTTTTCATTGAGGCCATTTACACTCAAACAAATGGGTCTGGGGGCTTTTCTGTTTTTTTTTTTTGTAGTGATGTTTTTCAGTCATCATAAATAGATTGGTTCGGCTGAAACAATTTAAAGCACTTTGAGGTCTTTTCTTTGGTTCCACATTTAATAAGAACCAATGCTTTGAAAGCTCTAACCATAAAGTATCAAGCACCGTTTATTGCCTCTTCATATTGGTTGTCATTCTGTGCGTATTTTAAAGTCTAAGCTTTTGGACACAGCACATTTTAGTGCCATGCGCTCAGTGATTGCTGAAGGTTTGCTTAGTGTTCGTTTTCAGAGATGCCATTCATCTCAAAGCAGCAGCGACATGCATGGCCATAAGTTAATGAAAGTATTTTCATGTGGTTTACATTACTTTCAAATCAGTGTTTAAATTGAAAAATGTGGATGTTAAATATAATAATCTTGTGCGTTTTTACGTGTGAAGATTCTATAGATATTGTTTGAAAAAACCTTTTCACAGTTTTGTCCATATGTCATCAATCATTGGCTCACTTGATTACAATCCAAGCAACCAAATAGTAAAAACAAGAGGGAAACAACCACACCTGAATCTTGAGAATGATGTCTGCTACTTTGACTGCTGGTTCTTGAGCGAAGTTGAGTTTACTCTGGACGTTCATCTTCACGCTCATCCAGTCTAGAGCTTCCCTCACACTCTTCTCCACACCATTCATCTCCTCTGCGCTCAGATGCTGGTAGCGCTCGTCCTGTATGCCCAAGTGAATTGAATCATCTCTGTTTCCATTCAGGAAAGAAATATAATCTAAATATTTACTCTTCGTGTCTTCAACTGTTAAAGTTGACTCTCAGAGGCTATTCAAGTTATGCTCTATGTGAGGATTTTTAAGTAAGAAAAAACTAAAGACTGTTAACTGCTAACAGACTGGTACTTTTAAAGTCCTAAGGATGGTCTGGCAAAAATAATAGAATATATAATAATAATATAACATCTGAGTTTTCTGTAGATTCATTTACATTCATTTCTTCCATAAAACTAATTGTGCAGTACTTTTGATGAGGTTACTGCTGCTTTATCGACGAAATCTGTTAAAACACAAAATTACAGTGTCTCTCACCATAAGGTAGAGTCTGTAAACCCAGTTATTTAATATAGACGTGAATAGAATGGTCATGAGTTGTTTATACATTCAATGCAGTCTCTCTTTCGACAGAAACATGTTATTTAAGAATGCAATTGAGTAAATAAACACAAACTTTACCCTCTCTGCTGACAAACTGTAAAAGAAAATAACGATTGCCAGCAGGTACAATGATAGATACAATGGCGCCTATACAATAACAAGTTACCCCAGAATGCAACACAAGTGTAAATCATGAAAGTTGGCCAATTGCGTAAAATGAACAGGACATTTGTCCTGTATTCATATTTCTAGGGTGTTAAATAATGGCAAAGCATCAGTAACTGCTACTTACCTTCCCTTTGTACATGTCTACTGCCTTCATGAAGAGCTGGATCTTCTTGCCGAGCTCCTCAAAGGCTCTAGGTCGACCCTCATGCTCTCTGTACCTTTCTTCAATGGGCTCGCCTAAATTCTACAACATCAAAAACAACATCCTGCTGACACCAAAGACTTTAAAGAAACGCTCCACTTTTTAAAGGGCCATTACCTTTATCCACTTTGTCATTGATACCATAGACTAATACATCGAAACAGACTAAAAAGCATTCCAGTTTAGTTCAATTCCTGAACGGTTGTGTTTTTTCGTAACTTTCATGCTGTAAAATGGCCTTGCAAGGATATGTTCTATAACCACCACAATGTAGTGGTGAACCCAGACATACAATTGACGTCCAAATTTGACTCCCTTTTGACCCTAACACAAAAATCATTTGTATTATTTTTTTTCAGAATATATATAGACAATGCCTTTGGATTTACTATCAAAGTCATAACCCACACACCCACAGTGAATTGGAAACAAAATTTAAAACACAAGCAATTTACACAGATAAGAAAATCTTTAGAACAACAAATAAGCCATGTTCTGACACTTTGAAGGTAGTTTTTAATAATAACTTGTATTATTGCAATAACATGATTAGGATTTGAAACTGTAGCTTGCCTCTTGTGTGCATGCAAGCCATGTGTGTGGTCCGTCAACAATTGCTATACATGCTGCTTCTTACAATATATTAAAGCGTTATTTATTTTCTGAGGTTAATTAATTTAACAACACATTACATTCCCATCATAGGGATTTTCCCATTGGGCTTGGACGGGGTGACATTGCACACTGTAGAACCTATACAGAACCACTAAATTGTTTGGTCTTTATCAGATTGTATTTACTGGAAAACTTCACATTAATTTGTATTTTTACTATTGTTGTATTTTCTTTCTGAAATGGTGAATAGAAGAGGACATGAAGCTGTTTGATATATATTATTATATACTTTGAGAGGGGTCTTTCACTCCCCATTGGCTGAGACGTGTTGTATTATTTTTTTTTAAGCTAAGATGCTGCTTGGTGCATTTTTAGCTTCTATTAAAAAGATAGATTTATCTTTCTTCAAAACACCCACATAAGCTTTTATGATCCACAAACACAACTAAATATACTTTTAGCAACAACTAGAATGCAAGAAACAAAATGCCCGATTCACCACTGAAACTCCTCGCACCTTTTTTCATATATTTTTATAACTCAAAACAAGTTGTCCGTCTTTATTTTAAGAGCAAATGAGCAATCGATGAAATAAAATGTAGTCTATAAAAAACATACTGAACGCACATCTGCATGATTTCTATGAAGCCATGTGCTTGTTGTGTGAGGAAGCTGCCATTGAACTCAAATAGCCATATACCAGTGCATTGGGTTATGCTTATTTTCTATGTATAAGCATTACCCAAACCTGGCCCCTCTTGGCCAGGCTCCCTTTTTTATGTTCACAAAGTCAAAAGCACTTTACGCAGATGATTATGTTTTGTTAATGGTGCCCTATTCCAGTGCTTGAATGATGATGTCCGAAGCCTCGCAGAAGCTACTTGAATACGAATGGTTGCTATTTTGCAGATAAATTACCTTGAGTTCAGCCAGTTTGTGCTGATAGACTTCCTTCTCCTGGTCCTCTCCCTCCTCATAAAGCCAGTTCTCTGTGTCCTCGAGCATTATGCTGAGCCGATTGTTTTCCTGCAAAAACACTACATCAGCATACATCTGCAAATCTCATCCATGCTACTGTATTCTCTTCCCTTTCTTAATCAGTTTGAGATTTGCTGCGTATATAGTAGATTATTCAGAGAGGAACAATCTGAGAAAGAGATATTGTGCTCACATCTTCAGTGACGTATTTCTCAAAGACTCCACAGAGTTTGTCTCTCACGTCATACACGTACTCCTCCACGTAGTTCTTGGCATCATTCCTATCCTTCTCCAGCTTATCCTGTATGATCATCTTTTTCTGAAAAAAAAAAAATATATAATACAAAAAAAAGTCAACTTTTGGAAGGTGTTTGAATATAAATCTGTGCAAGTAGGGTGAGAACACACAGCTGTAAAATTTAAAGCAGCATTACAGCAGTTGACACATCATGGACATTTGCTACCAAATGTAAAATTTTTTGAAATGTTGAAAAAATATTTCTAAAAATGAATAAAGCTAAGCTCAGATTGGAGACAAAAGTATGAATAGGCGGTGTGTACACAGAAGAGTAGGCCGTTTTTAAACAGAATTTAAACACTGTTCAAATTCAAATGAAGAGGGTGAAGAGAGGCAGAAAAGGTACCTCATATTCAACAAAATTGTTGAGTATATCTGCATCCAGCTGTCGGGTGGTTTTGGCCAGTACAGGCAGATCAACACTCTTTAACTGTGACTTGGCCTTGCTGCTGCTCTCACCTTGATCCGGATTATCCCCCTCCTGGAAGAAAACAGGAGTGTTTACAATGGAGACTGCTCAGCTCTCTATGATCCAATCATTGTGGATTCCTAGAGCTGATTTCAGATCATCTGTCCTCATCATACTGGATCTCTCCTCTCCACTCTCTCCGCAAGGGGCATCTCAGGCTACACACTTAACTGGTTTACTTCCTAATTCACTGGCGGATCTTTCAGAGTGGGGTCAAGAGGTGAGGTAACCAACTGTGGTTCCTCAAGGTTCTCTCCTAAGTCCTCTCCTCTTCCTAGGCTCTCATCCACATACATGGATACTTTTACCACTGTTACACTGATAAAACTAAACTCCATGTTTACCCCCGCTGACTCAAAAGTAACGACCGCTTAGCTGATTGCCATCTCTGCATGGATGAAGAATCATCACCTACAGTTATACAAGAAATCTAGTAATGAGAGATTTCATGGATTTATTAGAGAATAAACTGTGCAGTACCTTGCTGCCTCCTTCCTCTTCAGGTGGCTGCCCTTGGCCCTCCTGCTCCATTTGCATTCTGGTCTGTTGAAACATTTGTAAATGCAACATCAGCATTTTGATCATATTGTCAGAGTCTATTTTTCTCTCCTTGCATACTCTAATAGACTTAATTTAAAACATTGAGAGTTTCGTTTTTGATTTTCTCAATTGTAATGTACATCATTTTTACAAAACCTCCAGGTCACTAGGGGTGCTCTGTCACTTCTCAGATGATAGTAGCAAGCTCTGTTCTCCCATTTACGCTGTAATCAGCCAGAATGTTCTTTTGTTCTGTTCTGAATATACTTCCAAGCTGAAGCATCAGCAACATTATACGTCTTTGTGCTATTTTTTACCTTTCACAGTTTTTTTAATGTTTTTTATATGCTTCGTGTCAATCTCTGTTTGTATGTTTGGAAGCTCATTGTCCTTCTTTCGTTGCACTTGAATATTATTGAGTGTAGTTATGTCAACATTTTATTTGACTTTTTGCAGCTAATGAGCTTGGTGGACTCTGTTTTGTGCTCTTCCTCTGTGCTTGGGCCTTGCTTTAAATCCAGAGTCAGTCACAGGTAGATTCGAATAGTAGAAACGAATAGGTTAATCATTAGTGACGTTTGTAGTGACATTAATGGTTTTGATTTCTGAAAAAAAAATGATTGTGTTTCCATGATTCATTGGACTCAGCAGTCCAGTAGGCCCCCAGACGCCCCTAATACTCTTCAGTCAATTGTTTCAGTTTGTAAAGAAATCTCTCAATCTGTCTTCGCGAAGCAATAAGGAACACATACTCCTGTTTTGCTTAGTTTCTCTGTCTCCTACTGTTGTATTTTCCAGTGCAGTATTCTCCAACCCCTGGGCTGTATACCTGTACCGGTCTGTGGGTCAATTGGTACCATGTCTCCCAAGTAATAATTATTGCTTTATTTTGAAAAAACATTTTTCTAGAAAAATGACCGGATTCTCTCGGTTGCATCTCAGACACATGCTATGTTGTTCTTGCAATGTTAAGAGGAAGCTGCTAATATGTTATTAATATATTTGCAATATCGAGGGAAAGGGCAAGAGCTTCAGCTCCTTTAAAGTATTTTTGATGAGTTATAGAGCACTCCAGCTCAAAAATTGAGAAGTATTTTATTTCAATTATATCAATCGGAAATTTTTTTTTTTTACCCGGTCTGTGCTAAGTTTGTCAAGCATGGACAGGTCTGTGGTGATAAAAATGTAAGCTCTAGCGTTTACTGGTTATGCACAGGGTATGCTCTTTAAGTTTCTCAGTTTATTGAGAAATTTCTATGTTTATTGTCATCTAATTTATTGATTGACCATGCATTCCCCTGGATCTCCTACATTCAAACTCCACCATAAAAGCTGTCTATTGTTTATTTACTGATATAAAATGAATAACTGATAAAGCCAATGCAGTGCCAATCAATCTTTCCAACCTGTTCCTCTGACCGGCCTTCATTCTGTACAATGGGCTCGGTTTCCATCTGCACCTCCTCTGGCTCTCCCTTCTGCTTCTCTAGCAGAGACGCACTGGAGACACTGAAGATACCGTGCACATTCACTCGAACCTTCACCTTAACTTTTGAGCTGTCCCCATCAGGTTGAGGCACAACATTCTGTACGGTGAAGCGGCCTGATCATATAAAAAAAAACATTGGAAGCAGACGAGAGGTTAACAAGGTTTTGATTTAAAACACAAATGCACTCACAATCAAACCAACCATTTTGACTTAAACCAAACATTCTGAAGACAGACTCAAAAAAGAAAGAGAATATTGGTAACTGGTATAGCTGTTATGTTTTTATTGGTTTGATTTGAAAAATGGAAAAGAATGGAAGGCCGTTTCCAGCACTGCAGATAAAATAAAATTAAATCACTGTAAAAAAATTCTTTTTATCTCAGAGTTTTAACTTTTTATCTCAGAACTGCATTATAAAATGAAATAATTGTGAGGTTTTTATCATGGAATTTGGAGATTATAAAAAAAGTCAATATGTTTTGATCTTCAGTGGCGGAAACGAGTTTCCATAAAAAAGTAAGTGACATTTTTTTTTGTCATTGTTAAAAAAACTGAGGGGATTAGTTTTTTTTCTCAATTTAGGTGTTTCAGGGAGTTGCAATTATACAAATGATGCAAATGTTATCTCTAAATTGTGTGTAATGACAAATAAAAACTTATTACAACTTTCTTTTTTTTTGGAGCTAATGGCGCTTCAGCAGGTCACTGGGGAAAGATGGTCCTCTGGTCTCACTAAACCTGTCTCTTTGTTGCTGGCTGTTAGAACATAATTATCCATTTAAATTAATAAATGTTAAACATTAAACAATAATAATCCTTGAACGGTCAGCTAATTTTTCATTACCTGTGAACGTGGCATTCAATTCTAAAGTTTCAGTCGTCACAAATCTTTAGGGATTTCTGATTTGATGTCAGACAGGTGTATTTAGAAATGTATCTTAATCTTGTTAGCCTTAGAAATTAGAAATGGATCTTTTCATTCTGTTAGAAAAAAATCACCACAGGAATTATTTTGCATTAAAAATTTCTGCAAAAGAGATGCAACGACAGATTTTTACCGTCAGGTGCGTAAAGTTACAGTAGACGCTAGTGTCGCTGCAAAATGTGTAAATGCCTTAAAACGGCCTTTTTTGCAAACTCATGAAACAGAAATACAGACCTATTCTACAGTCTGGATAAGGCAGCTCGTGTGGAGCACTGTAGAAAGCTTCCAGGTCAAACGGCTCTTTCTTGTGAAAGGTGATGATTTTGGAGAAAGGTGCTGCATGGTTCTTACTGTAAACTTCACATTCCCTGAGGGAGAGAAGGTAAAAGCTTAAGAACAACAGATAATTAGTGAGTATCTATTGCTATGCAGGACAAGCCCCTCTTAGTAACAGACTAATTACAAGAACTGCTCAATCTGTTTCTATGCAATTAGATTTTGAACACATTTTGGGTGCAAATGGACCAGGTTTTAGCTAAATTGATACTAATGGATTATAAAAATGCTATGGAGAGATAAAAAAAATGTTGACATATAAAGAGAAAATTTACCTAAGCAGATAAGTAAACCAATGAAAATCCAAACTGCATTTCAAGAACCAAGAGACAAGAGTTATTTGTTTAACAATTCGACTTAGAGTTATTAAATTTTCTTTTGTAGAACACACAACCCTCTTTCCTTGCATCTCCTTAATCATTTCCTCGTCCATAATCTTCTTGTTTCTTCTTTTTGCTGCAATTAGTGCACATGCAATTTCTATGGCAAACTTGAGTGGACATTATTGTTAATAAATCCAGTCTGTTGTGACTGCCCACAGGTCTTGCTCATAAGACCTTGTGTTATTTTGATGCGAAATGTGGTTTAACTGAGACAAAGTCTTAAATTCTTGTAACATCACGCAGTATCAAACCTCTTGACGCTGATCCATCCTGCAGCCACTGAATGCTGCCCTCAGAGAGCCATTAAAAGATCTGTGACACAATAACAATGAAAATCCTGCAGTCTGAACTTGGCATCAGAGAAGAAATATAGACACTTTAGCTCACAAGTGTCACCTGAGTTCCTGGAGGGACAACCCCCTGCAGACTTTTGGTGCAAACTAAATTAAAAACCCAAGTTTGGTTGAAATGTTAACTCTTCTAGTAATATGTATTTTCATTTTTCCGGATTGAATTGTTTATTTGGTAGTCACTATGTCACATTTGTATTTGGGTTTGCTCTTTTATTCTTTGTGCATTTTGTTAATGCGTTCCGTTTGTCAATGTTTCTCCACACTCTTTATTTGGTCATCCTCTCCCAGCGCCCCTGACAACCTCCTCACAGTAAACTTGTGAAGAAGTACAATATTTAAAGTTAGTCGATGTAAGATGACATATCGTTATACTTAAAAAAGTTGATGGAGCCAAAATAAACGAGGAGGAATGTGTAATCTCCTCGTCATTGAACTCTTTTACCAATGCCCTTCATTCCCCGCTTTCAAGCTCATCTTAGAATTACACCTCGCCTCTGATAAGAAGCATGTTTAAATTGAACTATTTGTACAATGAATAAATATTGGTTGCATGCTTGTCCAGGTCAATCTAAACGATTCCAAAAGAAAATACACTGAACATCATCCACTTCAGACTTCAGCAGTTATTCAAATCTTTTTCATTTGAGTCAAATTAAAATAGATCTTACCCCACACTTTCATGAGTGAGAGACTTCCAGCGGAGAGTGATCGGGAAGGAAACCGTGTCTGTGATGGAGAACTCCCTGACTTTGAAGGCTGGAGACAGGATTGCACACTTGCCCAAACACACGCAGACAGAAAAAAAAATCAAGCAAACGCAGTTACATAAGGTGTCTAAATGAGGCATTGCAGAAAGACATCAGATGGTAATCCATGCGAGCATCACACAAATCCAAGCTTGTTTCAACACCTCTTCCACCAAGTAACTGGCACATATTCTGATCGATTCTCACTCTGATAACATCTACAACACCTCTCATCACGGCCAGTTTTACAGATAGAATGAGAGACATAGCAGATGATTAAGATGTGTCTCCACCTGTAAGGCAGATCCTCGTGCTACAGCCTCGTCAGCGTTCAGAGTGGTGCTTGTGTCTTTACAGAAGAACTTGGATATCCTCTCTTTAATGGCAGGGATTCTGGTGGCTCCACCCACCACCTCAACAGCATAGATCTCCTCTCTGCTGAGCTCTGTAACCAGGAAGAGAAATTAGAGATAGAGTGAGTGCTGATTGAATCTGTTTTGAACAGAAGGGTCTATTGCCGATCTTTACTTGATTGGTCCATGACTGATTTTAGTGGTGCCTCCACTCTGGTCAACAGATGAGCACACATCTCTTCAAACTGAGTCCTGTGGGCAAAGACGAGTTTCTGATCAAACACCTGTTCAAAGTGCACCAGAACTAAAAACTAATCTACATTAATATTTAAAAAATATTAGTTCCAGCTATGTTTTGGAAATTTTTTTCATAAATTATAATTTTTGTGTAAATGACCCCCCCTTCGATTTCCCAGTCCTCCTCATGTCTAACTGCTGTCCTTTCCCATTAAATACAAAAAAATAATCTTAACAAAAATAAAATAATATACATTTAAAAATGTTCCATAAAAAGTTTCCATAAGATTTCATATAAATAATTATGCTATCATTAAAAAGACTCAACCCATGAGCTCTAAAAGGGGTAAGAGTTACATATTGGACAGGTCTTATTTATTACAAATAATTATTTTTAACTTTATTTTCATATGCATTAATAACCAGTGAGCCAAACCAACATTAGTTAAAGCTTCTATCTAGAAGTATTAACCCATAATCGATTATTAAAATATACCATATTATTTGGTACTAAATTTAAATCGTAATGTAACTGGTCATGTTTTAATCATTTATGTATTATTAAAAAAACATAGTTAATTAAATAAACAAATAACTAGTGACTTTTAACTAGGGTTGCGCAGTGATATTTTCTGGGTTTCATACCGAATACGAGTGTTTTTGTTTTTAATTACATACATTTTTCATATATCTGCTTTGGAAGGACATTTGGTTCCTCCATGCTGGCATACCCTTGAGAGGACATGCCAAGTACGTAATAGTGACAACCGATGCTTCAAAGACTGGGAGGGGTGCTACATGGCGGAAGCACAAAATCTCAAGGTTTTGAACAGAGAAACACGCTTTCTGGAGCATAAATTGTCTTGAGCTATGTGCAGTGTTACTAGCGGTAAAGCACTTCAGGAGGATGCTGCAGGGACATCACATGTTGGTCAGGACAAAAAACACGGTAGCGTATGTCAATCGACAAGGAGGGATACGCTCACCCCGTGTTCAGCTCTCACTTGCAGACCGGTCCTCTGCAGTCAGCACTGGGGTCTGTCCCTAGTTGCAGTCCACATTCCTGACAAGTTGAACCGTACAGCAGATACACTGTCTCGGTAGAAACCCCGGTCAGGAGAATGGCGACTCCATCCCCTGGCAGTCCAGCAGATCTGAGAGCGCCTTGGTATAGCGGAGGTAGACCTGTTCGACTCCTTCCACCCCTCCTGTGCATGATCAGGGAGGATGAGGCCGAGGTCCTAGTGGTGGAACCTTATTGGCCCAACCGAGCCCGAGCTCCCTCTACTAGGGCCTGTTATGGCGGCAAGTGGAGTCAGTTCAGTGACTGGTGTCACCTTTGCCAAGTTGACCCAAGCAACTGCCCCATTAAACTCAAGCTAATATTTCCTCAAGAGGGGTCTCCCTCCACCCTAAAGGTTTACATTAAGCGACTTCTGCCAATCACCTTCCGGTTGAAGGCAACACGCTGGGGCGACACAAGTTAAAAGTCAGATTCCTCACAGTTTGGGCCTGGTGACACTCATATTATTCTTAAGCCTAGGCCTGGATATGTGCCATCCAGTTCAAAACTCGGTAAGTGAACGTTCAAGCTCTGCCCAGATAGCCATGTCCATCTCTTCAGCCATGCTAGGTGGTGGCAGCACTGTCTGAACCGTACGAAGGGGTGTCCAGCTAAGCTTGCGCCACTCCTTAGTGACACATGTGCTACACTGGCGATACCGAGAGTCCTCTAGCTTCTTGGCGCCTCTCGCCCCAACAGGCGTAGTAGAGTAAGCAGAGTATTCCTACGCACTGTCTATGTGTGTGCTGGGCTTAATCTCTCAGTCGTGCCTCCCGGGGAATTCCCCAAAAGGCTATATCTCTTAAACTGTTGTTTTAGCTAGTTCCATCTATGCTATCTTTCCCGTTTGTTCAAGGCACATATTTCCATCAGTCCCTCGCTGAAACCGAACGTGTATTAATTGCCGGAAGATCTAAGTCCAGCCTTTGAGATGGCGAGTACGGCCTCCGTGCATCTTCCTTCAGCTAAGAGATTGATGCTCCCTCTTTTGTTATGAGTTGGTATGAGAGATTATTGACCGACTGCCCATTAACAATTAAATCTATACTTAAGGCCAGGGTGGAGGGTGTGCAACTACTGATGTCCCCGGCTTGCCTGGCCGTCAGCCGAAGGGGAAGGACCTAGGTTGTGGGGTTTTACAGGGTGTTCCCATAGTCGGTACCGACATAAGTCTTAGTGAGCGACTGATAGGAAACGTAATGGTTAAATGGCTAAGAATTTGAATGTAAAACGCAATAGACTTAAGCTAAAAAATATTAGCATACAACAAACACATGATTAGAGGTGTTTGTTAGGAAATAACTCTCTTTTACAGAGATTGGGTTATAACGAAATACCAATATTGTTGTTGATTAGTTGTGTTTATAAATTGTTTATGAGGCAGGTTTTAAATAAAATGCAAAACGTTTTGTGTGATTTAACAATAATAATAATAATAATAATAATGGGCAAAAAAAAGGACAACCAACTCCACCACTGCATCATCTTTCTGCGCCTTTTAAAAAATTATTTTTAAATAGATTTTCAACAAAGAGCCCTGCTTTTATGTTATTATTCATGTGTTAAATAATGACTAACAAAAAAATTATTAAAAATCAAAGTATCAGTGTTTGCTGACAGATTCTTAAATCGAAACACAGGACATTTATTCTTGCTCTTCTGACCCCCCGCCCCAACACACACACACACACACACACACACACAAACACAGCCCTGAAATAATTAGTTAATGCACTACTACGAGACAAAAATAGTTTATCGTCTCTCCCTCTATTGTAAGGCTCTTTTTATGCTATATGGTAATATAATTGTAAGATTTGAACATTTTCAAAATGTCCAGGAATAGCTAAATCTAAATTTATGTTAGATGATAAAAATGTATTTGTACTAATACCCATCACTTCATATATTCAGAGGGGTTTTCTGTTTCTTAAAACATTGCTACAGTACATCAAACAAGACTACAGGTTTGAATGGTAGGTTTATGTTAATTACAAGAAAAATTCATTAATCTCTGTTTCGGACATTAAAAAATACAGTTTGTATACGTACCTGTTCATTTTCCCATGGACGTCGATGTCATTCATGAAACACTCAATGTTGAGAGGGAGGTCAGAGGAGTTGGCGCTCATCAACTTCTTCAGCTTCTCACACTCCTGGTAGAGCCTCAGTAGGGCTCGGGGGTTGTCTTTGACATTGAGTTTAAATCGCTTTTTAAAGTCTTCACAGAAATACTCCACGAGCATTTCATCAAAGTTACGACCCCCCAGATATGGATCAAATGCAGTGGCCAGCATCTGAAGAAAGAAAGAACTTTTTAAGAAAAGTTTTGAAATCAAATATATATTAAAAATGGATGGAGGAGTAATGGCAGTGCAGACCTTCAGTTTCCCCTTGTTAAAGGAAGCAACGGCAACTTGATAAGATGAGTGGCCGATGTCGACAAACACAACGTTTCTGGGTTTCTCCTCTGGGTTTGGTAAGTCCTGCTTATAGATGCCATACGCCAATGCCACTGAACAAAAGAAGCACCGTAGAACTGTTCGATTAGAGTAAAATCTTTATTGACACAAAATAATCCATCTGAGATTATAAGAAACGTATCATAGGAAACTTAATTGGGCGAGTTCTAGCTTAATCAATCAGCTTTGCATAGCTGATTATTCGCAGAGACACCATCATGGCCTGAGATTAAAAGTAAGACAGGTCTGAGGCTAAAAGCAAGACAGAGCCTGATTGGAGAGTTTTTGCTCTCTCACGAACAGTCAAAAGAACATTTTAGTTCAAATGCTGCCGAAACAGACAGAAAGTAATTAACTGCTTTTTTTTGTAGCTGTTAAAGCACTATTTTGTGCTCTTTGACATTACATCTGAATGCTCTTCTAGCATATGAATAAAGCCGAAAGGGATTTAGTGTTTTCTGTTAAAGTATGAATGAAAAGAAAACAGCTTCGGGAACTGAGAGCTGGTGGAGTTTATTTCGGACTATTTGGTATGATGGTGTTGAACGCTGGCCTGAAGTCCAAAAATTAGTTAACTAGTTATTTGGTATTTTCTTCTTTTAAAAAAGTGTTTAAACATTGACTTTTAAAAATTTATTACAGTCAAGTTTTAGACAATAGATATATTTTCAATATTTTTCAAATATACAGAAGTATATTTTCACTGAAGTAACAATACTTTTACTTTGGTAAATCATTTGTTGGCTCTATTTGTCCCTGATATAACTGTTTGCATAAAGTTTGTAAGAAATATCACACAGCTGAATGAAAACCTGCTCAAACTAAGTCACAAAAAATGTAATGTTTTACTATTTCAGCTATTTCTGTACGTCAGCCAACTCAAGTTTTTTTCATCTGAGCTGATCATTTAGGTTGTGTAAAACAGCTTGAAGTGGTGTTTTCTCAGACCTGCTGTTGTGTCATTGATCAGCCTTAGGCAGTTGAAGCCAGCGATCTGAGTAGCATGCATCATGGATCTCCTCTCTACATCAGTGAAGAAACTGGGGACCTGGAGAGAAGCCAGACATGTCAATCAGGCAATCAGAAATAAGCATGAGTCAACACTCCCTGAAAACCCCTGACACAATCAGACGCACTCACAGAAATCACACAGTCCACCACTGGCTTCTTCAAGGCATGCTCGGATGTCTCCTTCAGTTTGGTCAGCAGCATGGCCGTCACCTGCTCGATAGTGAACACCTTGTCCTCGTTTAGATAGCGCACCTGTGATATCAATAACCTTGGGTTTATTTTTAAGCAATCTGAACAAACATTAGTCTTGAAAAATTTACTTCAAAAGTGAAAAATACCAAAGAGAATAGGCTAAAAAGGCATGGCCATTGTGAAATTTGCAAAACAATTCCCTAAAGAAGGCCAAATACCTCCTGAACAATTAAGATTTCTAATGTATATAATTTGAATATTTATCAAGAGATTAGGAATCGTGAAACAATATTTTTAGGAAACATTAGGAAACACTCTTTTTAACTATTTTCAAAACTATTACAATAGATCAAGGTTGACATTAATCACATTTTAATTTTAAACTGTTTTCAGAAACAGAATTACATACATATAATCTTAATAAACATTATACAATCAAAATAAACATTATACATATACATATTGTTTTCATTTTAATATACGTGTATTTGCTATCTTTAATTGCTTTCTTATGAATTCTTACGTCTCAAAAAAACCTTCACAAAATCCTTATGGTTTGTCACAATACAAACACACAAATGTCCTTCTTTGGCTCATAATAATTTGGGGAACCCTTTTTGAAGCTATTTTAATTGAAGTTATTTTTTCTTTTTAACTGGAGTTTAAAAAGATAAGTTATTTTTGACAGCCATACTAGTTTTAAGATGAACAGAAGAAGAGAGTCTATGGTCTCTTCAGTTCAAGATCTGATGCATGTCGTGGCCTGTTACCTGTGACCACATTTCAGCACAGGCCATGTAATAAATACACGTACATTTCTTCCCTTATATTATAAAAACAGCAAGAGAGAATGAGAGAGAGAGAGAGAGAGAGAGAGAGACAGAGACAGAGAGAGAGAAACAGCCAGGCAAGCTGGGCACATCAATAGACCGGCACCAAGCGGGCCCTCCTCCAGCCTGGCCTCAAGTCATAGACTAAATTTTGAATGGGCAGTCGATCAATAAAAACTCTCATACTGACTCGTAGCAGAGGAGGGAGCATCAATCCCTAAGCTAAAGGGAGATGCTCGGAGGCCTCGAAAGCTGGACTAGGAACTTCTGGCAATTAATACACGTAAGGTTTCAGTGAGGGACCGATGAAAAATGCTCCTTGAACCGAACGGGGCAAGGTCGTTAGAGGGAAGATAGCACAGATGGAACTTTGTCTTTCAGGGAACTGCTCGGCCCTCCCGTGCCCGGGGTCAAGAAGAGATGCAACTGGTAGTCTCGCATAGAGGGCATACACGTGGACTACTCCGCTTAATCTTCTATGCCTGTTGGGGCAAGAGGAGCCAAGAAGTTGGAAAACACTCCGGTATCTCCAGGGGCAAAAATAGCATATCCTTCTTAGTCGATAGACATACGCCACCTCCGCTGTGTTGTCCATCCTGACCAACATGTCCCTGCAGCATTCACCTAGTGCTTACTGTTAGGAACACTGCGCATAGCTCTTGCCTAGCAAGTCTTCCTAGGAGGAAACCGGCATGGAGGAACCGGGTGTGCAAGATGGAGAGGAACCTCCAGTTGCTCTAACACCATGCTCGCGACGGAGCCAAGCTGGAGTGGTCTCATATGTAGTCTTCAGAGAAAGTCTTCAGAGGGACTACCAATGCAGACTCTGCGTATTACCTTCTGCAGGGGAGGAGGCAATATTTCTACACCCGACCTACGAAGCCGAAGGGGTCTGTGTCGAGGGAGTATACTCACGGTCCGGAGGTATCATCCCAACACAAAGATGAGAATGTGGGACTTTCAGTGGCTTCTGGCACACTGGATTAGCCAGAACCACGCTGGTTACCGTAATCACCAGATCTCTTGTAATCCGCAAAAGGGAGGAAATATAATCCAACACAGATGTGAAAACTTTCACCAATCGCTTGTGTGTTATTTGAGAATATTGACTCCAGTAAGTAGACAGGAAAAGTGTCCCGCATGAATCGGCTTTTGTCAGCAATGTTGCAATCACATGACCATCAACGCGTGCCCTGATTGGCATTTTGAAAAGTGTGCGGAGAGAGTAGGTTGCCCCTAGTGTAGCTTCCCATAGTTGGCATAGTCGTAGTGACCAAATGATGGGGAACAGCAAACCACAAGAGCAACATTTCAGCTTTTATTAAGTGCTTCAGAAACTCTTCCTCTACATTCTCCTAAAATTATTAAGTGATTCTAATTGCTTTGTAATCCATTCAGCTGTTCTAAAGCTCTTTTAGTAAAGCTTAGCATAGATCAATGAATCAGATTAGGCCAATGGCATTTTCATTCCGCTTTGAGAACTTTCTTTTATCCGCTTCAATTTTCTCTTTACTTTATAAGAGTAACACAACATAAACAGTTACACATGTAATTAAACAATCACCCAGGTCTTTGAGAAAGAAAATTAGTCAACTAGAAATGTGAACTAGTATGTAAATTCTTCACAATATGTCTAAGACTTTATTAATGTTTAAATCACAGTAACTAATATGATTTGAATGTCTGTGCTGAATTTCACAGCTGAAGAGTTTGCAGCAGTGAGTTTTTTGCAAGTGCAGTGTTTGAAATAAAAATACTCAGAATCAGTAGAGTGAAATGTGTGTGGAACACAAGCAGCAAGTAAACAACACATTAAAGGGAAAGTGATTTGTTGCACAGCAAAAAACAAATAATTACTGCTCACTTTATATCTAATTTTGCATGTGCAAAAGAACAAGCCACTCTCACCTCACCATAGTTCAAACTCAAACATCTCTTGCTTTTTTTCACCTAGTGGTGTCAGAAACCACGCCCCCAAATTGAAGTGTTACATAATTATTCATGAATATGACCTATTTGTAAACAGAAAAATAATCTGTATTGAGATTGAATGTGTGAGCGTGGAAGGAAAAATGTTCCTCAAGCCATTTTGAACTCCCAGAAAAAGTATAAAAAATTAGGTAGTACAAAAACAACGCACTTGTAACACATTTTATCCAAATCTTTTGATAAATGAACATGAATATGTTACAATATATAGCAAAACATAATGTATTTCGTTTAACTGAATAAAATCTGTATCACCCCCATTATTCTAGAGTGAATCATTAGAATTACAATTCCATATGCAGTGTCAGTGTTTGATCTCCTTTCTTTGTTTCACCAGTGCAGTTATTCTAATCAGATCTATTTGAACCCTGTGCTCTCCTCAATTTACTGCTTATGTTGTCTAAGACGCCAACCTTAGGTGCAGTTTTATTAATGTGTGTTATTTAATATATCTTCTCCTTGGTTCTCTTGTCTGCATTTAACCGAGCTTTGGTATTTATTAAACCAGTCCCTTATTGGTACTAAAAAGCAGTTGTTTCTGTAGATCTTTGGGTGTACATATCACCTTTATTCCAGTGCTTCCATTCTCCAACTTGTGCAGGTTGTAAGGCAGCTTGGATTTCTCTCCTTGAACGTATGGGTCATCAAATGCTCGACCATGAAACTTCTTAAAGCCATGAACTGTGTTCTTAAAGTTGGTGATGATCTGTTGGGAGCATAATTGATTAATCACCTCATCCAAGGCTGAAAATGGAAAGCTTCTGAAGTAGAAGCAGATATACCTGACTTTTGGCTGCATTTCCAATGGTCCGGTTCTTTGGCGCCAGGGAAATACATGCTCTGTCAGGGAAGATTGCATTTTCATCAATATATCATACAGGGCTATGATACACACAGCATATTTTATCCTTATGCTTATGAATAATGGAGCATGGATAAGAAGGATGTGGATCAGCACCTTGGACAGCGTCACAAGTGTTTATCTTTGCTGACTCACAGCTGCATGTGCTGCAGTGTGAATTAAGCCTGCGTGTGGGAGATGCTATTTAGCCCCCACGACATGTCCACACTTATATCTACAGGAGGACTTAATAGTATTTTCCCAAAATTTGCTATGATGCGCAAGTAATTTGGTCCTAATTATTAAGAAAAAGGAATGAGCAGGGCCAGCTGAGCTCTGGGTCATGACCGAAAGAATAAAATTTCAGATTCAAGCGGCCGAAATGAGTTTATTCCACAGGGTGATCAGGCGTACCCTTGAAAATAGGGTGAGGATCTCCTTCACTCGGGAGGAGCTTGGAGTAGAGCTGCTGCTCATTCACATAGAGAGGAACCAGTTGAGGTGGCTCAGGCATCTGTTCCAGATGTCTCCTGAACGCCTCCCTAGGAAGGTGTTCCTGGCATGTCCTGCCGGGGGAGGCCCCAGGGAAGACCCAAGACTTGATGGGGAGATTATGTCTGGGATTGTCTCGGTATCCCCCCGATAGAGCTGGAGGAAGTGTCCTCAGTGAGAGAGGTCTGGGCATCTTTGCTTAGAATTCTGCCCCCGTGACCCGACCCCGGATAAGTTGATGAAGATGGATGGATGGATAATGAGCAGGGCCGACATTATCTAAATTGTTTTTGTGAATTCTGTGCCGCAGTGTTGATAAATTCTGTGAGGTTAAATGTATGGAACTACAAAAAGTACAAAAACAAAAAGCCCCTAAGCCACATTAATAACTTATATTAGTACCTATCCCTAGGTATTACAAAGACGAATTGTGACGAGTTTTCTCTGAGGAAATTTGCAGCCTATTCCATTTGAAGTTAATGTTTACATCACAGTCCCTCATACAAAAGTTTTTATAAGTTTTGCAATATTTTTATGGTGGTGTGCCACTCATATTAAACATAAATACTATGAAATTTTTTTTGTGTAGCTGGCTACAATTTCCTACTGACAATCCCTGCTATAATGAGTGTTTCAATATATTTCTCCAACTCTTTAATGATATTGTGTCTGTTTTTTGTTATGCTCGGCCAATTATAAATACATTTTTGGATTTTATTTTGCGACACACATTGGCAAAACATTCATCACACTGCAAAAAGATAACAGTAAATAATGAACCATATGTAGAGCATCATAAATAGCTCTTAAAATAATGATGATATTTTTCATGTCAACTGATTCAACGTAATTTCTTTGTTTGTAAGTTCAAAGAAAGTGTTCATTGTTTATCTATTGTTTATCATTGTTTAGTCAACTTTTCTTTTTAAGGTCATTTCGAGTATTCAAGTGTACCCTCAAACTCACAATTGTACCTGCATTAGAGAAGAATACATTTACATTTTGAACTTAAACTATACAATCTTCAATAATCCAACAAAGTATTTTATTGTGATAAATGATCTTGTGTTTTGCCCGTGTTGAAGAAGAACCAGCTTATTCCTTCCTGTGTCATGTGGTCACCTGGTGGCAAGCTCCAGTACAACACCAGTCCATCTCAAAGCAACATTCACTCACAATTCCCTGTCACACTGACTGGGCGCATACTTTTCGGTCAGGGAAAAGAAAACATAGCATCTGGAGTTAACCCATGCTTAGAACAAACAAAATCACCAATCAGCCATTTGAAAGGCAGAAGCGCTACTTACTGTTTCCATGATTCCCGTTACCATTAACAGTAACCATCAACAAAACTAACTTAGCACTAAACAATTATAACTAATGTGATAAAAAAAAACCGTCAACTTAAAAAAGACATCACCCACACAGCTAAACCTCCTTACAGCTTAATCTGTGTGAATGCCCTTCCAAAATCTTGGAGAACACCCCTGCAGCTTGAGCTCCATCCTCATTGGACAGTTTAAACCTGAGAGGTAAATGTCACTCTCTTCTAAGCCCTGCTTGGTTTCAGGCATAAGGCCTGCTCTTCCTCAAATGTGCCAAGGCATTTTTTCCCCCGGTTACATAAAGTTAGTTAGCTGCAAGCCTGCCGGGACCCGCTCCAGATTTTAAAGATATCCATATTCAAGCTTATTGAGAAATACATTGTGCCTTTATTGATTGACAGCTTTGTGGCTGACATGATATATTTGAGAATTGTGGTCCTGACAGCAAGGCTGCTCTTTAAGGAAGCATTAACTGATAACTAAGTATCTTGTGTCATGCCAACCACATAACTGTTTTGGGATGTGACTGATCAGAAGACTCCATCTTCTTTTATGTGGGAACTCATCATACCTCCACAATTTGAAGGTAAGAAAATACAAGCTAACCCACAATAGCAGATACAATAATGTTTATGTCCAATTAGGAACATTTTAATGACTGTTTTAATCAAAGTGAAGTGGGTCAAAAGCTTGCTTTTGGATGATAGTGGAAAAGGTTAGTTATTGGACTAACAAATCACAGCTAAGGGCTAGTTTTTAGAGCTATCCTAAAGATTTGGCTTCCAAGCAATGAGTTGCAGTGTGGTTGCAGTGTTGTCAAATTAGCCGTTTTAAGTTGTTTTTAAGTAGGTTTTTTTTTTGTAAAAAAAAAATTTGGACTTCATACTTTGACAAACTCCTCCTAGGGATTTTACATATTTATTTTTAAACTCTGTGTAGGGAAGACCGTGGACCTAATATTATTATTTTCTGGATAAAGGACTATTTGATCGCCATTTCAGTGCTGAATTTACCATTAAACATTTTGTCATGGAAACACAAACCAGTAAGGATTCTGCTGACAAAATCATGGGACAACCCTCGGACATCTGCTGAGTGAATCACAAGATGGATCATGTGAACTCCATGTGAGCTTCTTTGTCATCAATCAAGACAAGGAAGCTTCGATAAAGAAGCTATATTAATCAAATATTTCTATATGTTTGTGAGTATAATTAATTGTAGCATTGAAATACTTCCATGTAACATGATTATTACAGGTTAGCGAGATACTTGAATGGATGAAAGAAAATTAATGATGTTCATCTATGTTTAATATTAAGTCAGTCATGTTTGGTCTTTGTTTATTCCCTGAGTCAAACCTGATTCAAATCTATAAGTGGTATTTCATGCTCTGAGACGATTTACCTTTTAGGAATCTTTAATAAACTTGGGCATTATGTTTAATCAACCCTTCTTTAGCACAGAATAATCTGGAGTGCTCCAGTCATATGCTTTCTGTACAAAAAGATACCTCTGTTCTTTAAATGAAGCTCTCTCACTCAGAGCTCTCTCTCTCTCTTCACTGTTCTGCTCTCATCTCAGAAGTCCTCGTGGTCTTTCTATCCCTTCTCTACATGGCAGGAATACAGCGGGAATGAACTCTAACCATGCGCTATTAAATGCAAAGCTTGGAGATGAACTTACTCAGGACTCATCTTAGGACTCAGAATCCTGATCTGAGCACAAACACCTGCTCTGATGCAAACCAGACGCCTGGCCTACTCTTTGAAACCTTTGGATCTCTTCATCAGACTTTACCTTGCATCATCTCAACACATGACGACAGTGGCAAGGAACGCCACAAACAGGCATTCTCAATTTACTTCTGACTCTGCGCAGTTCAGAACTGATGTAAGTCTCGATTAGTTTTACTCTTACAGACCAGCTAAAGCCTAGTTAGACGTTAAGAAGTTACGGTCATCAATTCAAACTATGTTTTTTTCCTTTGCTCTTGTGTGAATGTGTGGGTGAGTGTCAGGATTGTCATGTTACCATGTTATGTTTTCTGTTCTTTTTTTTCTTTCTCTCCCTGTAATCTCCCGCTCTCTCAGCTCAACTCATTTAAATCAGGTGTTCTGTCTGATTGGACTCACCTGTTCCTCATCTCCTCCTGCTGCTATTTAAAGCTCTGTCAGCTACTTCTCTGTGCGAGTTATTTTATTTGTCACGCTGTTGTACCAGTCTACTCTGTCTGTGGAAGATATATTAGTGTGCCCTGCCTAGTCTTGAGTTTGTCTGCTCTTTTATTTCAGATTATTTTTAAGTTCTGGATTCTCCTACAAGAGTGCTGGATCCCGGTGGGAGCCCTTTCTGTTCTCGTTAGTCTAGCTTCTTTTGTTTGATTGGTTTTGGCCCTCGTGCCAGTTTTTTTCTGTTTGATACCTTGGTTGCTTTTCAATAAAGACTATCAAGTACTTCAAGATCACCTTTGCTTCTGGGTCCAACTTACTCATCCTGACAGAATAACTCGCCAAAAGAAATATGGACCCAGCGAAGGAATCCCACATCCACTCGGCAGTTGAGCACCAGGGGGCGCTGCTCGGACGTCACTCAGAGGAGCTCCTGGCTTCACGGCTTCAAGTTGAGTCCCTCTCCGCTCAGGTCTCGGATCTGTCCAGGCAGCTGCATAATCTCAGTGCTGAACGCTCGAGAGGAGGTACTTCTTTCCATCCTGTGGAACCAAGGGTAAATAACCCTCCTAGCTATGCAGGGGAGCCCACTCAATGCCGAGCCTTCCTCACCCAATGTGAGATAGTTTTCTCTCTCCAGCCTCAAACATATGCCACTGAAAGATCCCGGGTCGCCTTCGTAATTTCACTGCTAGCTGGGAAAGCACGGAGCTGGGAAACTGCGGTTTGGGAGGCGGATGCCCCATGCTGCCACTCATACTCTTCTTTCCGAGAAGAGATGTGCAAGACTTTTGACCGATCTGTTTTTGGCCGTGAGGCTTCTAGGCAACTGGCAGCACTACGTCAAGGTTCTAGCTCTGTGGTTGATTACTCCATAGAGTTCCGCACGCTTGCCGCTACCAGTGGCTGGAATGGGGAGGCACTTTTTTCCCGCTTCCTCGATGGCCTCTCCCTCAATATAAGGGAGGAGCTTCTCTCCTCTGATCTTCCGGTCGGACTCGATGAATTGATAGATCTGTCCATTCGCATCGAGAAGAGACATGCTCTGCATCGCCAGGTGAGAGGGACCCAGCCACCTCGCTCGACAGACTCACACTCCTCAGTGGTGGCAGGCTGTGAAGCTCCAGGATCTGAGCCCATGCAGATGGGAGCATTCCGCATCTCGGCTGAGGAGCGGACAAGACGCATTTCATCCCGCCTTTGTTTGTATTGTGCCGGTGAGGGTCATTTCACCCAGTCCTGTCCTTTAAAAGGAACAGCTCGGCGGCAATAAGGGGACTCCTGTCGAGCTCTATTTCCTTGTCCCCTGGCTCTCCATCTCGCACCACCATTTCTGCTAGTCTCCAACTGGGTACCAGATCTGTCGTTTGTGAGGCCCTCATCGACTCTGGAGCTGAAGCTTGTTTCATTGATGAGAGCTTTGTAGTGGCCAACCACATTCCCCTCTCTTCCTGTGTGGAGGCTCCGACGGTTGTTGCTCTGGATGGCCGACCTCTGGCTCGAATCAGCAAGCAGACATTACCGGTGAGCCTCACTACTTCTGGGAATCACACTGAAACTTTATCTTTCCTTGTGTTCAAGTCACTTTCTGTACCTGTTGTTTTGGGTCATCCCTGGCTGACAGAACACCAGCCACAAATAGATAGGGCTAGCAACATGATTACTTTGTTTGTAATGTTTGAAGATTGATTGTTACAAATCTTGTCTAGCTTCTGCGGGTTCTGGCGGTTCTTCTGCTTCTGTGTTTCAGGATGATTCTGTTGACTTGGTGGGCGTCCCGGTGGAGTACCATGATCTGGGGGCGGTGTTCAGCAAATCACGAGCCATCTCTTTACCCCCTCATCGGCCATATGATTGCTCCATTGAACTCCTACCTGGGACCTCCCCTCCGCGGGGCTGCCTCTACTCTCTGACCGCACCTGAAAGAGAAGCACTTAAGACTTACCTGTCGGAGTCCCTGGCTGCCGGCACCATTGTTCCATCCACCTCTCCGGCAGGTGCAGGGTTTTTCTTTGTTGAAAAGAAGGATGGCTCACTCCGTCCTTGCATAGATTATCGTGAACTTAACACAGTGACTGTAAAGAACTGTTACCCTCTACCCCTTATGTCCTCCGCTTTTGAAATTCTTCAGGGTGCCAAGGTATTCACTAAACTTGACTTACGCAACGCATATCATCTTGTGCGCATCCGGGAGGGACACGAGTGGTTAACTGCCTTTAACACTCCCCTGGGGCACTTTGAATATAGGGTTTTACCATTCGGCCTTGCCAATGCCCCTGCAATTTTTCAAGCTTTAATTAATGACGTCCTGCGAGACATGTTAAATGAGTTTGTTTTTGTTTACTTGGATGATATTCTTATTTTTTCACCAGATGAAGAGTCCCATATTCGCCATGTTCGTAGGGTTCTCCAGCGCCTCCTCGAAAATAAGTTGTTTGTTAAGGCTGAGAAGTGTCAGTTCCATGTCCCATCTGTTAGTTTTCTTGGGTACATTGTTTCTTCAGAAGGAGTCTCCATGGATCAGTCGAAGGTCCAGGCTGTCCTGAACTGGCCCATACCAGAGTCACGCACAGCCTTGCTGCGGTTTTTGGGGTTCGCTAATTTTTATCGCCGGTTCATTCGGGGTTTCGGTCAAGTTGCTGGTCCACTGAATGCTCTTACATCGAACAAGCAGAACTTTATCTGGACTGACTCTGCACAAGAGGCTTTCGATTCCTTGAAGGAACGTTTCACTACAGCTCCCATTTTGGTCACTCCAGATCCCAGCAGACAATTTATTGTTGAAGTTGATGCGTCTGAGACGGGAGTGGGTGCTGTCCTGTCCCAACGTTCCCCTCTGGATGATAAGATCCATCCGTGTGCTTTTTTTTCCTCATCGGTTGTCACCGGCGGAACGTAATTATGATGTTGGTAATCGGGAACTCTTGGCAATCCGTCTGGCTCTGGAGGAGTGGCGTCATTGGCTAGAAGGGGCGAGCCATACATTCCTAGTTTGGACAGACCACCGCAATCTAGAGTATATTCGTTCCGCCAAGCGGCTCAACTCGCGCCAGGCCCGGTGGCTGCTGTTTTTCGAACGTTTTAATTTCACCATCTCTTACCGACCCGGTTCACGCAACATGAAACCGGACACATTGTCTCGAATATTTGCCCCTGAGGGTGAAGACACCCTTCCCATTCCTATTTTGCCCAAAGAGAAAGTGGTGGGGGCCTTGAATTGGGGTGTCGAGCATACAGTAATGCAGGCCCTTGGTAACACCACTCCTCCCGCTCTGTGTCCCAGTAATCGATTATTTGTCGTTCCATCTGTTCATGAGTCTGTAGTTCGCTGGGGGCATGAAGCTAAGTTCTATGCTCACCCTGGGGTCCGTCGCACCCTGGCTGTACTGCGTCAACGGTTTTGGTGGCCTGAAATGGCAGCAGACGTTAAGCGGTATGTTAGATCCTGTGCAGTCTGTGCCAGTTGCAAAGCCAGTAATGAGTCACCAGCCGGCCTTCTTAAACCACTGGCCATCCCGGCACGTCCATGGTCACATATTGCTATGGATTTTATTATTGGTCTCCCTGAGTCCAAAGGTAATACGGTTATTTTAACTGTGGTTGACCGCTTCTCCAAAGCCGCACATTTTATTCCGCTCAAGAAACTACCATCTGCATCCGAAACTGCCCAGACTGTGGTCGAACATGTTTTTAAATTGCATGGCTTGCCTAGTGATATTGTGACTGATCGAGGTTCCCAGTTCACTTCACAATTTTGGCGAGAGTTTTGTAAATTAATAGGTTCCACAGCCAGTTTGTCATCTGGTTATCATCCCGAAACCAATGGCCAGGCAGAGAGAGCGAATCAGGACCTTGGGCGCCTACTCCGCTGTCTTGCCCACCAGAACCCATCTACATGGTGTGAACGTCTGCCGTGGGCCGAATATGCTCATAACTCGTTGACTTCCTCATCTACTGGCTTTTCTCCTTTCAAAAGGCTGCTTAGGGTATCAGCCCCCATTATTTCCAAGTCAAGAGATGGAGGTCATGGTCCCTTCCGTTAGTTCTTTCATCCGTCGTGCCAAACGAACTTGGAGACAGGTCAAAACTACGCTGTTGAGGACCAGAGAAAATATGCGCAGGACTGCCAATCGGCGTCGTAGGCCAGCCCCAAAGTATATCTGTGGTCAAAAGGTATGGTTGTCAACCGATAACCTGCCGCTCAAGTTTCCCGCTCGCAAGCTGGCCCCTCGTTTTATTGGTCCTTACCCTATCAGTAAGATCATTAGCCCGGTGGCAGTCCGGTTAAGGCTGCCTAGTCACCTTGCACGCATCCACCCAGTATTCCACGTTTCTCGCATCAAGCCCGCCACCTATTCTGTTCTAGCTCCCTCTAGCCCCCCTCCTCCCATTGTAGAGGGCTCACCTATTTATAGGGTCAGGCGTCTTCTTGATGTGCGTAAAAGAGGTAGGGGGCATCAATATCTAGTTGATTGGGAGGGTTACGGTCCTGAGGAGAGATGCTGGATACCCTCTCGTGATGTGCTGGACCGCTCCTTGATTGAGGACTTCTACCGCTCAGGTCATGGTTCTCACCGTGTAGCGCCTGGGGGCGCTCATTAAGGGGGGGGCAATGTCAGGATTGTCATGTTACCATGTTATGTTTTCTGTTCTTTTTTTTCTTTCTCTCCCTGTAATCTCCCGCTCTCTCAGCTCAACTCATTTAGATCAGGTGTTCCCAATTATGCTCTTGTGCTCTGGTCCTGTCTGATTGGACTCACCTGTTCTTCATCTCCTCCTGCTGCTATTTAAAGCTCTGTCAGCTACTTCTCTGTGCGAGTTATTTTATTTGTCACGCTGTGTTACCAGTCTACTCTGTCTGTGGAAGATATATTTGTGTGCCCTGCCTAGTCTTGAGTTTGTCTGCTCTTTTATTTCAGATTATTTTTAAGTTCTGGATTCTCCTACAAGAGTGCTGGATCCCGGTGGGAGCCCTTTCTGTTCTCGTTAGTCTAGCTTCTTTTGTTTGATTGGTTTTGGCCATCGTGCCAGTTTTTTTCTGTTTGATACCTTGGTTGCTTTTCAATAAAGACTATCAAGTACTTCAAGATCACCTTTGCTTCTGGGTCCAACTTACTCATCCTGACAGTGAGTGTGTTTTTAGTTAAGTGTTGTATGTCTGTTAGTAAATAAACTGTTTGTCTCACTAATACAGATCTTGTCTCACCTTGCAAATCTTTTTTGACATCAAAATTATATCTTGTTACCTAGCTTATATTAAAGTCAATATTTTGATATAAAATGTTTGACCTAACTACTTAGGCTATACTTTTATTCTCACTGGACGGGAATCAGGAAGGGTTTAAAGTAGTGAATCTAAACCAAGCTAAATAATTACAGGTGATTTCCCTTTTGATCGCAACTAAAACTCCCTTCCCAAATTATTATAATATGTAGGGATCAGTTGGTTATTACATCTGCTAGAATAATTTTTAAGTATGTCCAATGTTAAATTGCGAAGCTTTTTGGATACAGCTAAGGGTGTGGCCATAAAGCACAAGGAGTGTGAACATTTGTATTTGAAACATTAAGGTGGTAAAGCTCAGCTACACAGTGCTGTGAAAAAGTATTTTACCCTTCCCGATTTCTGTGTTTTTTACATATTTATCATAAGTTTTCATATCATCAAACCAATTTTAATATCACACAGAAACAACTCCTGGAAAGACAAAATGCAGTTTCTGAATGATTATTACTTTATTAGGACACAAAAAAATTTCAAACCTTTCTGGCCATATGTGAAATGGTAATTTTTCAACGCAGTGCGATGGTATGGGCCTGATTTGCTGCCTCGGGACCAGGACTACTTGTTGTAATTGTGAAAAATATTAATTCTGCTGTTTATTAGAAGATCCTGCAGGAGAACATCCGGCCATCAGTTCGTTCCCTAATACTCAAGCGCTCTTGGATCATGCAACAAGACAACAATCCGATTATCACAAACGTTTGATTACAGTTACAGATTTTTGTGTCCAAAAAAATTTAATCATTCAGAAACTGCATATTGTCTTTCCTTGGGTTGTTTCTGTATGATATATAAAATTGGTTTGATGGTCTGTAAACTTTATGAGTGACAAATATGCAAAACAAAAACCCCACAAAACACCAAGAGGAGTGTTACTGAGGAGTTTGCAACAGTGGGTGCGAGAGCCCTCTTTTTTGTGTGTGTGCGTGCGTGTGTGTGTGTGTGCGTGTGTGCGTGCGTGTGTGTGTGTGTGTGTGTGTGTGTGCGTGCGTGTGTGTGTGTGTGCGTGTGTGCGTGCGGAAATTTAGGGATTTTGTTATAAAAGCATGTCATTTTGCTTGGCATAAAGGGGACCACTTTAACTTTTTTTTGTCTGACAATCCATCCTTCCTGGATGTGAAATATGTGTGAAACCCTCAATTTGTAAAGTAACTTAGATCTGAAGTTACTGGAAATGCTCTGAACAACTGTCTTGCCTTTGTTGTACTTTGTCCTTCCAATTTTAAGGTCCAGATGACACCGCAGAAGTAATAAAGTATTAACTCTGTTCGACATGTTCTATACTTTCACAGAAAGTGTTACAAGAAAGTCCCCTCCGAAAACACCTCAGTCTTTGTAGGTGTAACGACTAAACGCGTTATTTTCTGTCAGTGAGGGCTGCCGCGCCCAACCGAGAAAGGGGATGATGTGAGAACGGCCACGGCTCGTGAACTCACCCCACACCGGAGAATCCGGTTACGCGGTCACCGGCGCGAGAAGCGTTTGATGAGTCACGTGAGGAAGTCAGCGTCACACAGCATCACCTTTTCACATGAAGAAAATACGCCTTGCGTCTCCTCGCTGGCTATTCTAATTAACGTGGAACACATATCAGGTCTACGCAAACAGCTACAATCACGTTTGAGTAAAACAGTTTTCTGCTGTCTGGTAAAATGGAGGGGTTTTGTGGCTTTAACTCAAAGGAAACTGACAGTTGCAAAGTGCAGAGGATAGGGAACGCGAGCCAGCTTAGCTAGGCAACAGCACACGTTGCGTAATAACGGCATCATTCACAGCTAGGCGCTATACTCACGGAGTGCATCTGTCACTGTACTCATTGGCAATGGTTTCGATGCCGCCGCTCCTGGCAACAGCAATGTAACAGTTCTGGAAACCCACATCTATGCCCACCACAGACATCTTCAGTCCTTGTTTCTCAGCTCCTCCGGTCCAGTTCAATGCTGGGTGGCTAACACAACAACCCCTATTCTTCAGTGCGCACTACAAATATCACTCGCTATTATGTAAGTCGGTCTTTTTATAGATAATTCTCGCTCCCTAATCCTCACAGAGATTGAGCTCTTTACTGCATTCTCGCAGCCTCCGCTGAAATTGTTAACCGGCAACAGTGGTAAGTAACCCTGCGCATTTGTCAGAAGACTGGGCTGCTGCGAAGTGACGCCCACCGGGGGGTTCTGATTGGCTACTGGTCGCATGGCAGCTGAATGATTGGTTCAGGGACTTGGACAAGGTGGAAAAATCTAGAATCTGGTGATGGAGGCACGCATTTTTGCGTCACTGGGAATGACCGAGCATTTGAACGACCTACGGTAAAGTCAGGGACCCTCATTGTGTGTGGTGGCAAAACAGATGAATCAATAAATACATTTATTTCAATAATTAATTACTTAAATCCAACTGTTGTAGGATGCAGAGAGGATGTTATTGTACGTCACATCATACCTACACTCAAACGCAATTACAAATATTAAAGGTGATAAACATAGAATAAATGTTGAATCAAGCAAATAAAAACCCTTTTTTAAAAATAAATGTACAAAAAAGTACCAGGACGAACCAGAGCCAAATTCACGCCTAGATCCCAAGAATTGAGAAAGCAGGGTTTGGAATAATACTGTTGTTTTCTTTCTTTATTTATTTTAAAAATTTACTTTTTGGAAGATGATAAATATTGATAAATATGCAAATGAAAGACCATCTTTTTACCATGTTCGATGGTGCATCTGAAAATGTGAACTCATGTATTGTTTGGACAACCCGTGTTTGTGTAGAGCCTCGTTGTAGTTTTTAGGTGAACGTAAAAGTGTAAGCAAGCGCTTGGAAACTTACTGAAATAGCAGAAAACAATACCTTTACTGAAAATTATATTTATAGAATTAACTCATGATTAATCATTACTTGCCATTGTGAAGTGTGGCTGTAGAATAAGTACTGATAATGTTTTTACTTTTGGAGATCAAACATGAAAATGGCTGATTCATGTTAAAGCAGTTCCTCTCTTAAGAAAGTAAATTCAGAAAATCTCTTGGCTATCCTCTTCAAACTTTAGAAATGATTACTTTATTTTTATGGTGGTCCCTGACGTCATAGCGCTGAATGCTGGTGTAAAAGGTCACTTTGAACTCTTCTTGTTACACAACACAGCTTTAAACAACTTTCTAAAGTCCTGCAGACATAAGATGTTGTCTTTTGTTTATAACTATATATGTTTTAAAAGAAACAAATAGTTTTACGTTAATGACAATGTAGTTCCCCTAAATCAGTCTCTTCAACTTATGTGAAATGACTCCATAGTCGGAAACGCTTGAAGTGGACCTAGTTCCTGGAACCCATGCTCCTGGAAAGGGTTAAAAGGGTAGAGTCCCATTGCAGCAAGAATTTGCCTACGACTTCCCATATAATCCTATATTCATGTATCAAACTGCATTTTGCAAGCAAACAATTTCAGCTGAAGAAATTTTTGTAATCAGACGGTTGGCAAAGCAGAGCCAAGTTCCGCTCTGGTACAAGAGGCACAATCGCTCTTGTGGGGTAGGAAGAATTGCCCTTTGGATGGCTCATTGCAAACCAGTCCGAGAACCAGTCGGTTTTCCCCAAGACAGGTTGCTCTGCTCAGCAATCTGAGCTTTAGGCTCAACCTAGAAAAAAATACATTTATATCCTGCCCAGGGCAATGCTTTTTTACCAAAGATAAACTGTAGAGCATGCCCAGCCCCTTCTAAATGTAGTTTTCTGAGGCTATTGCGACTTATGGCAACTGTACCTGGTGTAACAGCACAAGATCTGCTTTATATGAGACTACTCCAGCACTTGCTCAAGTTCTGAGTTACCAGATGAGCATGATTGCAGGAAGACCGAACAACCAGGATCTCAAGCAACACCATGTCAAAATGTCACCACAACAACTTCTTTCGAAGTGTTTTATTTTCAGCTCGTTGTTCAATGAGGGAGTGCTGACAACATCCAAAAACCAACAATAGACCGTGTATTTGCAAGACGGTGCGTCCAACAAGTGATGAACAGACAAACAATATGGGCACGATGACCAAAGCCTGCTGGCTGTACTGTGGCGAGCACAGCTCCTAGTTGTGGGATCCAGGTAACAGCAGTCCAACCAGTAGGTGCAAATAAGGCAGTTGTAGGAAAGTTAAAGTCACTCAAAAGCTGTTGCGCAATTAAAGCTTGTTCAGCAGTAGAAAAATTCTCGGTGGCAGTCAGAATCCACACACGCACAAAAGGAATGAATCACTAGGTTGCTTGTCTGCAGCAGGAACACTCTTATGGTGCCTCATGAGCTTAAGCATATCAAGTGAGAGGGGTGAGTTACTCATTGTCTGCACACAAAATAAAGATTAGCAAAGAAGAAAATACAAATAAACAAGCAGGCCGACAGGAATAATAATTAATAGCATGCATTTTAAGTATAACTGAGCAGTTAAACAAATAAATGATAATGATTTGCTTTCCTTTTACAGGGGCGTCCTCATCCAGCCAACAGGAGTTTGTCTGTTGCAAGAGACTTGACTTATTTGCTTCCAATTAAACAATTAACACTCAGTGTCCTTGTGTTGTCTAGCGCTCATTTTTGTAGAGGTAATTAGGGTTAGGAGCAGAAAGAAAGGGAAAAATGGGCAGACAGGGAACCTACTCTGTCACAATCACGAAAGGGGCAACTACAGGTGTCTGTGAGAACTTTTTGCAGTGCTGAGAAGCTGAAACAACATAAGATTCCTCCACTCTGAAATCCACTTGGGTGAATGTTGGAAAAACACTCTGATAAAGAAGGACAACTGACAACAAGTCAACCAAAGGATCGTTTTAAATCCTATACAGAATTACACCAATGCAGAATAATCAAACATTTACAATGGAGAGCCAGAGAGAGAGAGAGTACACAGAAATGTTGATGTGTTCGTCTAGCCAAAACAAGATGGGATGCCGTCAAAGCAAATCACATATAAATGTCACATAAACAAGTCAACCTATACAGTGGACATCTAAGAGGGTTAATGCCACAATGCTCTGTGAGGAAAATTAATAATTAACATATTTGAGTAAAAACGTGTTTCTTAGTATCCACATTACCAATGAATAATTATTATTTCACACATAAGAAAAACAACAATTTAACAGTGGTTTTCCTAGACACATTTTAGTGACCACAAATGCCTATATGAACATGTATATGTCAAGGAGGAATACGCTTTCTTTATTCTCCACACTGGCTCAACACTCAACACTGCGCCCTTCTCACTGTTTGTCATTATCGAATACACCATGGGTTTAAATTTAATGTGACAACACCAAAAAAGTTAAACCTAGCTACTGAATTGTAGTTTGTAAATTTATTGATTATGTAACTTAGTATTTGCTGTCCATTAAAAACACACTCCTTATAATGTCTAAAACCAAAAGTTATTCAATGTTATGAGTTTTCAAATAAACGTTACTGAAAAAGTTGTCTTACCTGCGACTCGACTTCTAATAAAGGACTCTTCATAAAATTCCTATTTAAGTTATATAAATATGTGGTACACATATTACTGAGGTACACATACCACTGGTGGTACTTGAAAACCCCTTGGTGGTACTTGAAGCCAGTCTTTATTGTCGGAATGGATGTCAAACAAAAAATTATCGACCGTGGGCATCTGATAAATTAATCGTTGCCCATTGGTTGATTTTTTGAAGGATACTAGTCCAATGAAATCACAGGTCCAGTGGTTTAGATCATACTTGATGGATAGGAGTTTTATTATTGGTAATCTTTCCACTTCTGTAGCAACGCTAACCCCTGGAGTACCACAGGGATCCATTTTAGGCCCCGTTTTATTTTCACTTTACATGTTACCTCTGGGTGCTGTCATCTCACGTCACAAACTATCTTACCATCTTTATGCAGATTACTTGCAACTGTATCTGCCGATTGTCCCAAAATGTGTTGTTGGACTAGAAATCATCAACAGATCTTTAGATGATGTCAAACTTTGGCTGTCTTTTATTCCTAAATGAGGACAAAACAGAATACAAGGTGTTTCGGTTATCCCACCTGCCCACCTGCATCCCTTGTCCTCGTTGCTGTGATTCTCAAGTTAGAAGTGCTTTTAAAAACTTAGGAGTTATATTAGACAGCTCTTTGAAGTATGACCAGCACATCTCCTCTGTGGTGAAGGCAAGCTTTTTTCCGCTTAGCCTCCTTTCTACAGTTAAACCTTTTTTGAGTCATAGCGATCTGGAAAAAGCAATTCATACGCTTAGAATGCACCTATTACACCATTACATTACACCTATTCTGTACTCCCTGCACTAGTTTCTCCCTTTCACTAGTTAGTTTTAGAATTCAATATAAATATATGTTTTTAGTGCAGTGAATTGTATTGCCCCATCTTATTTGTGCGAGATTTTAACCCTTCACCAAACCAGCAGAGGTTTGAAACACCTACTGGAGATCCCAAAATCCCGGTGTAAGAAATGAGGTGAATAATCATTTGCCGTGATTGGTCCAAAGCTCCATCTCCGCCTTGCCAGTGTTTAAAGCAAGACTGAAAACATATTTATTTCAAGGTGCTTTCAGTTTTTAGACTTGATTGTATTATATTAGATAAATATTGTATTCTTATTGACTTTGTTTTATCCTTATATATTTTTACCTCTGTCTTGTGTCTTTGTACAGCACCTTGGTGAGCCTTGGCTTTTGGAAGGTGCTACATAAATAAAGTTTTATTGATTGATTGATATAACGCTACTTTGAGGTTATTTAAAAGTGACGCTCTCACGCCCATTCCCAATCTCTGTGGGGGTGTGCCTGTCCTCACAGCAGGAAGATGTTCTCTTTAAAGTTTTGTCTGCAGCTTGAATGAAGAAAGATTTTGTATTCGAAATATTGTCGGGTTTTAACCCATAAAATTCACAATTTAAATGATATTTACACAACGACTACAGCACGAGTTTATGCAGCACTCTGCTAATGTACAGTAACAGCGCTGCTGATCTGAAGAAAACCAAACATCTGAAATGAGTGTCTGAAGGTAGGGCAGAGTTCATTTAAACAAATCATCTCTCATAATATTTAAACTCTTGAAAGATCTCATGACTATATTGAGAGCACCTGAAAGCAGAGCTAATACAAAAAATTAAAAACAAATGCTTAAAAAATAAGACTAATTTACAGAGAATGATGGAGAGGGTTAGAGGGTTTTATTAGCAATAATATTGCCTCTTATTTGAACTGTACTTAACTATAGCTAAACAGGAGGCCTTGTACCCTGTGGCCATACTGGAGGTGTGTAGTAATGTCGGTCATGATGGTGGCACTTGAAGTGCCAATTTTTTTAAAGGTTACTTAACTAAACGTCACAACTAATAATATTTGCTTCTATAAATTAATTTAATAATGTTACACGTGTTTCTTTGTGTGTTTCTTTAAAGAAGAAAAAGAACAAGAAAATATTTTAACCGTTCTCAAAGAAAGGGCTCACGTGTAATTTTTGTATACTTTTATTATGAAAACCGCCAATCGCACGCGGAAATGACCTCTGTTGTCATGCGTCGAAAGGCTGGAGTCAGGAAGTGGGTTCGTAATGTACTGTTTTGATTGAGTCCCGTCGCTGTTCAAGTCTCCAGTCTTCAATTTCAGAATGGGACTCTTTGGAAAAACACAAGATAGACCACCGAAGGATCTCGTAAGTTAAACATAAAAATTGGTCGAACACAGGACTCAAAGGTTTATACTTCAAGTTAAACAGTGCCAGGCCTATGGAAAGCTCGCTCGACAGTTGTTTAGGTAGCGTTAATGCCCTACTTAGTTTATTAAACAACTTATTTGTTAGTTTTCCGCACTTAATATATCTGCTAGCATACTATCTGAATATAGTTCAACAAAACGTAGGGTTAAGCTCTGGTGTAAAACCTCAACAGGTGCTGTACCGTAGTGACATTGTCTTGTTCTGTTCCACAGATCAACGAGTGGTCTATCAAAATCAGGAAAGAAATGAGGATAATCGACAGACAGATTCGAGGTTAGCTCACAGTCTACTATTGTTTCGATCAACTGCTGTCTGATCAACGTTGGATAACTTAATAATACTTAAGTCAACGTTTGTTTCTAATGAAGTATATAGCTTACAGGTAAAGTGTATATATATATATATATATATATATATATATATATATATGTATATATATATATATATATATATATATATATATATATATGTATATATATGTATATACATATACACATACATACATATTTATGAAGATGGCATTGCTGTAGTTAGTGTTTCTAAGCAATATCATCATAGAGTTACTGCTGCTCTCTTACCAAGGAAAATGAAATAGAAATCACCTGCTATATGTTTCAGTTACTTTTTTACTAGCAAAAACTTTTATTAGTTTAGAAAGGACAAGATAATGACAAACAATGACTAGATTGTTATTAAGTTTATTAAGTTTGATCTAATCCATCTGCAGTTGATGTCAGTGTGTAATTTGTATACATTTACATTAAAAGATATTCAGAGAGAGGAGGAAAAGGTCAAGAGGTCCATCAAAGATGCAGCAAAGAAGGGACAGAAAGATGTCTGCATCGTTCTGGCCAAAGAGATGATTCACTCGAAGAAAGCCATCAGCAAGCTGTATGCCTCTAAAGCCCAGATGAACTCGGTGCTGCTCAGCATGAAGAATCAGCTGTGTGAGTACAGCACTGCATTTACAAACGTTAGGGGTAAAAAAAACGTGTGAAGTTTTTAAACCAGTGGCTAGCATTTAAGTCCAGGTCCATTTCATTTATTAAGCCGTCAAATCCAGTCCTGAAGGGGTGAGCTCTCCATATTTTTAGTGGAATTGCTGCTCTAGTATACATCAGGGGTTCCACAGGGTTTGAATAGTCTTATAAACTTATTATTATTCAAAACCCCAAATTTTAGGCCTTAAAAAGACTTAAATTAACTGTTCTAGGTTAAATTAACTTAAATAATTTTTAAAGGGTCTTATTTAGTCTGATATAAAGCTCATCTGATATTAGTTTTTTTGTTTGTTTTTTTTGTTGGTGCTTGTGGTTGCCAGAGATGACAAAAACATGCTCCTAAAAGCTAAAAAAAAAAGTTAAATTGATGGTTAGGTTTTCCAGCTTAGTCTGAGAAAATGTGCAAAAATTAAAAAAGTCAAAATTAGGGTTGGCCCAAACTCGCATATGTTAAAAATATGATAATGATGAATAGAGATGCCAGAGATTGAGAAAATACTTAAAAAATGTTTGTGAATGCTCAAAAACATAACAGTGACGTTTAGAGTTTCAAACAATGTATTTATTGAAAAATATTGTTTATTATGAGTTTTGTATGTTTTTGAGGTTAGAATATAGATCTGATTTTTAACAGCTTTATCTAATATAAATATATAATTTGACCTTATGAAACCTGCAGAGACCCTGATGCATACTAGTTTGGCTTCAGACAAGCCAAGATGAGTTTAATTAATGCAAAAGATGTTTATGGTTGTTGGAAAAAAAAGTGCATGCTTTGGGCCTCCAGGGGTTGATTTGGAGACCGCTGCATCAAGCCCTTCCCCTCTCTCTTGGACCTTGAATGGATTGCTATGTGGTAGGGCTAATAGAAACTGGCAGCATGAGTTTAAATATAAATAACCAATAAAATATGATACATATGATTAAATGACCCTTAATGTGGTGCATAATGTGGCTCTATGCTACTGTAAATGTCTTGTTGTAGTTTAAAATGCAAAATGGCCCCTTCTGTCTTGTTCTAATAGTTCTATTGAGGAGTGCTCATGATGGAGTGTGCCATATTGTATCAACACAACATTACTCAGTCAATTTGTTTAGGGACAGAAATGATTAAAAACAAGGTGACTGGTAGAAGCAGTGAGTGTTTTATAAGCGATATGTAATTGTTTAACTCCACAGCTAGAGCATGTCCCAATTATCACCTCACACAAACCAAGTCCATGCTTTTTCATGATGAAACTTGACATGTTAATGATTCAATCTAGATCTTAATCAAATCATCTTCACTGTTAATAAAAACACAAAATCTTTCATTTTGAAAATAAATGTAAGCTTTGCACTTTGAAATCTACCAAACTGGGTCAGAGGGATTTATGCTGACAAAAAATATATAGTACTTGTACGCAAACGTGATGCTGTCTGAATCTGGCAATTATACAAAAACATGTTAAACAAGGAAATAACTGTATTTCAACATCCATCACAGCTGTGCTACGAGTGGCTGGGGCTCTGCAGAAGAGCACAGAGGTGATGAAGGCCATGCAGAGTCTTGTCAAGATCCCCGAGATCCAGGCTACCATGAGAGAACTTTCCAAAGAAATGATGAAGGTACACCTTTTCACCTCTTCTGCCAGTACTTGTTTCCATGAGCCTCTGTGAGCTTTCTGAAAGGGATCCCTGATCCTCTACAGGCTGGCATCATAGAGGAGATGCTGGAGGACACTCTGGAGGGCATGGATGATGAGGAGGAAATGGAGGAAGAAGCAGAGGCAGAGGTGGACAAGATCCTCTTTGAGATCACAGCTGGTAAGGAGCTCAGAGAGGAATTTATTTATTTTGCTCTATTGCTTTTGAGTTGCTTTTGTCTCAAACCAGATGCATGCTGGGTATTGCAGAGAGTAAATAAAGATTTCCATGTAGAAGTTGTTTTAAAGTTAGGGAGAATCAAAAATGCACTTGCCTTTTTGAAAATATTCCAACCATTATTCAAAAATTCCACATCCAAAGTGCTAAAACACCGGATTGTCCCTCTTCAGCTAAACAACAGAAGCTGGGATTCTCCTGTCATACACCAACCATAAGGATTCAGAACACTTAAGAGGATATTTTTAAAGCTTTTTTTTCATGCAATTGCGATACAACCACTCTTTCAGGGACTTCACTTGAGTGTATCTTTGACAACATTAAGACACAGAGACAGACAGATGATGTTTGTAGAAATCTGCCTTACCCCTTGCTGCTTCGATTGAGGTGAAGTCATAAGAGACATTGATTTTTGTATTTGTTATCATTATGATTGAGGAGGAGAAATATCTGAAAGCAAGTTGTTAACAAAATTAATAGCGTTAAAAGAAACAATTAAGTTATGTATGTTAGCGAAAGGAAATAATCTTTGATTTCAAAATGTATATTTTCAAGTGAAATATTTAGAAAAGCAAGTAAAAGGTATGGTTTTATTTAAAGTCATAAGAGACTGAATTATTTTGTTGTCCTTTATTGTTTCTAGTTCGCACTTTAAAATGGCTATTAAATGGTAATTGACTAGTAATGAAGCAAATTCTTTGAAAATGTGATATTTAAAAAAAAAAGAGTAATTATTACTCAACAATTTAATTACACTTCTATAATAACCTGCCCAACATTGCACGTCACTACTAGGTAAGGTCAGCTGTTGTTTTTTTTTTATTAATCCATTCTTTTTGATTAATCCAGTGTTTTTTGTGAAAGTGTCACAGCTTTTACTTTCTATGTTCATCACCCCTTTAAACCTCCATCTTGGAAGCACATTTCTTGGCTGAGTTTGAAATCTGGCTGTTTTAACACCAGGAGCCCTTGGAAAAGCTCCCAGTAAAGTCACAGATGCTCTTCCTGATCCAATGCCCATCGGAGCCACGGCCGAACCAGAGGAGGAGGAGGAGGAGGAGGAAGAGGAAGAGATCGAGGAGATGCAGTCCAGACTGGCTGCACTGAGAAGCTAAAGCACATCCACTTTTCTCACCAGCGTTACAGTTTGGCACATTAAATTGAGGACTTCACAGAAATCAAACACAACTCTATTGAAGCAGTTATTTAACAGACAAAAGTCCTCTTTAGAGTACATGAAACAGGTTATTCTTAAATCTTTTTTCAGCTTTAGTGTGAGCGAGAGTTTGTTCTTTCTAGATTTTTCAGAGAATTATTTATGACTGAGAATTTTGTTTATGTAAAGGTTGTCCTTTTCATTCACGAAAAGCATCGAGTGGTTCAAATGCTTGGGCTTTTTCTTCTGTTTATTAACCTTTTACGGGGCTGAAATTAAGTGAGTAACTTATGAAAGAAGTATTTACTCTTCCATTAAATGAACACATTTGTACTATTGGACCTTAATCCTAAGTGTGACAGTAGTGATGTGTGGTGTGCTTACACTTTTTTACTCTATTAGTATGAATAAAAATATTTTATATATAAATCTAACTGTAAAGATGGTTGTATCTAAACGCAAGCCCCACTATTGGTTGTCTCTCGCTCTGGCTCTTTACCTGTAGCTCCGTGCACTTATCTGTGTCTCATCTAAACATGGCTCTAGCAGATGTCTGAACCTTTGTAAATCTTGTACAAATGTCAAGTTTAAAACGATCTGTCAGCTTTATTGTTTTGTAAGTAAGAGGAAAGGAATGAGAAGAAGCCAGGTTTAAGAGATATCGTTTGATAAAGTTCTTTGGTTTCTATCCTGTTTTTGCGTCGTTACTTAAACATGTTTTTGTTTAAAAATGGTTCTGCCATTTGTTCAGTTTACTTTAAAAGTCTTTAATTTGGATTATTGAGATCAATGAAGTCATTGTTTTAATCCTATATCTACAATATGTGCATACCGTTATTTAATAAATAATTAGCTTTCTCCGTGTCAGTGAATATTTTCAGTTATTTTGAACCAAGTTGTGTTCATTTGTGTGATACATGTTTTTATTTGAGTAGATCCAGTTTGCTTGTGTGTTTATATCTGTATTGTGTTGGAAGGTGTTCAATTAATGCTTTACACCTTCAACCTTTTTATTTATTATTTATACAACAATTATTGTAATTAATTTAGCAAAAGGACTAATTTACTTAATTTTAGTTTTTAAATTTTGCGGAAAAGATACTTATTTGCTTATTAAAGTGGTTTGTATTTAGAAAAAAATTCAAATAAATAACAAATATTTACTTTTACTTAATTGTATACATATAAATGAATAATCCTCCAAGTGCCATCTAATTTTTTTATCTGATAAAAGAGATTTTAGTGAACATGTAAATTTGTATAATTAACGTAAACTTTATATAGTTAAAAAAATGACTTAATTAAACCTGAAACAAATGATTTTGTAATTATTTGAGTTGTTACATTTGAAGGGTCCAGGTTTGCCCATGGTGTAATAATAATAATAAAGAGTATTTACTACAGAAAGATGTCCTCACCTCTTTTGTTCAAACTCGAACATCACGCTAGATTGAAAATTAACTTAGGTATATTATTTCTTTTTTTCATGCATAGCAATAAATCACAAATAAATAAAACAATCTACTATCTTTTTAAATCCTAAATTACCTAACAAATAAAACTCTCTGGCTAACAAAACCATGAGAAAAAGAATATTAGGACTTTCTTTCACAACAGTTCACCAGCACTCTATCTCTCAAGCTCAAGTTGGGGCAGGAGATGGGTTTTATAAACGGCTTCACATAGTTTAGCAAGACTCAACAAACACCCGACTATCATGTTGAACCGAGTCGCTCCTTTACGCCCTCCTCCAGATTCCCATCAGCTGGGCCACAGTTACACCAGGGTTGGAGACTGTTTAGTTTGGACTGTTTGGAGACAATCACTTCAGTATAAAGCAGAAAACACAAACATTCCGGGAATCATGGGGAGAACATGCAAACACAGAACATCCACACAGAAATGCCAACTGACCCAGCCGAGGCTCGAACCGGCCACCTTCTGGCTGTGAGACGATTGTGCTACCCACTGTACCACCGTGACGCCACAAAACAAATACTTAAATAAAATGCAGACACTTATCATTGTGACAGAAAAGAGCAGAAAAAAGCAGTTGCTGCAAAAGCAAAAAATGACATGATAACATATTAAATGAACATTATTAATTAGGTTTATTAGCAATAATAATCATCTGGAAATTCTTTTTGACTTAACAATTGATATTTTGCTAAGTGCAGTCCATTTTATATAGGAGTTTATTAAATCACATTTTTTGTATTATTTATAATTACATATCAAACACTGACTCTTACATGCACTTTATACTCTCTTAGATAAACAGTACAGCTAGAGTCACAACAGAGACTCACTAACACATTCCTACATACATCACATCATGGAACTCAAGCACGTTTATTCCACTATAAAATGATCAAATCATTTTATTACACAATAGCATTTCTCATTCTATTCAGGTGGAATTGACCAGTGAACTGTTAGGTTCTCATGGAGGCTCTGCTGCGTCTCACTCCCTCACTCCCTCTCCTCGTGTTCACCCCTCCAGGTCTTTGTGAAAGAAACCAGATCCGCAGCATGTCCTTTGACTGGGAATCTAGGTTAGCTCTCTCTTTAGAAGCTCTGTTCAAAGGCTTGAAAGCCTGTGTAGCTAATTACAACCAGAGACGGAGGAAGTCAAAAGAAATGGGTTTTACTTTTTATTTCTTAATGTCCTTTAATAGTAAACGTGCTATATGTTTATAGAATTTGTTTAATTCTGTAGCGGGGAGCTCTCGGCATAATGGAAAAGATCTCCAGGTGTTGTCTTACATTGTTAAATACATGATTTAATCAGTAAAATCTCAGCTAGCCTTTAACTACATTCTGGTCACCGTTACGTTCATGTGATGTGTGATTTGTAAACACGTGTGTGAGATAATTGACAAAAGGCTAGCATCAAGATGGCCGATCCAACTCATGCAGCCTATACTTGTGCATGGGCTCATTTGTCAAATATCAGCATTCTGCACATTTTACATTTCATTAACAAAGTGGTCCTTAAATTAAAATATCCAAATACTGCCACAAATCTACTAAATCTTAAAAATGTGAAATTATAAAAGCTCATTTTGACAAGTTTACTGCTAATTTGAGAAACAATAAAACCAGCTGACTGGTTAATTTTTTTTTTTACATAATATGTAATTTAAAACGTATACAACTGAATCTCTTCAAATGTTGAATTCATCGTAAAGGTTCACAGAAAATAAATATCATAGTTGATGATTATTGAATGAGTAAAGGTAATTGTGCCATTAAAAAGTACTTCATTTTTAAAGTTGGACTATGCCCATTTTGTGCGACCCTTTTTGAAGGTTCTCTGATTTTTGTAAATATTTTTAGCTTAAAAAAAAAAAAAAAAAAAAAAAAAATATATATATATATATATATATATATATATATATATATATATATATATATATATATATATATATATATATATATATATATATATATATCGCAATCATCGATTGATCTATTTGACAAAGACTTTATTATTATTTTTATGCGCACGTGGAGAAGAGATGCAGGCGCATGCGCAGAAGCGTCTGTCTGCCCGCTTTGACAGGAAAGGAAACTCCTCCCCGAGTCCGGGACACAACCACAACACACGGAACACGGCTCGGAGCTCGGAGCGTAGCGCCATGGTCTCCTGGATCATCTCGAGGCTCGTGGTGTAAGTCATTATTCGCTCCTCTAAAGCACGCTTTTACTGCGGGGCACGAGAATGCCTCTGGTGATCTGTAGGCTACACATGCAGTGGGTAGAGCAGGCGAGCTGCTATAAGAGGAGGCGTTAAGTCTCGTCTAATTCTAGGCTGTCACACATGTAACGGTTATGTCATGAATCAGGCCCAGGTCTATTTGGCTTTTTTGTTTACGTGTTGACTCCTGATCCATTACAACTTTGCTTGCGTCACTGACAACTCCCGGTTAAGAAATAACCTGATAGACCTCTTCAAGGTGATTAACAGCACTGCAGTGAATAACCAATTGTGCAGGAATTAATATAAGTATTTTTAAATGTGTAGTCAATGAAACTTCAGTAATCCAGTTTATAGGACATTATTTTGAACGCGAAATAATGATTTATTTTAAACATTTCAACCATGCATCTGTACATTTTGTTGAAACACCTAATTCTGTGAATGTGATTTAGCAATTTCAGTATTTAACCCAAACCTCACAGAGCATTTTCCCATTTAATCTTTAATGAAGAGTTTAGCATTAAGTCATCGTTGAAATAAAACCTAACTGGCCTCCACCGACCGAGCACTATTTCTCGGAATCGTTCTGTTTGGTTTTATTGTTTTTATTAAAATAAACATTTGAGTGTTTATTTTATTTATGTATTTTTAGCCGAAAGTGCCATTGATGGTATGGCAACAACAGCACTGCGATATATTTTCATTACCGTTAGCGTTAACCGTTGGTCCATGGGCGTGTGGTAATCTGTAAATAGCCGTTAGATTAAATTTAGAACACAATATCCGATGACAGAGCACATATATGAACGAGACCGAGAGGTGTCTTAAAATACACTAAAGCCTTAGTTTTACTCTCTCTGTGGAGTGGTGGGGAATGTTTTATTTTGTGAAAGGATCGGTCATTCGATCGGTTCGCGCGCGCGCGCAGCTGCGGCTGCTTTGTGGAGAGAGGGAAGAGGGAAGTGCTTAACAAGTGTCTACAACAGCTGCTAGGAGACACTTTTAGAGCGTGTAGCACTTTTTAGTCCCCTGTTTCACCTGTTGTACAGCAGAGTTCGTGGTGTTCACTAGCTTTATGGGAAGCCTGTGAGTTAGCTTCGCGTCCTTGACGAGCACGTTGCTGGGCTCAGGTCTATTTTTGTCTCTCTCACTGAATGTAAATGGGTTTCTGACGCTTCCAGATAGCCAACAAAGAAGCTTTATAGCAGGGAATTTGAGAATAAGACTAATTATGCACGGTGAAACTGAAGCTTTTGACCACGAGTGTCCTAAAGTCATCTCGAGTGTCATTAATGGAAATGAGTAAAGCGTTTTGCTTACAGGAGAGTATGATCAAAGAGAAACTAACAATGCCCTATAGTCCTCCCTAAACTTGCACAGAAGTAGATGGCAAAATGTGTATAGGTGTTCTTTCTGGGCCAGCAATGCGCCAGCGTTCCTGGGATCGCACGTAGAACAGCCAGCACTGAGCATTCTCTGTGATGGCGAACAGGTCTACCTCTGCTACACCAGAGGTCCCAGATCTGCTGGACTGCCAGGGGATGGACGGCCATTCACCTGATCGGGGCTTCGACCAACAGAACATCTGCTGTGTTGAATAACCTGCTGGTAATATGGACTGCAAGTAGGGACAGGCCTCAGTACTAACTCCAGGGGACCGGTCTGCGAGTGAGAGCTGACAGCGGGGTGAGCGTATCCCTCCTTGTCGATTGACATACGCCACCACCGCAGTGTTGGCTGTCCTGACCAACATTTGATGTCACTGCAGCATTCTCTGTGCTTTGTCGTTAGAAACACTTTACATAGTTCTAGGTGTTTTTATGCTCTAAGAAGCATATTCTCTGTCAAATCTCTGAGATCAAATCTCTTCTGGCATAAAGCACCATACCCTGTCTTGGAGACATCGGGAGTCACTACCGAGGGGACGCCGGTATGGAGGAACTGGTTATCTTTCCAAGACGAAGATGGAGGTGGCATGTTCACCTTCAGTTGCCCTAACGTCATGCTCACGATGGAGCCGACTTAGAAGGGGGTCTGCCACGTCTCAACCTATGCGGCATCCTGAATTCTACTAGACCCTCCACCTGTTTTCTGATTGTATAGAACCGTGATGTGAGGTCCTCTACTGTGACGTCGAAGAGGCCAACTGGGACCACAGGTACATTGAGGAAATGTTTCCGATCATGTGACAACATTTCAGCGTGTGTCGTATGTTTGCATCCAAAGCAAATGATACAGCTGTGGTGCTATCCGTCAATGCTATCAATTCACCACATCCAGAGATTTGCGTGGTCATGACATTTGGAAACACGCTACAAACAGTCGACCAGCAAACAAGTGCTCTACTAACAAAAAGGTGTCTTAATTGTTTGATGAAAGATGAAAAAACATGGCTTTCAGTGGCACCTGGCACACTGGATCAGCCGGAGACCCACGCTGGTTGCCGTAATCACCAGATCTCTCGTAATCCACAAAAGAGAAATATAATCACACACTGATGTGAAATCTTTCATTTGTCGCTTGCGTGTCTTGAGAGTATGACTCCAGCATATAAGCAGAAATAGCGTCTCGCTTACATCTGATTTTGTCAGCGATGGTGTGCTGATCAGCCTTTTAAAAAGTCTTTATAGAGAGTTAGGCGCATAAGTCGTAGTGACCAACTGATGGGGAACTACCTTGGATGATTGGGGCTGTAATCTGAAGTGGAGTTTGTTCCATGTGTTTACCCTTTAAGTACACAGTAATTACCCAGAAACTACCCTGTTAGGACACAGTAATTATCCTGTAATTAGCAGGCTTTTATCTAAAGTGTTACTAGTGCCTCTTGTGGGAGGATATTGTACAAAGACAGTGAGGAATTTAGTGTTTTAATTCTTTTTTTTAAGAGAAGAGTACCTTTAATCTAAATTTAAATTGTGCAACCCCATTTGTACCCTCTCTCACAGGCTCATCTTTGGAACCCTGTATCCAGCGTACTCATCATACAAAGCTGTTAAATCCAAAGATGTGAGAGAATATGTAAGTACAGCTCAGGGCTCTTGTTTATAAATGGTGCATAGGATGGCCCCAAAAGGGTGGACTTTCACATTTTTATTTGAGCAGTCTTTCTGATTTATGAGAAAACAATTCACAACTCGATGTGACTGTTTGTTTATCAGAAATCTTTGGCATTTGTTTATGTCCGGTTCTGTAGAGTGATTGGTGACAAACTAGAGGAACAGCCACATGCATGCTTATCTGATTCTACCAGGACACATTTCATTTCGATCTATTCAGATCTGCTCTTCACAGACTGTACTGTTCCTGTGACAATATAGATTAATACTGGAATGTGGAAATAAAGCAGCAGACATTTTCCAGACAGTGATGTTAACCCATGGGGAGACGAGCATCACTGCTTGGTTGGTAAAGAGAGGGAGAGAGAGAGAAAGAGTTGCTCTATGTTACACTTATTACAGAGTGAGGAAAAACATGTAGTTTCACATACCAGTATTAAAAATGAATTGTTGAATCATTCAGTTGCCAAATGCAGAAATGTAAATGGAAATAGCTCACAATATTAATGCACCTCTTTATAAATAAGACCCAATGGTTTCCTTGACATTTAATTCATGCCACAAAATGTTTGTTTCATCTAGGTGAAGTGGATGATGTACTGGATCATTTTTGCACTTTTTACCACAGTTGAAGTGTTTACGGACATCTTTCTTTGCTGGTAAGGATCCTGCAGAGTCATGCTTGAGTTGAGATGCTATGCTCTTGAGTGATCTTTCTCTCTCTCTCTCTCTCTCTCTCTCTCTCTCTCTCTCTCTCCTCTCTCTCTCCACTCTCTCTCTCTCTCTCTCTCTCTCTCTCTCCTCCCTCTCTCTCTCTCTCTCTCTCTCTCTCTCTCTCTCACACACAGGCTTCCATTCTACTATGAGCTCAAAATCGCCTTTGTTGTGTGGTTACTTTCCCCCTACACAAAGGGATCAAGTGTACTCTATAGAAAGTTTGTCCACCCTACACTGTCCTCCAAAGAAAAGGTGATGTTTAATGTCTTTTTCTTCACTCATCCTTGCTTTTTAAACTTTTTTAAATGTTGAACATAGGGTTTTTGTATAGAAAATCTTATGTTAAATTAAACAAAAAATTGTATCCTTTTGAATCTGATGAGAATAAACAAGGCTCCATTAACATAGCTTTGATGTGTGGCTGCTACAAATACAAATACCTAAATACATTACCATAACAGATGTTGTAATAATTTGCAAAACATGTCATTCAGAAATTTCTGAATAGTCTGAAAGGACTTTTTGCCCATCGCGTTTTCCTTTTTGCCCAACAGCGTATCTTTACCCTAAAGCTCTCTGTCTCATTCACTTCACACCAATGAGAACACGCACTCTCTTCTCACCACTTTGAGGCGCCATCTAAAGAGAACAGCTCCTCTGATGCAGACAGTATATCTTTAACCACAGGACTAAAGTGTCTCATAAGTCTGTCGGCACATGTTTCACAGAGATCCTCTCCCCATGATTAGGGGCAACATGGGTAACGTTTTAAAATCTAACTGGGTAAGTTAGAGGAGACTATTTATACCTAATATGGTTGGTTGGACAGTTTTGTGTTTGTATTGCTATGTATTGATATAGAGTAAGCTAGAAGTGTTGACAGCTCCTAGCTGATGATTGGCTCAGGTCTCAGCTATGCTGTCCTACAGTGTACCTCACTATGTAGTTTAAATACTAGCTATCCCTTAATCAACTGAGGTCAAACAAGTTGTTTAGATGTATTATTGAGTGATTTGGACATTGAGAATAAATGAATGGATTGAACCATGAATTAAAGTGATCAAGCAGCGGTCAGGGACAGAGAACTTCATGTTTGCACTGAAGGCTAGAGGGAGTTTTTATTCTGGGAGGATTTAGTGGGCTGCTTTACACTGATGAGAGAGGATTGCAACATGTTTGAGCATCAGTACCGGGAACCTGCTACACTGTATAGACACACGATATAAAACCCAGTGGGACGTCTTCACCTAACTGCAATTTTAATTACAGAAATCTTGAGCAGACATGTACACTATGATTGGGTGCAGAACTTGTTGAATAAAATGTAACTCTCTAACCCTTCCAAGGCATTTTGTTGAGACAAATATCACTGTGTTTCTGTGCAATGTGTTTAAGTTGGTGTAGTTTTTTTGTAACAGGGAGGCTACTGTGTGTTTTCTATAAAATAACTGTTAGAGGAAGTTTTTCTTGCAGAATAATATTTATAAAATAGTCACTCACACAAACCACACCTTAAGTAATAGAATAGTTTAATTGCAAATATATATATAGAAAGCTTAGCAAACATGCCATATAAATCATCAATGGGCATGGAGATTCTAGTTGCTGCTGACACAGGGTTATAAAATTACATGTTTTTAATTGTACATATAATTAATCAACAGATTGTTTGGGATCCATGTGCAGGGTTATTCTTTATTGACACTAAATAAATACAAGAATTGAAACAGGTAAAAGAGTCAATGTGCAAGGCTGCATCAAAGGAAAGGTGAAGAAGTGGTGAGTTAACAGTCGATGGAGAGTCCGGATAGCTAGATGTGGGTCGAGAGTGCAGTAGAAGAGATTCGAGGTCAGCAAGGGTCAGAAGGCGATAAAGAACAGGACAGAAGTAGAGAGCTTGGCATGATGTGTGCTGGGCAATGGGAGATGGAGTCTATAAATATCTCTAGATTTAATGAGGAATTACGGTCACCCGAGTGTGATTAGGTGAAGGGGTGTGGTTTAGTATTCCAATGAAGGTTCTCTTACTAATCAAGGAGGAAGTGTTTTGGAATCCATTACAGTATGACTGTAAAACATCTTTCTAATCAACGTCAATAAATGATCAGTTCTGACCACCTGCCCTATGGTTAAAGCGTTAAAACATGTATAAAACATTTTTTTCTTTTGTTCTGCCTTGACAAATCAATCGTCTGTTTCCTAATTTTTATTTTTAATTTCAGATGCGATATCATGCAACAATTTTTTTTTACTATTCATTCGGGATGTTTTAATATGTAAAAACAAAAGAAATGTGAAAAAGGAAGGGCCACAGTTCAGAAAGCGAGTGCCAAAGAGGCAAACCATGTGCACATCTTGCTGTTCTTCCTGTCACCTTTGCCATTGATTTCCTTCTTTGACAGCGGATGAGCACTGCATGAACAGCTCTCGGATTTTCCATTTTCTTTCCTTTTTTTCCGGAGACAGGAGGTTCATCAGGACGGCAAATCCAGGGCGAAGGAATTGAGTGAACACAAACACCCTTCTTACCACAGAAGAAATGCGTGTTTTCATTTTCATGTCTAAAGTGTTGTTTTTATATTCTTTCTCAGGACATCGATGAATACCTTTGCCAAGCAAAAGATAAAAGCTATGACACCCTGGTGCATTATGGGAGGAAAGGCCTGAATGTAGCAGCAACAGCTGCAGTAATGGCTGCCACTAAGGTATTTTTTCACATCAGAAGAAGATGAAGGAAACCATTCACATAAAGTTTTATTTGCTACTGGAAAAGCAAGAAGTAGACTAAATCTAACTAAATTTAAAATGGTTCAATCCTAAACCCAATCTTCAAAGACCTCACCAGATAGGCTTGAACATAATAACTCCAGCAAAAAGTGTCTTAGAATTTTAGGATATTTAATTAATATGAATTTGATCTATTATTGTAATCAAAACGAACATTAATGTTTTTATGTAGTTTAAAGGTGTCACATCATGCCCCTTTTAAATCATTGATAATAAATAGTTGACCCCTTTAGACTATTAACCTTAATAACTTTCAGAGTGCAGTATTTATCCTAAGCAATGTCTACGAATCACCTAAAAGGGTTTAGCTCAACAAAATAAGCCATGCACCTTCTGTTCCTTCCACCACGTCCCTGTACACAGAAAATCCACCCAAATAAATTCTTCTGTTGGTGAAATAAAACACTTTTTACTGGGATATCCAATAACACTCTCATACCAGGATATCCAATAACACTCTCATACTGGGATATCCAATAACACTCTCATACCGGGATATCCAATAACGCTCTCATACCGGGATATCCAATAACACTCTCATACCGGGATATCCAATAACGCTCTCATACCGGGATATCCAATAACGCTCTCATACTGGGATATCCAATAACGCTCTCATACTGGGATATCCAATAACACTCTCATACTGGGATATCCAATAACGATCTCATACTGGGATATCCAATAACGATCTCATACCGGGATTATCCAATAACACTCTCATACCAGGATATCCAATAACACTCTCATACCGGGATATCCAATAACACTCTCATACAGGGATATCCAATAACGCTCTCATACTGGGATATCCAATAACGCTCTCATACTGGGATATCCAATAACGATTTCATACAGGGATATCCAATAACACTCTCAGACCGGGATATCCAATAACGATCTCATACTGGGATATCCAATAACGCTCTCATACTGGGATATCCAATAACCCTCTCATACAGGGATATCCAATAACGCTCTCATACCGGGATATCCAATAACACTCTCATACCGGGATATCCAAAAAGCACACAAAATTAATTTCTTTTCATTGTTTATAGCCTCGGTTTTGCTACGGTTCACTTCCAGGTCAGCCAGCGAATATGTGGTTCATTGAGATGAATATGCGGGACAATTAAAAATAATATTGTTTTATTGTGATAGAAATTTAAAATTTATTATATTTTTATATTAATAATAACGAGTATCCTTATTCATGTTATTTCATGTTGAATGTGTGTTGATTTTGTGTCCTTGCCTTGTCTGTGAGGGGGCGAGGGGTGAAGAAGGTGGAGTTATCGGGTAGGATGCGTATCCCCTCTGAGGGGGTATAAAGCAGCCTACCCAATGGAGTGGCTTTCTCCTTTTTCACACTTTTCTCTGTCATGGCGCAAGCTTAGATTTTTAGGTTTTGTTACAGTTTGATTTCAGTATTTGTTTAACTGAGAAATGCTAAATAAAATTGCCTTTGTACTGTTTTTCTGCAACCCTGCCTCCGGAGTGATTTCTACAGAAGAGAGTTATTTTTTCTACTACAGTATTTTTGTGTTAATGTCTGTGTGTTCTCTCTCAGGGCCAGGGCGTCCTCTCTGAGAGGCTGCGCAGTTTCAGCATGCAGGACCTGACATCATACCAGGCAGAGGAGCAGGCCAAGAACACCAGCTCTGTAAGCACGCAGCAGCCCCGGACACGCAGCATGATGCGCAGCCAATCAGAGACAGCATACAATACAAGTGAGTAGTTCTGCTCTTCTTCTCTCTAGAGCGTCATGGAATCAGACTCCTGAATGCGCTTAAGTCTTTAACCTGAGCCTTGTACCCTCAGCAGCGCTGTGCTGGGTAAAGGTTTGATGAGGAAAATCCTTCTCTAGCCTGAACTTCTCTTATATCCGGGCTTCTTTAACACGACTTGGATTTGTTTTTCTTTCACCTTGGGATTATGCTGCTGCTTACAATACTGTACAGAGACAAAGTTGCCAACTCCTCTTTGAGAAAAGTTTCTATTGACTATTTTCTGCACACATAGGATTAAAAAGTCACCCTAACCCTAACCCTAATAAAATAAACAAACACATTCAATACTATTAAAAACAATGATTGGATGAAGAATATAAAATGAAAAGGATAACTTTGATATAAGCGCTGTGATTTTAAGCTAGACGTGTCTAGAGACGTTTATGTTTGGTTTGTTCTGAAACATGTAAATTTAAACAACCCTTAAGGTGGTTGTGCACCACAATCGATGGAGCAGCGGGAAAGCAGCACGGAAGCGGTGCGCACACCCGAAGAGGAGTCGCTTCTGCGTGCACAGGCTCCTATGAAAAAAAAACGAGATAAAAAAATTAGATAAAAAATCTTCAGGTTACTGAAGTAGATTTTATACTTCATAGAATCTTTACAACTGAAATTATTTCTCCTCAAATGGAAAGCTTATAGGCAAAAAATATAAAATGTCTTGATTTAAGTACAATCCAATAATGATGACGAAGGGGAAATAATCAATTAACAATAATGTATTTTTCCATAAAAATAACAATACAACAAACCATTCTCCATGTCACAGTTCAGCCGGTCTAGGCGAATATATACACAAACAAATATATATAAAATGTATAAAATGATATGATATATTCCTGTAGGCTATAGATTTATAATAATATGTTTACCTCACATTGCAGAAACATGTAAACATAACCGTAACCCTTTAACCCCCCACCGCTCTCAATGGAAAACGTTGCTGCTCTTTGATAAAAGCGGTTGCTGTCGCGGTAATGGCACACTACACCGCATGCTGTATAAGCGCTTTACTTTGTAGCGTATGAAATAATGGATGTGGTATGCGAGAGAAGTAATGTTAGTCATGTTACTTTTAACATTGACCATTTTTTTCAGACTCTCTCTTTGCAGTTTGTTGTCTGGCTGGAAACAAGCTTACGTGCACAAACCCATGCCTGTTAGGGGCCGAAATATCAAAAAGACCTGTTGATAAAAACTACAAATTCATACCAAATATAACAAGGTTATTCAAATAAAAGAAGGGATAAAAGTACTGGACATTATAATATAGGGCCGTAGCTATCAAATATTTTAGTAATTAGCTATTCTACTGAGAATGTAATTAATTAACCGAGTAATCGGATAAAACATATGTGACATCACGACTCGCACGACACGATCCTGCATTTTGGTTTAAAGTTATAAGAATGTAATAAATGAAAAGTATCCTTAAAGTCCTCAACCCTAAGAATGAGACTATCTGTCTATTTAAAATGTAATTAAACATGTTTTCATAAGGGTAGTGCATGGCGGCAGACAAAGCTATTTTGCTATTCTTTCTTTTTGTGAGCTCTGTTGACTGGTTCATCATATAAGACATACAACTGAAACTTCTCTAAATATATTTTTATTTTTGGAGGTACACACATATGTATCATTGCTAGTATTCAACATATTTGATTCCTCTGTTTTCCTTTCAGGCATGTAGCATTTGTATCTGCATAGCCTTTATGCTGATTAATGGTTAGTTATCTTGTGATATCAAGGCTGGAGAGATATTGTTTTTCATTTACGTTAGTGATAAGAAAATGTGGTGATCACTGCATTGAATCCAATCATTTCACAAACTGTTTTGCAAATTCATGTCGCAATTGATGCACATCTAAAATTCTCATCTTAAGTTTTTGGCCTTTTCTATCAGTAATGTTTCTGATGTGTAAAGACCCTACTGTAAGTCTCAGCAGTCTCCGTCTTGAGTTTAACACATTGTTTTCATGGTATAGGCCATGATTTTGACATGACTGAGTATGAGCTGCTGAACTTGGAGCAATGTGTGCCTAAGATGGAGCCTCCTACATCCTCAGCCATACCCACCCCGACAACAGCTCAGCTTGAACCTACAGACCCAGTGTCCTCCGCCACGGAGTACGTTCCAAATAAAGTTGCTGAGGAGCCTCAGGAGAAGCAAGAACATGTCTCTTCTTCTTCTCCTCTACTCAGATTTCAGAGAAGGGCCCCTGAGGTACTACCTTTGACCTGGGGCTCTGTGAGCTGTGTTCTGACTAACACGCTTGATCACTAACCAGTTATTTCCATTTACTTCTGAGTTTCTGGGTGCCTCCAAAAGCCTGGAGTTCTTTCTCCAAAAGAAAGAACTGTATACAATTTCTAATTGGCCTCCACTTTCTCTATCTGGAGGTTCTAGATTATAGATTTTTAGTTAAGACCAATCTATAATTGTGCATCAAGCCTACTAATTGGCCTTTGTGCGACAGCTTTCTAACTTTGTGTCAAGGCTTCGCAGATCGCAAACTCTGTGATTGGTCGAGGTGGTGCAGAGCACGTTCTTTTACTCAATACAAGATAAAATTGCTTGGATAACAACAAGCGACTTCTTTTTGTTTTGTCTTTAATAAAAGGAGTTGTGGAACTTTGAGCTGAATCTGAACGCAGCCTACGGTTACCAACTAAAAGTTAGTTTGGTGATTAACAGCACAGCCACATTTTCAAATGTCAAAATATTAGTTTTTTATACAAATAAAATATATATTTTTATTTTTAAACATGACAAAACTTGTTTGTCCTTTCCTTTTTGTAAAATCATAATAGATGTTTAAAAAATATTTATCTTTTGATTTAAAATGGAATGGATGCCGTCCCCAATACAGTTGCATATATTGACATAAAAATGTGCTTATTTTCAAAATACTGCTTTTATTTTGTACATCAATATGTTCAAATATGCAATACAGATCAGATAATCTACATCTGAGTTGGAATAATTTTAACCGATCTCGAATTCAACAGCGATCAAACCAATAATACAAAATAATCAAATCAAATTGACAAATAAACGAATCATTTAGTTCTGATAAGGCTCCCTCTAAACCCATCTCCTGAAGATGTTACACGGTATCTGCTCTAGCTTTCAGACGGAGTGTCATTGAGCGTCTGAGTCACTCTCAGATGGTTTAAGGTCACGTCTGTGGGATTCGGTTACAGTGACTCAGAAGAGAGACTCTAGTGAAACTAGACTCTCTGATGGGAGAAATGCAACTCTAGTGTGTTTATAATTATAATGGTTTCAAATCCTCTCGCCCTGCAAGAGGAAATGGCATACTACTGTACTGTATGTGTGTGTTATGTGTATAGATCTATAATTGTAAACGCATTTTGAAATCATTCTCAAACTACATAATCGACCTTCTATCATTGTATGTCTGTATTTAGATCTCCTGTGATCCTGTGTAAAGTTGGTTTTGTATGGCTGAATGTAGATTTGAGTTTGAAGAAAGCACTCTGTGTTCGTGGAAGCTAATGTGTTCCAAATAATAACATAACAAAATAATAAATTAGGTTCATACAATGAAAGTGCCTCAAGTTAGTATTCAGGTGTTTCTGAAGAGAAGATGAAAAAACAAAACAAAACGATAACTAAACAATCAAAAGATTTGCAGTTTGGGTGATCTATGGCTTTAACTTGGCATGGCACGCTCACCTGACCTGCCATTCATGATTATTTCTGACCTGTGTACTGCATTGCTCTCTGCTTCACTTTGGCCCAATTTCATTTCTAAAACACACCCCTAAGCCTTTGTCTACCTCTTTTCTTTTGAAACAGATTGATATGGTGTCAGTCTGAAAATAACACAGAAAGAAATGAGACACAGGGGACTCGGAAGATGTTTTAGCATTTAAAAGATAACGTATCAATGTACCTGTTAGGGGTTTTTACATCTAAAACACAATCACATTTTATCTAGTCATGTTCTGACCTGGTAAGATGAGGAAAGAGGGACTTTCACTCATGAAATGAAAGAATTTTAAATGAAATACAGGCAACAATTTGACGTAACAAGATTGAATCTGCCAAAACCATTGATTGCTGCATATCACGCAATTAACGAAACATTTTTATATTGAAAACCAGCTAAAACAACTTCTTACTTGTATGTTCCATTCTCCTTGAAACACATGCTGGAATGGAAGTGAAATGACGTCTCCTGCACTGTTTAAACGTGATTGTGATGTGTTTAATCAACGCACATAGGCATCCAGTTGAGAAGACTTTTTATACGATGTGCATACATTTAACTATAATAGAGCATATTTAATAACAGATAAACTACCGTCTTATGAAGGTAACATTGTTACATGACCTATCCATAATAACACAACTTAAATCAAGTTAGGCAGAACATTGTTGCATTAGAAAAATTATAAAATGAACAACATTCACTCAAATGGATTCAATTTCATCCCTGGTAATTTTGTTACGTAGTGTGTGTGGAGTTTGCTAATGCAGGATCACCTACAGAGGAGAAAAAAATACTGTATACTAGGTTTAATACATTTAGAATTTATTTTTATCTCAAGAGTGAGTGACTGAAATGTCAGTTTACATGGTCTGAACACATTAATAGTTACATTTTTACAAAGTTAAAGTTAGCCTGTTAGCCGCTAACATTAGCCAAACAGACCATCACAGAACTTCCAGCATAGAAGTGCTAATATGGACATGTAAACGGTATCTCAATCACCAAAACAAGGTTTTCAATCCAAGAAAATGTTGACCCTTGTGCGGATGTTCATGTAACCCAGCTATCTCTAGGTCTTAGGAGCTTTAACAGACCAGTAAAGCACTGCTCATCTCACAGTTAAATGGCCTATTTTGTAATATTTTTGAGGTCAGATAAACCAAATAAATAAGATGTATCTAAAATGACAGTTCATACAAGACAACACATGCCATTTCCAAATATTGTTCCATTAAACAAGATGAAATGATAATGCAAAGGTTTGAGTTTAAAAGACCACCAGTTCAAACTCAACAAGCACAGTTAAAGACACTCAAATACAGAATATCAAGAATGACGACATGAACACGAATAACTTAATGTTATAGCAGTTTAACAATAGAGACTACAAATCTACAGTTACAATACAGGTACTCTCCATACAGACATGTTTTGCCATTCAGATTTAGGGTTGGATTCTGGGTCATATAGGTATGGCTGGATGTAATTTTCAGTAATAATTAGGCTATTTTTGGTTATATTGGCTGTAGTGCACGTTATCTTGACTGCACACAGGTACCGAAAACTCTGTAAACCTGTATCTGTCTTTTATAAAATATTCAATGCAAACACAAAATGAAGAGCAGGGCCTAAGTGTTACAAATGTAATTGGGCCTCATTCGTTATTTATTTAATGTAACTCAGATTCTGTTCTCTCTGTCACAGCCGCCCCCTAGAACTCTCCGCCCTTTCACCCGCTCCAGATCTAAGAGCGCTGTCCTTCCAGGCACTGAAGCCATGTGAGAGCCCTTCAGCTGTCAGGCCAGCAGACAGAGAAAGAAACAGCAATGCAGACCTTCAGCCACTGTCCTCCGAGATCTAATGAGGTAACCCCGGCTGCAGACACCTCTGACACCTGGCGGATACAGTGGGCTGCTCTGAGACTTTAAACGTATCTGTATATGATTATTATAACTTCGAGTGTTGGCTGGTATGGTTTTGGGAGAAACAAACACATGATTGTTCCTCTGTCGTGCTGTATAATGGTTTTATCCATTTTTAATGAAAATGCTTTTATTTTAATGTTTAAGTTCTTTTTTGGTTGCTTAAATACTGTTAGAATGTAATGAGAAATGTATTTGCACATCAGTCTTGTTTTTGACATGTTCATGTTTTGATAAGAACAGCATTTCTTTGAGAATGTTCTTTTCAGTGCAGACGTAAAAAGGAGAAATATCTACGAGAGCTGGTCTTTCGTCTGATATATCAACCTTCACCATTACCCAAAGCAATCTAAGACAATCATCATTAACAGAAGGTGGATTACTGGAATAATAAACTGTAAGAAAATGATCGCTGTAATCACAAACAATAATGGTTCCAAATAAACACATTTTTAAAAATGTATCATAATTTCTGCTGATGTAAACTCACTGGCCACTTTATTAGGTACAGCTATCTAGGGTTGAACCCCCTTCAGAACTTTCTTCAGAACTGCTTTAATTCTTATTGTAATTAATTTTACAAGGTACTGGAAACATTCCTCCGTGTGCTCCATATTGAGTTGATAGCATCATGGGTTTTCTGCTGCACATCCATGATGATAGTCTCTCGTTCCATTACATCCCAAAGCTGCTCTACTGGATTTACTGGACTGTGGAGGCCATTTGAGTTCAGTGAACTCATTATTATGTTTAAGAAACCAGTCTGAGATTATTAATGCTTGAGACCATCAGCCTCAAGGTTGGACGTGCTGTTTATTCAGAGATGCTCTTCTGCTTACCTCGGTTGTCAGGAATGGTTATTTGAGCTACTGTTGCCTTTTTATCTGCTAGTACCAGTCTGACCATTCTCCTCACACCTCTAGCACCAACCAGGCATTCATGCTCACAGAACTGCTACTCATCGGATATTTTCTTTTTTTTCCTGATCATTCTCTGTAAACCCTAGAGATGGGTTTAAAAATTACAGTAATCTCTAAAAAGCAGTTTCTGAAACACTCAGAGAAGCTCATCTGGCACCAACACTCATGCTACATTCAGTCACTTAAATCACTTTCTTTCCCATTCTGATGCTTACTTCGAACTGCAAAAGATCGTCTTCATCGTGTCGATGAATGCCTGAATGCATTGAGTAGCTGCCGTGTGATTGGCTGATTAAAAAAATAACTAGCAGATGGAAAGGTGTACCTAATAAAGTGGTCGGTGTATATTTCATAATATGTCTGAATGTTACAGTTTTCATGGAGGACTAGTCAGATAAACCAATGTCTATTTATAAAAAAAATGAAGAAATGAAAGGGAACTTCAACAGGAAAAGTACAACAATTAACTAAACAAACCTATGATGAAGAAATAAATGAAAACAACTCAAACGCTTATGCTTTTAATAAATTCCATATAAACAAAAACCGAAAAGAGCATGCAAAGAAAGAAAAAAAACTAACCAACCAAAGGACTAATGATGAAGCAAAGTGGACCAAAAAATCCCCAAAAATCATGAACTATGTATCATGAACTAAACAGGAAACACTTGAAAACAGAACAAAGCCATGCTCAACAAAACAAAAGACTCGAAGACATGAACACTGTTGAACCAGTCCTGTTAACAAGACAAAAGCTCTAACATTGTAGCCTCACACTTCTATTTAAACAACAAATCTTTGAACATGGTCAAGTCAAGCATTCAAGTATTCAAGCATCCTGTCTTACAGAAGAGGTTTTTTGTTGTTGTTGTTTTTTTGTTTTAATTCTCAATCTCAAATCAAAGACCAACAAATGTTCACAAACGAGTTATAATGCGAGCACCTCAATGTTAAAAGCAGTGAATTCTCTTCTAAAGCATGAACGTTGGATTAGTTTGTTTCTACAGTTTTCTCTGAATGACATTCGAGGCATTATTTCCAGTTTGTAGTTAGAGAGGAAAACTTGTCACTTTCTCCAGTTCAGTTATAAAAAGCTAAGAAAAACAAAACAAAACTGCATAGCTCTAAATTACTATTAGACTGTGCAGAAAAGCAGATGTGTCTGATCTTTTAGGAAACTTAACCAATGTTGATTTTACTGACTAGTTTAGATTTCCATTGTTGAAGGAGCGCTCAGCTTGTCTGAAAATAAGCACATTGTTAATAATCTCTTCTAATAAGGTGATGTATATATTAATCGTTAATTTTAAAATCTATTTAGAGTGTTGATCTCAGCTCTGAGTGCGATGTCTCTAGATGAGGGGTGCACATATATGGTTGGTAAGTAAAAGGACACCTCCAGGCCCCTTGCTTGGACAGCTCACTTTAACGCTCTTATGGTGATGAAGCACTTGCTTCAGGATTAGCTTTTGTCATGTTTATCGCCATTACAAAATCATGATAATGTATTGTGATGTTATGATGCAGTGATTTTTGCCGTATCAAACAGTCTTTGGCCTATTTACAGCATGTGAGTCTGCAGTGAATGTTCAGACTATTAGAGCAATTAAAGCGAAACTATGTTGTTTTTTGAGACAGATTTCTGTTTGGTGGTGTTCACAATAGTTTCAACATGTTTGTCATTGATTCAGAGGGTCTGTATTGTCTACATCTGAACTTTGGAAGGTCGAGTATCTGGTCGCAACCAGTTCCTGCTGCTTGATTCCTCCACGCTGTGATAACTGCGCTATCATTTTTATCTCTCCGCGCTCTAATGTAAAGTGAACAAGAGAGCAAATTCTTATAAATTAAGTGGTTTAAAATAACGGGTGTGATTATTTACGCTAGATATCTGTACAGTAGACAAAGTTTGATAGCTTTTTTTTTACTTCAAAGTTTAATTTACATTTGGCTTGTTTCTCCTAAAAGGATTGAGACGTGGTTATGTGATTGACAGCTACACTGAACCAATCACTGTTCAGCGCTGCATGTCTGCTGTCATCACGTCGTGAGAGAGAAGTCATGCTCTCAGCAATAATACTTGAGCAAATCTTCCTCAAACACATGTTTATGCTTTGAAAATGAGTACCTACCTCAGAGATCTGAGAACAGGAGTTTTTTTCCCCAGATAAGTAAAATTAGACAGGGCTAAACCATGCTATGAAAAATGAGGATGTATGGATCATTTATTGACCATCTTCTCACTGTTTTCTAAAGAAATTGTCCACTTAATGGGACACTCTTTTTGTAACCTTTTCTACTTGAATTAATATGTTGTGTGTAACTGTTTTGTAATCTTAAAGTGAGCAGTTGGCCAGATCTGGAGTGACCCATACCTGGAATTTGTGCGCTGGATGTTACCCATCCCAGTGTACACACACAGCAGTGAACAAAGGATAGTATGACCAGAGGCAGCATAGGATTTGCCATCAGATTCCGTGAGAAGACAAGCTGGTGTGGGATGGTGGCCTCCGCTGATTACGCCAGGCTGCTGGCAATGCCCAACCTGCTCTACCTTGGGAATCGAGGCATAACCCCTAGCTACAGCGCCATCAATGGTAACGACAGAAGGGAGACTGGTAAACCTCATTGTGAGAGGTGCCTTCCATCACAACCACCGCAGCATCAACCACCATCACCCCGGAGGAGAAAACGCCATGCTGTCTCTTTTAGAAGATGCACCGTCTCTCCAATGAGAGTCTCTCCAGAGGTCGCATCATCAGTCATCTCATCAGAGTGGACAGAGGATGCACCAGGAAGCAAGAGGAGAGAAGGGCTGGGTCTAGCACTCAAATCCCAGCTCGATTCCTATGATCACCAGAGACTTGCACTTACCAGCTCTTTCAATCGGTAGTCTCAACATGCCCCGGAGCATTCTGAAGAAAACCAGCCTCAATCTTAGTGCAATGCTGGGTATAAAAGTTCAATCCACATAGTCAAAGCCCTAGACATTCGACACAGAAGTAGTGCCTATCCATCAATGCTTTGCATCCAGAGGACCTGAACAGTCGTAACAACACCTAATAAACATACTTAACAGATGGTCTCCAGCAGGAAAAGCGCTCACACTTCATATACACAACACAAGCTTAATTAAACAGACCACTTATTTTGATGAGTTTTAGCACTTATTTTACTTGTAAAATTGTGTGTATGCTTGTCGCTCACACGAGAGAAATTACTCCAATGCAAAAACAGAACTCTTACGCGCAATCTGCTTCTCTTTGTAGTGGGTGTGTGATGATGTAACCAATCAGAGTACGCTCTTGACCTTTTCCAAGTGAAGGTAGAGCAGAGGGACGAAAGACTTGTGGAGACAGACAGAGGCTGAACCAGTTAAGAAAGATGAAAAGGGGAGTAACATGGACTTGTGTTGGTTGCTTGATGATAAGACAGCCTTTGGATTCCGATTTCAGGACCATCTGCTATGGTCTGAGTATGTTTAATGAAAGTCCTGCTAGAAGAACCTTGCAGTCCAGTCTACAGTACCAGAGCCAGCACAAGTAGTGGAGTTGAATGTTCTGTTTAGTACGATAGACTAGAATTAGTTTGGATTCATTTTATTGATGAACAACATTTACTCAGTATTAACTATCACATGGATTCGTCAGCATCAGCAAAAGATGACAACATGTATAATAAAACCATTTATTTTTCTGATCTTCAGACCTTCAGATTGACTCTATCATGGTATTTCTGGTAAGGGTCATTGAGGTACCAGTTTCGTCTCTTCCAGTACCCCGTCGTCATTTTATCCAGTAACTTACACTGAGTTTTATTACAGAAAACGTGCTCCCTCAGGCGCTTCTTCCGGGCGGCAGACTTCTTCCACAGCTTTTTCTTATACCCAGCCTGAAAACAAAGACGCAATGTTAATGAAGACATGATCTATTAGAACCCTGCAGAGGACATGAACAGGAAGTGACATCAGTCCGAACCTTCCTCCTCAGCCACAGGCCACAGTGCAGCCTGAGGAAGCGCTGAGTCACAGACTTGACTGATTTCCTTTTGCCTTTCTTCAGACTGTAGTAGATCAGGCTCCGGTGGGGCTGCAGACTCATGGATGGAATGAGAGGAAGCACACTAAAGGAGAGAGAGGCACAGTGTGACTCTGCTTATTATGATCTGCTTACTATCATATCAAAAACATCGGCAAGGATTCGATGCTTGGTCTCGAGTCAGGATGTAGAGAAACTGGTCTCTATCACCAGCAGGCTGGATTACTGTAATGGTCTCATAACTGGTCTCCCCAAAAAGATCACTAGGCAGCTTCAGCTTGTTCAGAATGCAGCGGCACAGATCCTGACCAGAGCCAGAAAATTGGAGCACCAAACGCCAATCCTCAGGTCTCTACACTGGCTGCCAGTGACATTCAGAATAGAGTTTAAATAGCTGCTGGTCATCTGAGTCACAAAACAGCTCTGCAGCAAAATACATCACAGATATGCTTAGTGTATACAGACCAATCAGAGCTCTTAGATAATTAGGTTCAAATTAGTGCTGTCAATCGATTAAAAAAAACTAACAAATTTTTCACACAATTTTTCTAAATTAATCGCGTAAATGTAAATAATTCAAGTAAATTGAAGACATAGGGACTATTTAAATAAAAAATATGATTGTTTATGGAATTTTTTAACTTGTAACACAGATTTTGTCATGTAAACAACATAGCTGCAAGAAACCATCAATATCCTTCAAATGAACTTTTTCTTCTCTTCTTTGGTGGCTGTTAGTTTGTGGTCTCTTTAGACTCTTGTTTGCCAGGACTCTCTGCCATTAACAGCTCGCTTAGTGAAGAAACTTTAGGTCTTTAAAACTTAGATCAATTGCAGTAGCAATCTTCATCCATGTGATATTAGTGCTGTCCTTCCTTTAAGATAGTCTGAGGTAAAATCATGTTTGAATTTAATTATATGATGATCGTCCTCTGTTCACTCCCTCATTCTCCAGGACATTATGTATTTTACTTACATTACTCATTTTTCAACACCATATTTATTACTTCAACTTTTACATTTTTTTTTTTACACTACTCTGAACTTATTTTTATTTTATGCAGCATACCTTGACAGTGGACATGCTTGCATGCGCACACTTTCAAAACCGCTGCAGTTAATGGAAAGCTGACAGTTCGGTGGAGTTTGAGGGCCGTGCAGGACAGGTGTTCACATGAAAGTAACGTTAGTCTGGTAGCAGCAAATATATTATGAGCACCATCAGTGTGCTTTAACTTGTCCTTGCTTTATCCATTCTCTCACCACTTCGAGACAGTGATCAACACTTGACTCAGCGTGCCGCTGTTCCTCAGTTTTACACAAAGTTAGACCGAATGAATGCAATGTCAACAAAGAGCGCTGTGATTTGAAGTAGCTGTCATTGCTCACAGAAGCCCAGCTGTCCCCCGTGAGCACGATGTGTGTGTCTCGTGCTTTAGTGTGTCCACACTCCGTGCCTTCTCTTCCTCATACAAAGTGCATATGTCTTATTCATGCTTCGTTTAAAACACGTCGACCACAACAAGAAACAGGAAAAACTGAAACCGTGTTAAATGAGGTAATGTTTTTAACGCATTTCAAATTAATTGCATATGCAAAATCATATTGCATTAATTTTGACAGCACTAGTTCAAATCAGTTAGAACTACGTGCTCACTCTAAAGTGTCTGCTTTCAGTTACTATCCTGCCCGCAGCTGGAAAAACCTTCCAGCAGAGATTATGGGAACTAAAACTTTAATCAGAATTATGAACAGACTTAAACTTTCTGTTTTTCTCTTTTTCTATTAAGTTTAATGCTTACACCCTATTCCTTGATTTTTGTTTTATCTCCAATCTGTTTTTATTGATATTTAAAGCCATTTGAGTTCACATTGTGTATGAAAATGTGCTCTACAAATAAAATTTACCTTGCCTTGAAATTTGAAATGATTTAGTTAACTATGGTAGGGCTCCTATTCATTCATATGCGTTAAGTGTAAACACTGCTTATATGTGCACACATAGATACGTAGAGAAAGAAGTCTCACCGGCACAGCAGACCCGTCTGTGGTGTGGAAGCGGTAGTGTGAACAAGAACCGGAGCTCGGAACACAGACGCTGCGCCCTGAATCACAGAGTGAAAGCGCACCGTGTGTTTCTGAGTGAGTCTGAGAGCTGGAGACACAGCATCCCTGCCTAAAACTGACAGGGGTCTCAGGAAACCTGTCCAGAACAGAGGAACACAAGTCAGAGATATCGACCTCACATGAATACAGCATGCTGGAGGACACGATGCGTGAAGGATGAAGAAAATTCAGGCAGTTTACTACAGATTTGTTTTACTCTGAAAGTAAAAATTTTCCACAAGTACACCATAATTGACTAAACGCATGGATTTTAACTGTTACATGTAAGTCACTCTTTTGAATGGTTGTACAGATGTATAACAGATTATTTAAAGCGTGGTGTACCTATGTTAACAGTAGTAAGAACTAACGTTAATGTAAGGATGAAAAACAACACAACTGTCGCTTTGTTTCAGGTATGTATAAAAAACAAATTATAATGTAATACAAATACAAATTAAAATAAATAACGTTAAGCGCATTTTATTAACGTGGGGATAACTTACGCTCCTTGAACACAATTAGCGGTCTTCAAACAACGCAAATAAAAATACTAAAATAACGGCGTTTAAGTCAATGTAAAACAAGTTTAATATTGATTATTAAAACACTGTTTAAAAGAAGTGTTTGTATGCATTTCTGCTGGATTTTACCTGACAGTCCTCTCAAGGTGGCCGCCATCTTTGACGGCACCGACGTCACTCAAACTACAGTGGCCCTGTCAGGACATTTATAACGCGTTAAGGAAATGAAGGGAGGTAGATAAGAAACAGTGGCCTTTTTAGCAATACAGAGGAAGGGAGAAAACCTTGCATTTGATAAACAAAAAAAAAATAAAGTCATTACATAAAAGAAAATAAGTATATATTGAAAGAAAACTCTTTTATGGATCAAAATAAAAGTTTTTTTTTTATTACAACAATCTTTTATTACATAAATACCTTTCATCACTTATGTATTTAATGATTATGAAACACTTTATTATTTATTAAAATGTTAGTTTTCTGAGCTGGTTAAATGACAGTATGCTTTATCTTGTATTGTGTATTAGTAAAAGTACGGTGACAATATGAAACAGCAGGGAAGCATGTTTAATTTCATAGTTTTGCAAAGCTGTTTATTTTACTACAAAAGATTCCTTTTAAAAGTGACAAGTAACAATACATTTAAGAAATAATACTCATTTATAAAACAAAGTACTTCAAGCAGCCCAGCAGGAAGTCAAACGTAGTCGTATCACAAATAAACACAGCTCTATGCTCAACGATACCGTCACTTAACACTGTTCACAAATATCAACCCCCTTACACCTCCAACACTCAATAGTGGATCACATTTGAAAATACATAGAATGGAATAATGAAAACAGTCATAGAAGCATCTCTTTGATGCATGGCCAGAAAAGAACAGTTTTGAATTGGTCTTTAGAAAAGTGCATCTTCATTCTTTAAATATCTCTGAAGATCTAAAGTATGTAGTAGTCAGACGTGAAGTCACCAGCCAGCGTACACCGGCTCTGCGTCACAACGAATCCCGTAGAAGCGACCCGGCGGCCGATCTTTCCTCAGCAGAGGCGTCCGGGCCAGGGACAGCTCGCTGTCAGTATCTCTCCTCCTCCGCAGAACCAAAACGATGATGAAAAGGAGACCAACTGCCCCGGACAACAATGAGAACAAAACAGAATGATTTCAGCTGATTACTGATGAGTACTAAACAAACTCTTTCCTTCTGTAGCTAAAATGAGACACAAAGTGAAAGAGCTCACATCACCAACAAAAAAATCTCACAGCCAATCAGCATTCGAGGAGTGGGTTGTGTTTTTCAGAAACGTTGCTCAGGCTGGGTCCTCTCAGTACCGAAACAATTTAAAACCAATCAGCAGGAGACGATCCAATCAAAAAAAAAAAAAGATAATTTTGTACACGACCCGTTTCCTAACCCGTATGTTTTTCAAATGGTACGCTCGCTGACGTTTCAGCTGTCTAGATGCATAATATTATTGATTAATGGATTGTTTGTTTCGACCCTGTGTTGCAGGAGTGAGGTCCGTTGCGGAGCCGCATGTGTGCAGTGAGTAGTGTAATGTGAGTGATAGTAGATGAGTGACCGCGAATGCAGCACGAGAGGAAGTTCAGAGCAAAAACACTGAACAGTGAGTGCCATCCGGGTCTGTGAGGTGACTGTGCTGCCAAGTAAAACCACTAGAGCATCAAGGAAGAAGTTTATCTCTCATCATTACACAAGTAAAAGATCCCATTAACAACTTCAATCCATTCACGTTGCGCTGCTGTAACAAGCCTTTAACAGCAGAACAGTAACACCTGCTTGAAGAATTGATCAGCAGGTCAACTGAGAGATATAACTATAAGAGACTGATGAGACGTTGTTCCAGAACACACGTGCTTGTTCCCTGTAGTCTCACACTGGTTGATGTAGAACCAATTCCAGAAATCTCTGAATAAAACTTCATTTTACTAAGCCAACGTTCTCTGAGTGTGCCAGGGGAAGCTCGCATCGTGAGCGCATGCAGTCAAGAGTTGAAAAATGATTTCAATTAGAACTGAATAACTACGACCAGAATATCATTGAAAATATTTTTGTATGACTCGTAACCGCGGGCACCTGCTCATTTCGGGTCAACCCATGCATCACTGGTGTTTACCATTACTCCTCAAAGTTTTATTCACTGGAACATGGAGACCAGACAGCAAAGTGTTGGTAGGAAAAATAACTCTTGTAAGAGGAACAGTGTTTAACCCACAATCTCAAAAGGTGACCTTTAGTAACAATCTCCTTCCCGATACAATCCCTAGTAAATCAAGGTCATTTTTATGTGCTACTTAATTTACCACTTTTGGAGGAAACATAATAGGATATTAAGATCAGTTGTAAAAAAATTGTTTTTGAGAACATCTTGATCTTCAGAAACGCAGCATGGGTGTTTTATCCCACGTGGCTCCGAAGATCTTCTTGACACGAAGTTAACAGTCACGAGCACAGGACATAGAAGCACAGGTTGCTATGTGCTCTTTAATCCGTTATCTGCTCTCCATCGACCTCTCCATCATCCTGAAAAATTTAAATTCATTTCATGATGTTTATATTAGAAATTCAATTATTTTGTTGTGCTGAATATTCTGTAAGGTTCTGTTACATATTTGTGTTCCAGCTGCTGCCGTTTCTGATAATATTGGTTCTGTGTGCACTAAAGATAACAATTATGATTCCAAAATGATAGGTTTAGATAATCTGAGAACTTAAAACAATAGCATCATGAATTTCTCCATGCAGACCACACCTGTTTTTCATTAGAAGTGATTAGCCACTTCTTAAGCGGTCGGTTTCAGAATCTGGCCTGCTTCACAAATAAAACATGATTAGAGCTTGAGGTCGAGGTTTTCCTGCGTGTGGCACACTTTCAGGTCTGATTCGGAAAGACGGATGATGTAGTCATTCTCACCTCCTCCTCCTATCACGAGCAGGGCGATGGTTACTGGGGCAAGCTCACAGGTCTCCCCAGCCTTCCGAAAGAAGGTCTCCATGCAGTAACCAGGAGCCAAGCTGCCCTCGGGACAGAAGGCATCAGCTGGACACTGGATGGGATTCACATCAGGACTCTGAGACGAACACGGAGAGGCACATTAAGATTTTGTGTATTTATCTGATGATGATATTAATAATAATAATAATAATAATAAAACACAATCTAAAACCCTAAATCTAGGACGGTTATCTAGAACCAGTTAATCATTTCCGAGGCTCTGCTTCACTATGCCTCCTTTTTGGTAAAACAACTTAAAAAAGACAAACAATTAAAACCATAAACTTGATTCAATTGTGAGCAAAAAACGTTTTCTCCCTTTGCACTGGACTAAAACTCATTGTTTTTGGTGTGTCTAGGGAACTATTGTGTCGAGTGTAAATAGTGAAAAAGAGAATATCTTTTAAAAAAGAGAGTATTTCTAGAAGAAGCGATGACTCACAGGGCAGTAGTGGTTTTCAGGACACAGGTCACAGTCCTCCTGCCCCCAGCGGATCTGATAGAAACCACTGTTACAGATCTGACAAATGTTTTGATGAGATGGCTTGTGCATTCCTAGAAACATAGGTGTCATTCAGGCGTATGGTTGTGCACAGAACAATGGCTTTCTTTGAATTCACCATGAGTCAGCAGGAATAAAATAACTTTCTGTACCTGGGCGACAGGGTGTACATTCCTTAGCAGCCACCTGAAGAGCTTCTGAGCCTGCAGGGCAGACCCGGCACTGTGAACAACTTGAGGAGCTAAAAGAAACACATACAAGAAAAAATCATTAAAACAAAATCAAATTTGGATGAATGAATGAATGATAGATGTCTGAATATTTGTATTTTACAAATTCACATGACCTACAATTATTTAAGAATATGTAGAGATCTGAATCAAGAGAAAGAATAAGAGAAATCAAATTGCGCACAAGTTTTTGAAGCTGGAATGATTTTTTGCAACATATTATCAGTCATTTAACTGGAATAATAAAAAACTTTTTGTTGTGGAATGATGTTCAGAAAAGAAGCATACTTGCAGAACATGCCTTGTGGACATGGGCTACATGATGTTGAGTTCTGTAAAGGTGTGTAGAATCCTGCACCAAGAAATAAAAAAATTAACATCTGTAACGTTTCACTTTTAGGTTGCATACGAGTGTTGCGGTTAGCACAGTTGCTTCTCAGCAAGGGTCATTTTCTTTCAAAAATAAGAACAGATGATAACATCAGACATTAATTCCCTTTTATATTATTATTATTTTAAAGTAATGCAACACAACTATAAAAAAGAAACTAATTTTTGCTAAAAGGCTATTATAATCTGAGCAACATTTCCTAGATAGGGTTATGTTTTTGTACTTTTTGTTAAATGTGGCTTCTGAAAAGTTCTCCAACTGGAAAGAGAAAAAAGGAATTAGAACTCGTGTTTAAACCCTCTGTAGATTTTTCACACATTACAGGAACTTACAGGAGTCTTACCAGAGCAAACAACTTTGATTTGATGAACTATGACATTTGATTTTATGAACTAAATGATAAGTATGTCAATGTATTTTACAATGTTTCAAACAATGGATCAATTAGAGGTCAAATGCCATCAATTGAATTTCAAAATATTAGAATATTACCTTCAACCTATAATATAACATTGAGCTACTCAATTATGGGAAAATGATGAACACAATAATTTAAGTAATAATTAAAATCACAAATATTTTAAATAATTATTCTTGTCTTTGTAAATACACTTCATTACCAATAATTTAAACATAGTTTTCCAGAGATATTTAAATAAATAACTGGTCAAACTTGATGCAATGTCTCTATAAATAAAACACAGAAGGAGAAGTTAGCAATGACAACCATAATTCATAAAATGTTAAAAACTATTTTGTTCCTCAAAGTGTGAACCAGCAAAAGCACAGAGATTGAGAATCTGAATTTGCAATCAAAAGAGTGTTTCTGAGAGAAGCTATTGGTTGTTTTAAGCAGTAATGTTTTTGGGGTTGACTACAGACTGTGGCTCCTTTGTCACTTACGCATTAAAAGCAATTAGCGAATCTGGAGAAAGGTAAACTTTAACTAAATGGATTAGTAGCATGTTGTCTAAATTACACAAATTAAAAGATCTCTCATATTTTTAAGAGTGAGTTATTGAGCTGGATCCTTCATGTCTGCTCCTAACTTTCGTGAAGTCAGATGAGCTGTGCTGCTAGCTAATGCTCTCACAGAACAATAGAGTGGATTTAAAAATATCTCACTTAAGAAATTGATCGATATGAAACTAAAGCTGTTCACAAAGAGTCCGTTTGACTGGTCAAAAGTGTGAATGATTGGAGAAACCCTGGGAACCTTTAATAAATAAATATTCTGCTTTCTTTAAAACTTTTCTCCAGTTTGAACATTTACATAAGCTGTTCTAGAGTATAATTTAATATCAATTGTTGCTAAAAAGCATTTCTTTCATAAAGTATCGGGTTCTTAATGGGCATGTGTAAAATTCTACATTTGTTTCAGGAACAATGTTTGAAACTAAATTGGAATTAATTCAACCAGTGGCATGTCTAGGCATCTGTCAATACTGGATGGAGATAGAGGAACAGTAACATCTGTATGAAACTAGTGATGTAATCATTTGTGATATGTTCTGTAATAATACATTTTTAAAAACAATTCAGTTGTCGATCATGAAATTATTTTAATTCCAATAATACTGTTGGCTCTCAAATCAATGATCTCAATCCAACTAAAGAATTGAATCATGTCAAGAGGTCATTCTTGTCGAATTTGTAAAGAAAGTAGTCTATGGAGGACAAAAAGTGCCAGATTTAATAAATAAATGTATAATAAATTAAATAAAGTAAACGTGCTATTTTTGTCCTTTATAGTAGTGAAAATAAGTCAAGAAAAAAATCTAGCTTGTTAACAAAATGTGTTGTTTTCTTTTCACAAAACAGCTATCATTTTGCCAAGATCAGCAAAGTTTTTACCATGCTAATTAAATGGTTTGTGGTAGACTTTTATTCACAATGAGAGTCAAGGTAGCACAACCAAAGGTAGTTAGCACTCTCGAATCCAATAAACTAGCGTAGTCCTGCTCTCAAAAGAACTTGAAAGCCCAGAGGTTTGAATCCTGACCCCACCCCAACCTCACTTCCTTTTTTCTTTCCTGCAACAGTTAAGTGTTGAGCTGAGAGTCTGGAGTGACCAGATTCAGACGCCTGAAAAAGTCAGAGCCAATAACAAGTTTGCTTACATTTTTTTTCTCTGAAACTCAGTTGTCCATTAAAACTCAAAAAAAAAAAAAAAAAAAAACATCCAAAAACATGGCTTCAAATATCACTTTCATGGTCACCTTTACAGTTGAAAATCTGTGTGCTTCCCCAACTCCACTGATGAGCACACAGTTAAATAACACATTTGGCTTCAGCATTTCCCATCAACAAAATGAACGAAAGATATAAACAATTCAATGTTAGCTCCAACCAAGCAGCAACCTCCTGATTTTTTTCTCGATGTGTAACAGGAAGTGACTGATCTGCAGGTCCCTGAGCGGCCACTTGAGGCTGACTCTCGATGTGAGCAGGTTCTCATTCACTCCTATGTTAAGATTGAACAACTTTAGAGCTGAAAAAACATGTTTCCACCCCTGGCTCCATTAAATGTTTTATATTCCGATCGCTAGTTTTGGCCTTCATGAACACTCTATGGCTTAATACACCTTAATACAAAATGGGAGAGTAAGTCTTTAGAATTATCTCTATGAGGACAGAGAATTTTAAAACTGAGAAAAGCAAAGGCGATAACTTTTTTTAAACAAACAGTCTGAAAGAAATAACTTTCCCACCAATCAGCAAATAGTTTTGCATTTACAAATAACAAAGCTGTTGTTACCGGGGGTGCAGGGTCTGCAGGAGACAGAGCCGCTGCTATTGCTATAGGCTCCTATTGGACAACTCCGACACACAGGACTTCCAGTAGAACTAAAATCAACAAATAACACAGGTCAAAATGTGAGGTACTTGGCAGTGATGTATCGTTTAAGTTGTGACACTCCTCTCACTTGCTGTAAAATCCAGAAGAGCAGGGAAGACAGGTCTCCTGTCCTGCCAGAGTCTGATAGAACCCTGGCAGACAGAGCAGACATGCTTGAGGAGACACACACAGGCCTGATTCCGGACAGCATGAGCACAGCAGAGTTTCTGAGGACACACACAGAAAGCATGGGACATCAGAGCATTTAGGACAAAACAGAGAAAAAAAAAAGAGAGCAAAATGTATAAATATCAACACCTGATCTCATCCCCTTTATAACACAACCTCTGAAACCTTGCTTTTCCAGGTGTTTGAGCACAAATGAATGTTCTCGACGTTTATCCATTGTTGAAATGTTCTGCAGACGAGCCCTGCCTTCGGTATGACTGAGTGAATTGAAATAGCTATGCGTTCTGCTTAGCTTGATTCACAATTTGAAATGGCATATATGCATTTGAACTTTAGCTGCTTTATTTGGGGAAAATTATAAATCACAATTAATATGGAAATAATTTGAAACTATTATTTCTTCATGATTCTTGTATGTTTTATACATGGTATAACTTGATTTACTATTCACTTTATTCATGTCTTTACATTAACAAAACATGATAGAAAAAAGACGATGACCTTTTAAGTGAAAAAATTGCAGAGCAATTTCCTTTCATTTCAATATGTGGATTAATTTGGACATTTAATGACAGAAGATTTGTTTTTATTATCGAACATAAAGATGACACTTCTTCCATGCGGTAGATTTAGCTTTTTCTCTTGGCAAAATATTTATTACAGGTTTTTAATTTATTTTAGCTTCAGCTGAAGAGCTTTTGCTCTCTCATGGTCAAAAGAGGCTAACATTAGCAGCAAGCGCTAACCACTCACAGCTACACATTCACTCTTTCTGTGCGTCACAAACTCTGAAACATCCGCCGCAAGCTGTAACTGAATGTTCTAGATTAGAAAGAACTTCTCTGCGCATAAGGTGTTTGTTTTCTTTATGGAGTGATGATCTCTGCCATTTATTGCACATTATATGTTCAGTAACCTTTAACTGAACAACAGTGATTCTACATAAATGATTTATCTGCCACCACAGATATAAAAAATGTAGCACAATCCCTGTCGAGTTGTGTTCTTCCTGAAAGTCTGAGACAACCGGCTTCAGAAGTACACATGTGCAGGCATAAAGTTCATAATACAGAAAGGAATAGTTTATTGTAGATAAAATGTTTTTTGATCATTAAGGCTGGAAATCGATATCTTTATCAAAATTCGGTTGATTGCACAGCCCTAATTTAAACCGCAACTGACCAACAGAAAAAAGTGGAATTGTATTTCATGCAATGTTGTGATTGTTAATAAAACCCGTTTTTAAAAAATGTAAGACCTTTTTGAGACGTTAACAAAAAAACCTTTTCTTTTCTGCCTAAAAGAAGGAATTAGTTCACGATCATGGTTGTGTGATCTCGGATGTGTTTTTTTAAACACTAGAAATTAGAAGAAAATACTTAGAGATCTAAAAGCAGGTAAAACAGCTCGCACCATTATCGTAGTAAGAGCCGGGCGAGCAGGCAGCGCAGGTGGAGGTGTTGAGCACGGAGCAGGTGGGTCCAGTGGTGGAGGGAAGGACGGTGCTCGGGGTCACAGCGGCTGTGGTGATGGTCTCAGCAGGACTCAGGGTTGTCTGACCCTTCACTAGCCCTGCATTCCATAACCATAAAGATGATCTTGAGAGAATAATTCAGCTCAAAGAGTTATGCAATCCAGGCATTAAATTTTGATTCTATCTGCTGTGTTGCTGAAAACAGATGACGGTAACTCTGAATCTAAACTCTGTTAGCTGTACCAAAAAAATGTGTTATAGATGGAGTTTGACAATCAGCAGTCTGAATGCTTTATCTTAAGATCTTCAAAAATTGGAATAAAGGTCAACTAATTTCCCCTTTATCCAATGTACTTTATTTCTATAGTACATTTTACAAACAGAAAAATTTCCAAAGTGCTGCACAAAGCAGTTCTTAAAAGAGATTAAAGTTTTAACTCCTAAAACAATATTTAAAAAGAATAAAACGAGTATGACAAACAGGCAAACAGGTATCTATTTAAAAGATCATTCGCTGACAACACATACTTATGTTCTTGATCCCGCCTCATTGGACATTTGTTTTCAAAACACGACCTCTAGTCAAAAAATATGATAAAACATTTGTGTTTTGTGTGAAGTGGAGGGAAAAGTAATATCCAAAACAATCCCGAGTCTAGCATCAAGCTGGCCAATCCAACATGTGCTGCTTAAAAATGACACCAAGTTTTAATTTTGGTTAAAGCTAAAATTGTAAAACTACTGTAGTTGATGATTAATGAATAGATAAACACATTTATGTTTTTATAGTAAATGTGACATCAAAAACACTGGGATATATGTCGATTTATCTTGTTAGGATAGGGGCCCCTAAACAGCATAAAGCCCTTGGGACCGCAGGATCCAATGTATCCCTAACTAATTCTACATATTGTTGTAAACCATGTTTGTATAGTTATGGCATGTTTTTGATGGTCTTATACAATGCTTTAATTACCCTTGAAGCAAAAAACAAAAACAGGAACATGGAGATCAATTTAATTTACATAAATCTCTTTGATTTAATATGTTTCAATATTTTGTTGTATTTCTGAACTATCTTGACAACATGTCTTTTGGATTTTGGTTTAAAATGCCACCAAATGTTCACCAAGACCCTAGAGCCACTCTGTGTCTGCATTCTCGCTTTGCACTAGTGTTAACTCTGATAACACATAAGAGGAAACTAAGTGATTAGTGTTTAATTCCAAAGGAATTTTGTCTGCTATTGTTTCTGATAAGTTTAATTTTAGGTCTTTACTCAAAGCTTATAATCATCATCACATGTGCTTCATTTCCCCTGAAGTCTGTTTAACGTTGTCTGCTGGTTTGGAGAGTAAATGGTGCACAGTGGTTGTTGACCAGGAGCAAAAAAGCAAACAGAGTCCTTATTGTGAATGTAATCACATTAGCCATGAGGCCGGTCACCCAACCAGCCACTGGAAAAATATAATTACTCAGACGCTGTAGTCATATGACTTGATTTCTCTCCAGAAACCATTTCACACATTCACTGCTGAGAAATGTAGAAAACTTTGAGTACTTGTAATCGACGAGTAGTTTATTGAATGCCTTTAAAATACACTGTGCATTAAAACTGTAAAATCACAATGGGTCATGATTTATAGATTTCATAAGTTCAAATTATTGAGAAAAAGTCCATACTTGTGGCAGGTAATAAAAGGAAGAAAATTGTTGGGAAACCCGCTAAATAAAATATTAACAGTATGTATGTATTGACATTGGCATGCAAAATAAAAAAATATATTAACAATTTATTATAATACATTAAACTGTACGAACTTAAATAACCCAGTTTGTTGCTAGTACTCTTTTTCAAGTTTTACTGTATTTCAATACTCAAAAGACTGCACATACACAAAATTTTATCCTCAAACAATACATTTTAAAAACTTTTTAGGCCCATTTTTAATTAGCAAACTATTAGTACATTTTGCTTAAATGTGCACTATTAACATTTTTTAGTTGTTTTAGAGTCATCATTTAAGCTACCAAAAATGAGATAACAAAATTACATAAAAGCCCGCTAAAACAAACCACGCGTGAAAACAAAGGACTCTATTAATTCAGATCGTTAACGAGTTCCCTTCCAAAGTTACCAGACAATGTTTTTAACAAAACGTTTATGAATGACCAAAAGAGAGTTTGTTTCGAGTAATAATTAGAGCTACTCACCCAAAACCCAAGCAATACCGAGCAGCGAGCAAACTCCCAAACGCCCCATGTTTCAGAGATTTACCTCAGGAGCTCAAGCACGTGTCTATCCATCAGAACTCGTCTGTAAGATGAGCAGAGCTCTCTGTAAAGAGCAGAGGAACCTCTCTGTATCTGTGAGAGGAGCAGAGCTCTCTGTAAAGAGCAGAGGAACCTCTCGGTATCTGTGAGAGGAGCAGAGCTCTCTGTAAAGAGCAGAGGAACCTCTCGGTATCTGTGAGAGGAGCAGAGCTCTCTGTAAAGAGCAGAGGAACCTCTCGCTATCTGTGAGCGGAGCAGAGGAACCTCTCGGTATCTGTGAGAGGAGCAGAGCTCTCTGTAAAGAGCAGAGGAACCTCTCTGGGTATCTGTGAGAGGAGCAGAGGAACCTCTCGGTATCTGTGAGAGGAGCAGAGCTCTCTGTAAAGAGCAGAGGAACCTCTCGCTATCTGTGAGAGGAGCAGAGGAACCTCTCGGTATCTGTGAGAGGAGCAGAGCTCTCTGTAAAGAGCAGAGGAACCTCTCGCTATCTGTGAGCGGAGGACTCCTCTGGTTCTCTTCTCACTGGGTCTCGTCGGTGTCATATGACGCTAACATGTGATCGCGGGAATTCCTAAACACTGGCTGGAGTGTAAAATTAAGCCTTAAACCAACTTTAGCCTCATAGGTGTCCAACCCCAGCACCCCTCGATCACGAGGAAATCGATATACGAAGTGGTAAAAAAGTAACTCTCGGAGTTTCACTATTTGAGATTCAAGATCCCGCCCTTTAAACTTTAAACCGACAGAACTGTAACTGTACCATTAACTGTATAGAACAAAGAGGTAGCATTAGCTATGCTCTCCATTTCTCTGCCCTGGCTCATAACTAACCCTTAGCGCTTCTGCTTTCCTTTTATGTTTGACAGTGTAAAAGGCTGAAACTGTATCAATTGGGACACCTGTTAAAAACCCATAAAAACATGTGCCATACACGAGTCTATGTAAATGGTCTAAAATCATGCATTGTTCATTTAAAACTAGCTTATATGTATATGGTTATTGGCTTTATTATTTTATAAATGTTTTATATTGACTTTTTCTGATCTGTATAAACACTAGTGATTTGAAATCTCAATATAGGCTGGATTTGAAATATAATTTGAATTAAAGCTGCAAGCAGCGATGGGCGGGCCCTCGCACGATGCATCCGCGGGATCCAAAGAGGCCGCCCCCTGGTCTTACGTTTTTTTTGTCATGTACATTAAGTTAAATTTGTAAGAGATACAGCAACAAATACATTCATTTCCCTTGCAATTCATACAGCCAGCAGGAGGCGCTATGAGTGTATCATCAAGTAAGCATATCTACTTGTTCTGAGGGGTTAGCTCATCATTCCATACATTTTTTACATTCACTGCCTATTGACAACAGCTATTTTAAACACATTTCAGAAAGCCTCCAGGTGGCGCTATAACAGTCTCATGCCATGAGCATATTATTCCATTAAGAATTACCAGCTCATCATTCAAATTTTTTGTCATGTACATTGAGTTAAATATGTAAGAGATACAGCAAAAAATACATTAGTATCCCTTGGAATTCATACAGCCAGCAGGAGGCGCTATGATTGTATCATCAAGTAAGCATATCTACTTGTTCTGAGGGGTAAGCTCATAATTCCATAAATTTTTTACATTCACTGCCTATTGACAACAGCTATTTTAAACACATTTCATAAAGCCTCCAGGTGGCGCTATAACAGTCTCATGCCATGAGCATATACATCAATTTAGAAATACCAGCTCATCATGCAAATTTATTGTCATGTACATTGAGTTAAATATATCAGAGATACAGCAACAAATACATTAGTATCCCTTGGAATTCATACAGCCAGCAGGAGGCGCTATGAGTGTATTATCAAGTAAGCATATCTACTTGTTCTGAGAGGTGAGCTCATCATTCCATACAATTTTTACATTGATTGGACGAAGTATGTGAGAGCTACAGTAACAAGTACATTCATCCCCATACATTTGAGAAAGCTCAAATTCGAAGCGGTGCCACAGAAAGACCGTGCGACGAACTTCTGCGTTTTTGATAACTTTTGGTCTATACTGTCTTAAGAGTCACCAGACAAATTTTCAGCTCGATCTGGCAATTTTCCTAGGAGGAGTTCGTTAAAATGCGAGATGAGCTGTTTTCGCATACTAGGTGGCGCTGCAAAGCTGTCGTTTAAAGTAAAGTTGTACAAACAGTGTCAGACTACTATATTTATTGAGGATGAGGTTTAGGCAAAATTTGGTGGGGTTTGTAACATGTTTAGGGTGTCAAAACAGCTAAAACATCTATTTTAGTAACATTCAAGGGGGCGCTGTGGAGGCACTCTTAGAGCGACGTCATATTGCGGCCTATCATTTTATTCAGCCTTCCAAGCTCATCATGTCAGGCCGTTTTCGTGGACAACGGACAAACTAGAACGGAGATATACTCAAAAATATGTCAATTTTCGGCACATTTTTGAAGGGGGAAATTCGTGGGGGCGCCACCCAAAGACCATTTTACGTACTGCTGCGCTTTTGATAACTTTTCATCCTAAATGTCTCCCGAGTAATCACACCAATTTTCAGCTCGATCTGGCAATTTTCCTAGTAGGAGTTCGTCAATGTGCAAGGTGATGTTTTTTCAAAATTATGGGTTTTTTTCAAAATGACCGACTTCCTGTACGATTTGGCGAAAACCTGTCAGAGACTTTTGTACTTGGCTAGAGGTGGTACATATGTGTACCGATTTTCGTGACTGTAGGTCGAACTGGCAGGGGGACCCCGGTTTTTCAAGGGGGCGCTGTAGAGCCATTTTTTATGCTACGATCACGCCGACTTTGCCAGATCGCAATTTTTAGCGAGCTTGACCTTAGTGCCGAATTTGGTGAGTTTTCGAGCACGCCTACTAGGTGAATTTTGCGAGTTTGGCGGCAGATAAAGAATAATAATAATAATTAAAGCTGCAAGCAGCGATGGGCGGGCCCTCGCACGATGCATCCGCGGGATCCAAAGAGGCCGCCCCCTGGTCTTACGTTTTTTTTGTCATGTACATTAAGTTAAATTTGTAAGAGATACAGCAACAAATACATTCATTTCCCTTGCAATTCATACAGCCAGCAGGAGGCGCTATGAGTGTATCATCAAGTAAGCATATCTACTTGTTCTGAGGGGTTAGCTCATCATTCCATACATTTTTTACATTCACTGCCTATTGACAACAGCTATTTTAAACACATTTCAGAAAGCCTCCAGGTGGCGCTATAACAGTCTCATGCCATGAGCATATTATTCCATTAAGAATTACCAGCTCATCATTCAAATTTTTTGTCATGTACATTGAGTTAAATATGTAAGAGATACAGCAAAAAATACATTAGTATCCCTTGGAATTCATACAGCCAGCAGGAGGCGCTATGATTGTATCATCAAGTAAGCATATCTACTTGTTCTGAGGGGTAAGCTCATAATTCCATAAATTTTTTACATTCACTGCCTATTGACAACAGCTATTTTAAACACATTTCATAAAGCCTCCAGGTGGCGCTATAACAGTCTCATGCCATGAGCATATACATCAATTTAGAAATACCAGCTCATCATGCAAATTTATTGTCATGTACATTGAGTTAAATATATCAGAGATACAGCAACAAATACATTAGTATCCCTTGGAATTCATACAGCCAGCAGGAGGCGCTATGAGTGTATTATCAAGTAAGCATATCTACTTGTTCTGAGAGGTGAGCTCATCATTCCATACAATTTTTACATTGATTGGACGAAGTATGTGAGAGCTACAGTAACAAGTACATTCATCCCCATACATTTGAGAAAGCTCAAATTCGAAGCGGTGCCACAGAAAGACCGTGCGACGAACTTCTGCGTTTTTGATAACTTTTGGTCTATACTGTCTTAAGAGTCACCAGACAAATTTTCAGCTCGATCTGGCAATTTTCCTAGGAGGAGTTCGTTAAAATGCGAGATGAGCTGTTTTCGCATACTAGGTGGCGCTGCAAAGCTGTCGTTTAAAGTAAAGTTGTACAAACAGTGTCAGACTACTATATTTATTGAGGATGAGGTTTAGGCAAAATTTGGTGGGGTTTGTAACATGTTTAGGGTGTCAAAACAGCTAAAACATCTATTTTAGTAACATTCAAGGGGGCGCTGTGGAGGCACTCTTAGAGCGACGTCATATTGCGGCCTATCATTTTATTCAGCCTTCCAAGCTCATCATGTCAGGCCGTTTTCGTGGACAACGGACAAACTAGAACGGAGATATACTCAAAAATATGTCAATTTTCGGCACATTTTTGAAGGGGGAAATTCGTGGGGGCGCCACCCAAAGACCATTTTACGTACTGCTGCGCTTTTGATAACTTTTCATCCTAAATGTCTCCCGAGTAATCACACCAATTTTCAGCTCGATCTGGCAATTTTCCTAGTAGGAGTTCGTCAATGTGCAAGGTGATGTTTTTTCAAAATTATGGGTTTTTTTCAAAATGACCGACTTCCTGTACGATTTGGCGAAAACCTGTCAGAGACTTTTGTACTTGGCTAGAGGTGGTACATATGTGTACCGATTTTCGTGACTGTAGGTCGAACTGGCAGGGGGACCCCGGTTTTTCAAGGGGGCGCTGTAGAGCCATTTTTTATGCTACGATCACGCCGACTTTGCCAGATCGCAATTTTTAGCGAGCTTGACCTTAGTGCCGAATTTGGTGAGTTTTCGAGCACGCCTACTAGGTGAATTTTGCGAGTTTGGCGGCAGATAAAGAATAATAATAATAATAATAATTAAAGCTGCAAGCAGCGATGGGCGGGCCCTCGCACGATGCATCCGCGGGATCCAAAGAGGCCGCCCCCTGGTCTTACGTTTTTTTTGTCATGTACATTAAGTTAAATTTGTAAGAGATACAGCAACAAATACATTCATTTCCCTTGCAATTCATACAGCCAGCAGGAGGCGCTATGAGTGTATCATCAAGTAAGCATATCTACTTGTTCTGAGGGGTTAGCTCATCATTCCATACATTTTTTACATTCACTGCCTATTGACAACAGCTATTTTAAACACATTTCAGAAAGCCTCCAGGTGGCGCTATAACAGTCTCATGCCATGAGCATATTATTCCATTAAGAATTACCAGCTCATCATTCAAATTTTTTGTCATGTACATTGAGTTAAATATGTAAGAGATACAGCAAAAAATACATTAGTATCCCTTGGAATTCATACAGCCAGCAGGAGGCGCTATGATTGTATCATCAAGTAAGCATATCTACTTGTTCTGAGGGGTAAGCTCATAATTCCATAAATTTTTTACATTCACTGCCTATTGACAACAGCTATTTTAAACACATTTCATAAAGCCTCCAGGTGGCGCTATAACAGTCTCATGCCATGAGCATATACATCAATTTAGAAATACCAGCTCATCATGCAAATTTATTGTCATGTACATTGAGTTAAATATATCAGAGATACAGCAACAAATACATTAGTATCCCTTGGAATTCATACAGCCAGCAGGAGGCGCTATGAGTGTATTATCAAGTAAGCATATCTACTTGTTCTGAGAGGTGAGCTCATCATACCATACAATTTTTACATTGATTGGACGAAGTATGTGAGAGCTACAGTAACAAGTACATTCATCCCCATACATTTGAGAAAGCTCAAATTCGAAGCGGTGCCACAGAAAGACCGTGCGACGAACTTCTGCGTTTTTGATAACTTTTGGTCCATACTGTCTTAAGAGTCACCAGACAAATTTTCAGCTCGATCTGGCAATTTTCCTAGGAGGAGTTCGTTAAAATGCGAGATGAGCTGTTTTCGCATACTAGGTGGCGCTGCAAAGCTGTCGTTTAAAGTAAAGTTGTACAAACAGTGTCAGACTACTATATTTATTGAGGATGAGGTTTAGGCAAAATTTGGTGGGGTTTGTAACATGTTTAGGGTGTCAAAACAGCTAAAACATCTATTTTAGTAACATTCAAGGGGGCGCTGTGGAGGCACTCTTAGAGCGACGTCATATTGCGGCCTATCATTTTATTCAGCCTTCCAAGCTCATCATGTCAGGCCGTTTTCGTGGACAACGGACAAACTAGAACGGAGATATACTCAAAAATATGTCAATTTTCGGCACATTTTTGAAGGGGGAAATTCGTGGGGGCGCCACCCAAAGACCATTTTACGTACTGCTGCGCTTTTGATAACTTTTCATCCTAAATGTCTCCCGAGTAATCACACCAATTTTCAGCTCGATCTGGCAATTTTCCTAGTAGGAGTTCGTCAATGTGCAAGGTGATGTTTTTTCAAAATTATGGGTTTTTTTCAAAATGACCGACTTCCTGTACGATTTGGCGAAAACCTGTCAGAGACTTTTGTACTTGGCTAGAGGTGGTACATATGTGTACCGATTTTCGTGACTGTAGGTCGAACTGGCAGGGGGACCCCGGTTTTTCAAGGGGGCGCTGTAGAGCCATTTTTTATGCTACGATCACGCCGACTTTGCCAGATCGCAATTTTTAGCGAGCTTGACCTTAGTGCCGAATTTGGTGAGTTTTCGAGCACGCCTACTAGGTGAATTTTGCGAGTTTGGCGGCAGATAAAGAATAATAATAATAATAATAATTAAAGCTGCAAGCAGCGATGGGCGGGCCCTCGCACGATGCATCCGCGGGATCCAAAGATGCCGCCCCCTGGTCTTACATTTTTTTTCTCATGTACTTTAAGTAAAATATGTAAGAGATACAGCAACAAATACATTAATTTCCCTTGGAATTCATACAGCCAGCAGGAGGCGCTATTAGTGTATCATCAAGTAAGCATATCTACTTGTTCTGAGGGGTAAGCTCATCATTCCATACATTTTTTACATTCACTGCCTAATGACAACAGCTATTTTAAACACATTTCAGAAAGCCTCCAGGTGGCGCTATAACAGTCTCATGCCATGAGCATATTATTCCATTTAGAACTACCAGCTCATCATGCAAATTTTTTGTCATGTACATTGAGTTAAATATGTGAGAAATATAGCAACAAATACGTTAGTATCCCTTGGAATTCATACAGCCAGCAGGAGGCGCTATGAGTGTATCATCAAGTAAGCATATCTACTTGTTCTGAGGGGTTAGGTCATCATTCCATACATTTTTTAAATTAATTGCCTATTGACAACAGCTATTTTAAACACATTTCAGAAAGCCTCCAGGTGGCGCTATAACAGTCTCATGCCATGATCATATTATTCCATTAAGAATTACCAGCTCATCATGCAAATTTTTTGTCATGTACATTGAGTTAAATATGTAAGAGATACAGCAAAAAATACATTAGTATCCCTTGGAATTCATACAGCCAGCAGGAGGCGCTAAGATTGTATCATCAAGTAACCATATCTACTTGTTCTGAGGGGTAAGCTCATAATTCCATAAATTTTTTACATTCACTGCCTATTGACAACAGCTATTTTAAACACATTTCATAAAGCCTCCAGGTGGCGCTATAACAGTCTCATGCCATGAGCATATACATCAATTTAGAAATACCAGCTCATCATGCGAATTTTTTGTCATGTACATTGAGTTAAATATATCAGAGATACAGCAACAAATACATTAGTATCCCTTGGAATTCATACAGCCAGCAGGAGGCGCTATCAGTGTATCATCAAGTAAGCATATCTACTTGTTCTGAGAGGTGAGCTCATCATACCATACAATTTTTACATTGATAGGATGAAGTATGTGAGAGGTACAGTAACAAGTACATTCATCCCCATACATTTGAGAAAGCTCAAATTCGAAGCGGTGCCACAGAAAGACCGTGCGACGAACTTCTGCGTTTTTGATAACTTTTGGTCCATACTGTCTTAAGAGTCACCAGACAAATTTTCAGCTCGATCTGGCAATTTTCCTAGGAGGAGTTCGTTAAAATGCGAGATGAGCTGTTTTCGCATACTAGGTGGCGCTGCAAAGCTGTCGTTTAAAGTAAAGTTGTACAAACAGTGTCAGACTACTATATTTATTGAGGATGAGGTTTAGGCTAAATTTGGTGGGGTTTGTAACATGTTTAGGGTGTCAAAACAGCTAAAACATCTATTTTAGTAACATTCAGGGGGGCGCTGTAGAGCTACTCTTAGAGCGGTGTCACATTGCGGCCTATCACTTTATTCAGCCTTCCAAGCTCATCATGTCAGGCCGTTTTCGTGGACAACGGACAAACTAGAACGGAGATATACTCAAAAATATGTCAATTTTCGGCACATTTTTGAAGGGGGAAATTCGTGGGGGCGCCACCCAAAGACCATTTTACGTACTGCTGCGCTTTTGATAACTTTTCATCCCAAATGTCTTCTGAGTAACCACACCAATTTTCAACCGGATCAGACATTTTACCTAGTAGGAGTTCGTCAATGTGCAAGGTGATGTTTTTTCAAAATTATGGGTTTTTTTCAAAATGGCCGACTTCCTGTACGATTTGGCGAAAACCTGTCAGAGACTTTTGTACTTGGCTAGAGGTGGTGCATATGTGTACCGATTTTCGTGACTGTAGGTCGAACTGGCAGGGGGACCCCGGTTTTTCAAGGGGGCGCTGTAGAGCCATTTTTTATGCTACGATCACGCCGACTTTGCCAGATCGCAATTTTTAGCGAGCTTGACCTTAGTGCCGAATTTGGTGAGTTTTCGAGCACGCCTACTAGGTGAATTTTGCGAGTTTGGCGGCAGATAAAGAATAATAATAATAATAATAATAATAATCCTAACAGATACAATAGGGCTTCGCCGCACAGCTTCGCTGGCGTGCTCGGGCCCTAATAATAATCCTAACAGATACAATAGGGCTTCGCCGCACAGCTTCGCTGGCGTGCTCGGGCCCTAATAATAATCCTAACAGATACAATAGGGCTTCGCCGCACAGCTTCGCTGGCGTGCTCGGGCCCTAATAATAATAATAATCCTAACAGATACAATAGGGCTTCGCCGCACAGCTTCGCTGGCGTGCTCGGGCCCTAAAAATACAACAATATCGAATTTAGTAGAACTGCACGACTCATGAGTCTATTGTGTAACGTTACAATACTACTAACTACTTGTAAAACTAGCTATTTTTTGTTAACAATATTACTATTTCTTACCTATATATGTACTTATGACATGAAAACTAAAATAAATGCAATGTCTTTGAAATTCTAAAACTTTTATAAACGATGAGAAATTACATTGATTTATTCAATTACATTTATGGCTCTCTTTCGCATTTAATGTATATAACATAGATTTAAATTGCAAGCCCATATGTTTTAGCAGAAAGAAAGGCTCTGAGTTTGGGTAAATTACCCTCTTCCTCCTCGACAAATCCTTAAAACAAAATAGTCAACTCTCCTCAGAGTTGTCATGAAGGACATAACTAGCGATAGGAAGAATAAAAAGCAAAACCTCAAGGAACTAGGTTTAAACTTGTATTTTCAGCTGTAAAGTCAGGCATTTTTAACATGAGTGAAAATGAAACTCTGCGCTCTTCCGGGCCCCAGTCTCCGGTGGTCAGTCGAGCATTACAAGTCCAGTCACTTACTCTTGCGCATCGAGAGGAAAAAGAGAGGTTGCCGCTTGATCTGTCATTCATTCGTGGCATGTGTGATGTTTCGTAGGTAAGGGAGGCTACAAATGGGGATGGTCACCCACATCATCATCGGAGTTTATTCCTGGTAACCAAAAATGGGTGCAGAGAGGTGGGGCATGGAGGTGGGGTTTCAATTAAATAAATCTTATACAAAAAAATGTAAATAGCAATCTGTATAAATACATTGCAGTGTGGACAGCTGCAAAGTCGTGCACTTTAAACATAGGAGTAAAATGGCATATGGGCAAAACAGATATTGGTTACCTCGTGCTGCAGTCTGCAAAAATTACTTTTCTTTTTTTAATAAAATCAAAAATAAATCGAAACACATGTGCAAGACAAACTGATGGTCTGGACAGTGTGCAATCCATTGTTCCTCTATAATTTTCTGTCAACTCCTATATAAAATAAGACAAACCATATTTTTTGTTTGAATCTTGCCCTAAATACTCGTAGTCATTAAGGCATCTTACTAAAGCCTTGATCCATGCCTATAAATGTTCTTCAGACTAAGAACAAAAACTTTTCTCTCAGTCAGTCTCATTGACATTTTGCTGAACGACATCCTATAATCTATTTGAATGCAAAGTTCCTTAAATGGCTCAGTGAAACCAAAGGTACAGAATCAGAAGCTGTAGTAAGTGTTCTTCATGTTTTGCTTTGGAGCCTACTGCTCCAGAACTGAGCAGCCATCATGAGTTAAAGATCTGCATCACCCAGTGAGGTTGTCACAAAACCTAGCATAGAGACAGTCCCTTAATTGCCTAGTCATTCGCAAAGTTATAATAAAAAGACAAGAACTATTTGAAGAACAACTCATTTTTCTTCTGCACTGTGCGTACTGGTTATGTAAAATAGAATGCATCATCTGTGCAGTGATCCAGGATGTAGAAGTTCTATTTCTTTGAACAACAGTCACAATCAAGTGCTTGGGTCAGTGGTAGGCCGCGGAATAGAGTCAGAGTCTATGCATGACCCTGTTGTGGCTCAGCCCCACTCACTCACATAGATCCATGCTAATAAGAAAATTGCTCTGCCCTGAGAGATTTGATTTCAATTTGGTTGCAATTGAGCTGGCCCTTACAGCCGATATGGAATTACCCTTGTGTAGGTCATACTTTTAAACCCCCAAATACAATGGTGGGTTAAGACCACTCCTAGATCGACCAATCTGGAACAGATATTTCAACAGATTCCGCCTCAGGATGCTGACGCTACTATCAGTTTTGTCTTCTCCTCTTCTGCTTGTCTCTGTTGCCTCACACCTTACAGAGATTAACACGCCACTTGGCTCACTGTAAAGGTCATGGTTTTACCTGTTAGTGTCCAGTCTAGGACCCAGTGCTAAAGTTCCTTTGCCATTTGGGGCTTTAAGTTAATTCTTGCAGCAGCCTTGAGGTTATGTGACTATGTTTGTAGATGCTGTAGAAGGGTGAGTTCCAACTACTGTAGCATCAAAGCAAGAGCACTTGCTATGAGTTCTGGTTCTTTTAATTGTCCATCGTATGGTGTTTAAACTTCAATTAGATCTGCTCACAAGAATTCCCATGTCAAGTCATGCAACGAAATATCTTGTTTTCCTAATAAGAGTCAGAACTGTTCACAGAAAGGCTTCAATGTAAAACTGCTCTTAATGTATTTAAGAAAAAAAGAGATATTGGCTTAGAAAAGAGATGTTGAGGTCAGAAGAGAAAGTGTGATGGAAAAGCACAAGTCACGCTTTAAAACAAGGCCAATTAATAACAAACAAATCAAGATCTTGCCCAAGTGGGAAAGAAGGAGCTTCATGTTCACTGTAGATGCTTTAATACGGTCACTTTTTGTGCATCATTCGCAGTCTTTGCAGAAATCTTCTGGCCAATCCCATAGGGCACATGGGCAGCCACAGTCCCCAGCTCCGCAGCTCCCTCCACATGAAACATCTGATCGTCGAAGAAGATATGAGGCTTGATCTTCTCCAGCATGGGACCCTTTGGGGCTCCAGCCAGGAACAGAGCCTCGTCTGTCTCCAGGCCCCAGGAGCGCAGGGTTTTCAGAGCTCGAGTGCCTGAGCTGGCTGCACTGCGAGCGGTCACCAGGTAAGTGCGGATTGGACAGTCCAAACGCTGGCCCTTGGCGTAGAACTTCTGCTGTAGTTTCCCAAGCGCCTCCAGAAAACACTTCAGTGGTCCCTGCAGAAAACATTATCATCAATCGAAACAGTCACAATGAGAATATTTACAGATAAAACACGCCATGAATTTATATGTTTTCAGTTTCACAAATATAGTAAAAGTTTTTAATGGTATATTATTTCCCTAATATACCCTTAAAAGTGTGGCTGCAGCATGATGTGTTTTGCTAGGCTAGATAAAAACCAGTGTTAGGACTTTACATTGTGTCTAATACTACTACTCTAAATGCCATCAAACGTATAGCTGACGTTTCGGTTTCACATGCGAAAGCACCACAAGACAATTGGTGCTCAGCTCTCAGTACAGTATCTTGTGGCATTTCAAAACACATAAAAATAAGTTGTTTGTTTTTTGGACAACTATGTTTTATGATCAAACTAAAACTGTAGTAAAATTAGTAATAAAATTAGTCAAGTACTGAAATCCGGCTTCAATGTTGCTTTTTCTTTTTGATGCCTCTGCTGCTCCAACAATATTTTAAGACCAAGGTTAAATTGGCACACTATTTGTTTTTATGTGGGCTGTAAACATGGGCTGTACAGACGTATGTGTGTACATATATACGTACGTACATGATCGAGAGGTTTGTTTTCATAAGTTTTCTCATGTTCAAAGAACTTGTCGAGTCCATGGGCTTTGTAGATTCTCTCTGATTCATCTGAGAAAAGCACAGCATCTCCATCAAATGCCACACGGAGCTGTGTCTCCGGCACCTCTGGGATTTTCCCTATGGAAAACACTGTCGCGGCTGCAATTCCTGGTAGGAATTTGACACAAAACAAAATGAATATGTCTGTAATGATCGGTCATTTAACTCTGAAAGCGCTGACCTCACCTTCTTCGATGGCTTCCCGAACCTTCTCTGAATCTGCTGACAGGTAGAGGTTGGTGTGGTAGGCTTTCAGGTACCCAATGGGACTGTTTCCTCCAGTCATACAAAAGCGCTCGATCAACAGTTCTAGGAAAAATCAAGAAATCATGGCTAAGTTTAATTGTCAAAAGCAACCTTGATACTTGAATCTTGATGGAAAATGTTCCATGTCTCTCAGGAAGTATTACAGTACAAAAGCAATTATTTCGTATTTGCTCCTTCACCTTAGAACAACATTCAAACATTTTACAAAAATGTGTACACATATTTAAAATAATTCTGATAAAAATAATAGAACAATACATTGGAGCATTAACTGCTACATTTGTTTGGGAGCGATCACGGAGAGGGAACTGATTGATTTCAGAGCAAGGAGCAGGAACAAGCCACTCCGAGCAGAGGTAGAGTGGAGTGGAAACAAAAGGAGATGTCGTGGTGCTCAAAATCGCACACATAGTCTAATGCGAGGACCTCCAGATCTCCCAAAAGCTGAAGTGAATATGAGTTACACATATAATTCTTCAGCAGGCACTGTTTTCAGTATCTCTTTAACAACAGATGCTAGTTGTGTCGTTTATTTTCCCTTTAGGCATTTGACTTTAATTATCTTGCGGAATTTTCAAAATACATACAAATAAGTTGTTCTGTGGATGTCTCCAATCTGTGTCTGTCTGTGTCATGTATCACTGTAGTCAAGTCCACAATTGCTAATTCCAAGACAAGTCCAAGTCCGGGTGAGCTGAGTCAAGTCAGAGTCCAATCGGGTTCAAGTCCAAGTTGAGTCTGAGTCCAAAGAGCTGTTTATTTAATCTACAGAATTGAAGAACCACACAGACCACCATAGTTAGAAAACCTTGTCTCTGGGGGAGGTATGTTTAAAGTGAAATAAAATGCTTTGCTTTAAATAATGGGGGAAAACGAGTCAATGGTCTTGCTTGACAAGCCTCTGCAGTGACGCAGACCGAGGTGGTGGATCCACTTTTCAAGAAGGGGGACCAGAGAGTGTGCTCTAACTATAGGGGATCACAATTCTCAGCCTCCTGGAGAAAGTCTATGCCAGGGTGAAAACTGAACACTCTTCTCTTCTCTTCAGGGAATGTGTCAAGTATGTCAGATATGGCGGGAGAGAGAGGGAGCGTGGAAGTGTTGCACAAGAGATCGAGTCTGATGGCTTGGATGAAAAGTTGGTCGAGTTATAAAGAAAGTGTCAAATAAGTGAAGCCAGAGTTGAAGCAGTGTGTTCTGAGCTTTTATCCAGCGATCTGTCTTCCCGGAGGATAACCAAGAACCCTCGTAAGCTAACACACTGCGTGACATGAACCAGAATTCTTCTTATTTGAGATCAAGCGAGATGAATTCTCAGCAAGCCTTAAGTTGTGCTTAAAACTCCAGATCAAAATAGGCTGCTAACTTCATTAGTTAACGTTCGTTGCAGTCTATTAGCTTGCGTGTGTGTTATTACCACAGCTATGATCGACTGCCTGAAACTCAGACGCAGTACTTTATTTAGGCCGGTTTTCTGGTCCTCAGGTGAGTAGATGAACAGCAGATTTGACTCGTGTTCTGAGCAGCAGATCCACATGTTACTGGTGTTCTAAATTCCACAACACTTTATTCAGCATAATCCTTACTTGATAATACATATGTATTATTGGTTTTATTAATGAAAAGCCTATCAACAATCTCACAATGTGAAATAAAGCCTTAATACATTAAATACATTTAAATACACAATTTCTCATATTTAAAGAGTTAAATTACCTTTTTAAAATATGTTTTTTAATCAAATATATATTCATATACATTGACTAAAATCTTTTATTTTTAGGTGACTAAAGCTTGACTAAAACATTTTTGATTTACCTTGACTATTATGTGACTAAAACGATTTCATTTTTAAATGACTACAATGTGACTAAAACTAAAATAATTTTAGTCAAAAAGACTAAGACCTGCCAAAAACAACACTGCGTGGTTCTTAACCGTAAAAGGAAAAGTATCTTGGGGTTTTATTCACGAGTGCGGGAAAGGTGGAGCATGAGATTAAGAGGCGGATCGGTGCAGCAGCTGCAGTAATGTGGTCCATCTATCGATCTTTAGTGGTGAAATAGGAGCTGAGTCGATAGGCTAAACTCTCGATTTACTACACTCACCTATGGTCATGAGCTCTGAATCATGACGAAAGAATAAGATCTTGCATGCAAGTGGCTGAAAAGCGCTTCCTCCGCAGGGTAACGGGACGCTCCCATAGAGATCGGGTGAGGAGCTCCGTCACTCGGGAGGAGCTTGGAGCAGAGCTGCTGCTCCTCCACATCGAGAGGAACCAGTCGAGGAGGCTCGGGCATTTGTTCTGGATGCCTCCTGAACGCTTTTCATTATTAATTTACTTGTTCATAAATGTACTTTTGTCCTTTTATTCCCCCTTGAAGGATTCCATTGAAAGTTTAGCAACTTGAAATATATAGAAAAACATGTTATTGTTGTCAGATTGAATTTGACCTAAATAACCTGGCTAGATGCTAGATGCTGTATTACCCTGCTCAAATACACACTGTCCCTTTAAGACCATTTCACTAGAGTTGAGAATATCTTGGTTAATATAGGTTACATTACATTTATGCATTTGGCAGACTTTTTTTTTTAAAGCGACTTACATTAGGGGAGAGCCAATACGCAATCTGTTACACAGTCAAAGTCTATCTCAGCTTCTCATAATAGAAAATTGTATCAACTGATCAATAAATCATAGCAGGGAAGAAAATAAAGACAGAGGATGAAAGAAGAAAGTTTTTTTTATAGTAGGTGTTCCCTGAAGAGAAGAGTTTTCAGTTGCTTTTTGAAAGCTGTTAGTGTTGCTGCTTTCCTGACTGGATCAGGAGTTTGTTCCACCATCCAGGGACAGTGAAAGAGAAGGTTCTGCTGAGAGATTTTCTGCCCTAGTGGGACGAGTCGCTGTTCCTTTTCTGAGCGCAGGCTTCTGGAGGGCATGTAGGAGTGTGTGAGCTTGTGAAGGTAAACAGGGGCTGATTTGGAGATAATTTTGTACGCCAGCGTTAGCATTCGGGTTTGAATTTAACCCGAGCTGCAATGGGGAGCCAGTGAAGAGTGATGAAGAGGGGAGTAACATGAGCTCGTTTCGGTTCCTTGAGACGGTGATGGTTGCTGGAAGTCCTGCTAGGAGAGCGTTGCAGTAGTCCAGACGTGAGAGGACCAGAGCCTGAACCAGGAGTTGAGTTGCATGTTCAGTTAAGAAGGGCCTGATCTCTCAAATGTTATGCAGTGCAAATCTACATGCTCGAGTTGTCTTTGTGATGTTGTCTTTGAAGGTTACAGAGACATATATTTGACAGATACGAAAAAATGAACCAGATCAGCCCTACAGCGGTGGTCAGTACAAAGTGTATCTTATCATTTCCAACTCTCTGAAGCTCTCTTCTGCTAGCGGAGTGTACACAAGAACGAGATTTCTTCACTCTTCTTGTAACTTTGTATGGAGTCCATGATAATTAAGTAAAAACACAAAGAAATGTTTTTACAGTGAAAAAATATTGCAATGAAAGCAAATTCCAGGCTCTGATTCATATTCTAATCATTGTAGGTAGAGGGAGCTTTTAAATTGGAGTAAGAAATAAATGGAATCTCTTGTGACTTACGGTGATGGTTGATTGAGTTGATGAGACGAAGCCCCACATGAGCGTGATTGCTGGTCATCAGCACCACATCGAAAAGCTCCTCGTTGTCTGGATAAAGCTCTCGTAGCCGAGCATTCACCACCTCCACTGCCTGAAGAACACACAAAGAAGATCCTGATAGCCCTTTGTGTGAATGACTTAGACACAGCCCTTTAATGAATCAGAGTGTTTCAAGGCGGAGTTTATCTACCGCGTCAGCAACTAAATTAATTCTGATTGGACCAACTTATGGTCAACAAAATGAACACTGCAGAGTTCCCTTTCTCAGCACTACCAGGGTCATACTGAGGTGTTCCCATGCCAGAAAAATCCCGAATCTCTGTTGGACATGCCCAGAACATCTCTCTAATGGTAAGGCAACATTGGGATGAATTAAATTCTTCTGTGTCTTCGCAGAGTGCCATTCATGCAGGTTTAGTGAAATATAGAGGTAGAGAGGATCCTCATTGTTTGATGTAACATCAGAACTCCCTTACATTAACAAAAGATGCAGTTTCCTTGGTTGAGCTAGAAGCTTTGCTTGATGAAAGATCGACGTGATACGCAAAACTTTATTCACTTTTCATCCAGAACTAGACCGCCACATTCACTTCCATTTTTTGGACAGGAGGAACGAAGACGCCCAACGAGTTTCAACCTTAAGAAGGTGTCCAGAAGACACCCATAAAAAATGCTTGAACCACCTCAACTGGCTCCTCTCAAAGGGGGAGGATTAGAAACTCCACTCTTCATATTCGAAAGTGAATAAAAGCTTTGAATGAAGTAAATAAAAGTTATTCTTAATGAAGTAAGGCTTCAGTCATTGTTTCATAAAGATAGTTGTGTCATTCAGATTACACTCCTAAAGTGAGTTCTACCTTAATGAAGGGGTAGGCGGGTCCGGGAGCAAAGGGCTGGCTCTCGTGCTGGATCTGAAAGCTCAGGTAATCCTCCATACCTTGCTGCTCGTAAATCTCCTGCTCTTGATCCATGCTGAAGAGGGCACGAGAGGACACTGCGATGGTGATGGCATTCTGAGGCTTGGGCTTAACAGAGGCAATGATAAGAGGAATAGATTCAGAGATTTAGATCTTATTTATTTGAATAAATCTACAATTTCAAATACGTCTAGTTTACATGAACAGCTGAAATGTAGATTGACAAAGTCCTCTAAACTATCACTGCACCTTTAACAACTTTCAAAATTCAGTATTCATCGTAAACAATGTCTTTGAATATCCTCAAATAGTTGTACTCCACAAAAAGAGCAATGTATCCCTGGTTCCTCCCACTGATGTGCTTCCACTACGCCCCCTGCTGGGGTTTTGCTTATTGCCACACAGAAAATCCTCCCATTTTCAACAAGTACATTCATTTTTTGGTGCTAAACACATTTGGCCAAAACCGACCATTTCTTTTTATTCGTCATTGAGATAAGATGTATTAACGCTTCATTGGATCTTCTGTCAGTGGGTGTGGCTACAGTCATCAAGCTGTTTTGAGTTCCTAGAAAAAAAAAAAGGATTACAATTGTGTTGTTCTCACTTACTGATTCCCACAATGAGCAAATCTGAATATGACTGATGTTTTTGATTAGTAAACAACACTAAAACATGAGAGAAATCTTCAGTAACATGTTACAGCACCTTTGAGTGATTAAAAACATTACTTTAACATTAACCTGTATGTTCTTACAGTTTATGAGTTCACCAATAACATATCAACACAACTGACTGTAACCAATAGCCAAGGCAGTCTGGAGGCCTTCGAACAAGATTTTATATCAATTTAAGTTCTCAGAATATATAAACATTATATATATTGCACTTTATTGTACCAATCTGTGTATATGCATCGTCTCTAAACAATGCCCCTGCACCGTACTAATAATTTAAAGTCTGATGTGAGATTTATCAACCAGTTATCATTCATGTATGGTAAATGTAGCTGAGTTATTTAACAATTGTTGTCATTTAAATAACATGTAATAAAATTCGATGTGATTATACACAAGTTGACCCAATTAGCATTTGCTTGCTCAGTCCTTCGGACATGTTTATAGCTACAATCTAAAAAAAATAAAATGTTATAGACAGTGCTACTATGGATCCTTCACATGTTCTACAACCATGATAACTTTGTGAATTATCACTAAAACGATGAATCGGAGGAGTTCAAAAATTTAGTGACATGACGAACAAGAAATTGTTAGCAACTCCTAAACATAGTGTAACAGATAAATGCCATGTACAAATCTTATAGGGGCATGGATTATTTTTGCACATTTTTTCCACAAGAAATACTAGAAGGTTCCACAGAAGTCCGCATAACGCTTGCTGAGGAGAAGAGAACACACTAATACGACTCCAGCGCACCATCGTACACTTCCCTGCGTCCCTGAAGTCAGCCCTTCATACAGGAAGGGCTGTTGTAGACAATTTGCTATATTATCAAAAAAAAATTTGTGATTTGGCAACTGATTTAATGTATTTTATGTGTAAAATAAAAGTTTTAAAAATCTGTATTATTATGGTACATTTCTATAGTTTCAAAAAAGCCAAAAATCTGCTCAATTACCTCTTTCAGATAACAAACAAGATGAACAGCCAAAGAAGTCAGATTTTCTGGATTTTATTCCTTCCATCATTTATTCCTTCCATCATGCAACTGCTCCAAGCAGCTATATCAAAGCTCTTCATTTAAAACCTTACCACTACTCCGTCCAAATTCTGCATCCTGCTTTAATCCTGCAACACCACCCTCGCTTAGCTTGGTTTTTCCATAAAGCGCAGTTCAATCTCAAGTCTTTCACTGTTTGCTTGCATCCCTGCAGCAAAAACACACTCACGGTGCACTGATGTTCAATGCCTCTACTGACACCTCCAACTCTCTCCCGAGAGGCTGCTGGACAACATCTCTTCTACTGCTAGAGTAAATGTAGATTGCAGATGAAACAGAGACTCACAGGTCTGGGCTTCTTGCTAGGGCTACAGGTCTCCTTGCTGCCGAAAGAGTGCATCTCATTCATCTGCGGCTTGTTCATGATGGATAACAGGAAGCCTTGCTCTGCTGGATGACCTTGAGACTGAGCAGCCACATCCCAGGAGCACAGAAGGACCGTCTGAAACCAGAGGAGACAGAGACTGCTTCTTCTGCACGGCCCACTCCATCACAGCTTCTTTATCATCAGCTGGAGTTTGTGCGGAACACGGGGGTGGCTCCTGAGCTGCAGTCTGGGACTTTATATCCTTTACACAAACACAGGAAGTGCTGCATTCTTAGCTCCAGGGATCTCTGACAGACTGATGGAGATGTTTCTATGACAACAAATGTTAAGATGAAGGCACACTTATGAGAGAGAGAGAGAGAGGAGAGAGAGAGTGTGATAATGCTCTCAGTATTGATTTCTACCACAGATTAAAATTTATTGAAGTGTGGAATATTATCCCTGTTCCAGCAGATTTTTTGAGAAATACAAATAAGTGAAAAAAAAAAATCTATATATCTATCTATCTATCTATCTATCTATCTATATATATATATATATATATATATATATATATATATATATATATATATATATATATATATATATATATATATATATAAATGACTAGAAAAGCCTAATGTGCCCTTGAAGTAAAAGCCTTATATCAGAGTTCTTCTCTTCGGAGCGCTCATTCCGTTTGTCACTCCGTTGAAGTGCTCAGGTACCAGCTTGTTTTTTTATTACAAAGTAAGATTTGTGTCGTTCTTTGAAAATTGCGAGGCTTTTCTTCTCACTTGATTAGTTGTGTATCATTTGGTCAATGTAGGGGTGGGTGGCCTAAATTTATTTAAGAAGTTGCATGTAGTTTTGGTTTGCTGTCCGTTAGGAAATTTAGTTGATTAATTTTATTAAAATTCCTTTATTTTCTTTAAGCAACACAAAACTGATGTTCATCAGAAAAGGGGGAAGAAAGCAAGTCTTAAAAAAATAGAGCTCTTGAAAATACCCAGATGTGCAGCTGAGCAGCAGGAGAGGTTTTCTCCGGAGAGCCGTGGCATCAAGGAGCGATCAACAGAAGATCCTCTGACTGTAGATCAGGGCAGAGAGAAGCAGAAATAACCCTACAAATACGTGAGACATGACGGCACACGACAACACTGGGTAGGAAGAGAAGACTAGCATGTAGCATGCTGTGGAAGCAGATCAATAACTCACAAAGACGGATGAAAACAGAAGTCATTGAATAAAATAGCTTGTGATTACAGCTAAAAACAAAGAAAAAACATCCTTCATTATCCTCAGGAAAAGCAGAGAGCAACACTTATGTAGAGAAAACCTCTTTATTACTTTCATTGCATGACAAATATTTAGAGGCTCTGAGAAGTTTTCTTTACATCTCCTCAGAGTGATCCAGCCTTCACAAAATAAGAAAAGCTTTGAATAAATAGAGTAAATTCTCTCATTATGATTCTCTCAATACACAAAAAGTCATTTTATACACAGAATATCATCAGCTCTGATCTCTGTAAAATAAAACATCATCACAAACCAAATTAAAATGAACATTAAAGCAACAAATCAATCCTTAAAAGCAGAATGGGAAGAAGACAGAAGGAAGTTGAACCTGCTGGTGCAGGAAGTGTTAGAATGGCCACGTACAATTGAGATATTCCTGAGGAACAGTCCTGATATCAAAACAGGAAGTGCAAGAAAACCTCACATTTGTTCCCTTCTGTGAACCTCTGTTTGATCAAACCACAAAGATAAAACATTGTGCTTCCTAAAGCGATGTCTGCAGAAACTTTAGTTCAATTAGAATTTGCATTAGTTTAGCGTTTAAGTTTGAAAATGGATCAGCATCAGCCATCTGCTCTTAAATATGTGACAGAACTCTAATGTTCGTAGAGATGTTACAGAAGGTAACAGAAGTTTATGAATCAGGAGGATTGTTCTGGATCTGCTGGAAGCAGGAGAGATTAGCTTTAGCTCTGGTCAAAGAAGAAGAAAAAAGAAACCCTCACATGCTCCAGTGTGACGTCAGTGAATGTTAATAAAACTGCTCAAAATCAAATCAAATCTCCAAAACTCCAGAAACATGGAACTTAAAATGTTCACTGAACATTGTTCATTGTCCCTCGAGGTAAAGGGACAGAGAGAAGAAATGCATTCAGATCATTTGTATTAAATAAGAGGCTTTAGGTGAGATTGTTGAGTGTTGGGAAATGATATCTAATAAAGCTCATAACCTCAGAAATTACAGTGGTTCTAACATGAATATCGATATTTTTAAACATTCTTCTGACTTTATTTAGTTATTTGTAAACAATAATTACATTATATTTACCAACTAGAACCCATCAATACATCCCATCAATGCTATTTCAGCTCTATTTGTTTGTTTGGACCAACTTTAACCGTTTCACTGTTTTGTATATCTAATTTGAGCCATTGTTTACCCTTAAAGTGTCTGTTTAAACAATTAAATGGTTAAGATCAGGTAAAATAAACACACTATAAAGTATTTTAATTTTAACCAATTTTTAGCCTTCGTTTGACCTGGTCTTAACCATTTATTTGAAGCTATTTCTTCCTGTGCTTATTTTTGATTAGTTGAATTACTGTATATTTGTTTGTAAATTTTAACCCCAAAAATATTTATATGGATTATGAAAACCACTGTTCAATGAAATAAATGAAGGCCATGGTTTGCAGTTTATTTATGTTCAAACAAAGATAGAAACTCAAGCGCTATTGAGAAAGTGAGAAAGGGAGAAAGAATAGTAACTTCTGAAAAAGTTCAAATCAGACGATGTTTGAGGTGACCATACGTGTGATTTAGTTAGCCCTGCATATCTTAGTGACAGAGTAATGTGTAATGACTGAACCAATAAACGTTAACCAAAACTCAAACTGTGAGATTCGAAAAAACGTTCGGCCGTTTCTCTGCAGGGTGTTTTTTTTTTTGCTAGCTTCACACCTCTGCTGTTTAATGTTGATGCAGTCACACTCTTTGCCCTTGGATGGTCTTTTCTTTGGTGCGTACAGATTACACTGATAATAAACAGAATAAACTCACATGAGAGAGTTTATTTACTCAAATTGTTGCATTTTGCTCTATTTTTGGGTCTTTGACAATCTACAAGTTGATCATATTTTATCTACGAATCGTTCAAATGATTCATTCTTTTTAATGAATCAAGTAAAAAAGTCTTTGTCAAAACAACGAATCACCAAAATTTCATCACTACTCAGGGGACAATAGTGACACTCCTGGCCATTGTATAATCTTTGTCGAAGAACTCCTGATGGTCGGATAATAAACAGGATGAGCTTTGTATGTCCATATTCTCCTCTTTCATGATTTCTTCCTCAGCTCCTCCTTATATTGCCCTTCTTCGAGTATGTCCCACTCAAGAGCTAGATTTCATTGGTCATTCTTCTTGCGAAAAACCAAGCCAAACTTTTTTCATTTGCGCACATCATGTGAGAGCTCACATCGATGTCTATTGTTTTCAATCGACACATGTTTAAGCACAAAATGTTCTACTGAAAATTGAGAAAGGTGTGTGATGAACATTATGTTTTAATTTGCTTATATAAATTTAATTTCCTTTGACATAACTGTTTATGATAACTGTATATTCTGTGAAGTGGTTATTCACATACTTTCAAGCCAGATAATCCATGCAAGTATATCAACCCCAAAACTAAACCTGTAGTGTTTGTGTGCTGTAGTGTTTGTGTGATGTGCATTCATCCACTTATGGTTTAGACACCTTGTCATAAAATTGCTGAAAAGTGCTGTAATATCCTCCTCCAAACCAGAACATGATAACGGAGCACTCCGTGGGTGGTTCCGCTCATTGGTGAATGCCATGCACTAGATAAGTTTGGAATCATTTCAAATGTCAGTATCTAAAGGACCTGTTTTAACAGGTCAATTGCACCCTTCCCTAGATTAGCCTATTTTTATCATCACTGCTCCTAATGCAACTGGTTTTGTTTCCTATAATTAAAGACATAGACGCAGTGTTCGGTGAGCAGGAAAGTGTGCAAAGACTAGAGCATGTCTGGTGTAAACGATGGAACAATAATGGGCTGGGCGTACGAGGTAGGGGTGTAGTGTTATACCAGAGGTACTAGCAGACAGCTCCCAAACTGCAGTAAAAAGGCCATTCAATAACATGATCACAATAACTAACTAAAATAAATGCTGAACATTCATTTGCATGAGGAATTCATATATACATATCACCTTTTTTGGCCATTTCTTCAAACAAACCGCTCCCGTTTTATAAAAAGCAGCATGGATTCCTAAATTAAAGAACCAAAAATCTGTATTGTAGTCACTGATGGTGCATTAAGTGTTATTGTCCTTCACAGTTTTGCTTTTTCCATGTCGATAATGTGCTCAGAGCTTACATTCATTGTAAAAGCTGCACCTGTGAAGCCGGTGCAAATAAAGCAACAGCATTCATCTTAACTACCTGCAGCTTCACAGAATAGCTTGTTCCAGCACATTTGTAATTAGGTTCATTATTTGAAAGCAAAGCCTTAAATAAATACTTTGGCTCCTGCAGCGGTGGGGTTTTTCCTTGTGTGCTTCTCACCTTCTCATGGTGAAGTGATTTCTTGTAGTGTTATTTACAGCTTGTAGTCTTTAGGTGAGCATGAGCATGTATGGCTGAAGTATCAAACCTCTGGCCGTGCAAGGGGTTAGATTCCAGTCCTGTCGCTGTAGAAAGGCGTGACGTGGAACATGTAACAGTGAGTGCAAACTCGAACTGGCTTCACCTGACCATATCGAGGCAATGGAGCTGAGTGAGAGGAGCAGCGGGAGCAAAAGATCTGAAGGAAGACACAATGAACAGGCATAAATACCTTTTACTAAAATCCTAAAAAAAAAAACCCAACATTTTTTTACAAGTCTGCTTTGATGCATTCAAAGCAACACAACATTCACTCCACAGCAAACCTGTTCCTTGAGGCCTGTACTCAACCTTCATCAAACACACCTGCCCCTGCTAATGAAAGCCCTTTTCTAAAGCACTGCCTTCCAGGAATGACCTAGCTTAGCCATGGTCTAAATACATTTTGATTCAGACAAAGATTAGTATCTTAAGCTATGTAAAGCGGACTGTGGACATTCCATTTTCTGCGATCAGATTACTTATCAGGTTCGGAGATATCATAATGTTCAACAGAACATTATGAGTGATGGCTTCAAAGGTGATGGCTTTCTATAAATAAATAGAGCAGTGGGGTTCTGGAACATATTTTGTGATCTTCACTCCATAACTTCCGACAGAAGGCTGATGAGGAACAAAATCATCCAAAAAGCAAAACGGAAGTTGAAAGAGCCTATCAAAGCTCTGCTTTTTGTTCATTTTTCCAATGTTCCAACACTGGAGTAAATATGGACATTAATTTCAAGTAATGGAGTAAACCTTCACAGTTAGACCTGTGACTCTAAATGTTATTTTCTTTAAAGGGACAACAGATGAAAAGATTTAACTTCATTGTATTAAAAACTTGTCATAAATACCCAGAAGAATCATTTCAACTGCTGAGAAATGTTATGTCTAACACAAGCAAGCCCTATAAGTCAATGGAGTAGCTATGTGGACAAGTCAAGTGAGGATCCAGCAGAGTGATGGCAGAAGGGCAGGGGCTTTAAATGTGCACAGCAGGTACAATAAATACTACAATAGATTAGATCAAGCTAATTGTGTTTTTGATAGAGACGTGACTGAAATTCATCCTGTTAGCCATTTTTAACAAAGCCAGAACCAGGCTCCAGGATAGCTAGGAGGTTACGGACTTGACTTCAGAAAAAGAAGTGATTATCATGTTTATGTAAAACTAGATTCAATAACCTAATAATAAAGCTGGGCAACAAGAGATGCTCTTATTATCAGAATGTGAAAAGCTAATTTTTGTAGAACCTTAAGACTTGATTTTGAACTGTGTTTTGGGCAGCCTTAGACCAAATCAGAGTAGTTTAATCAGCATGTAGGTTTAAAGGCAGTTGTCCAAAAAACCCAGAATATGTTCTCAAGCAAGTGTAAATAATAACAGATTACCTTTCCACAGCTCCTGCAGTGGTGTTTTCTTCTGATGACAGTAAAGGGTGCTTTACATGCTATGCAACAACAGCAGGCCTCATCCGGAACCCAGTCAGGAGGATCTGATGATGGAAAGCAAAAGTATTGTGGAAAGATTTGTCTTTTTTTACCAGGATGCATTAATCTGTTGTGCACTTCTAGACCAGATACATACACTGCAGCAGCAAGAAGTTCACATATGGATGAAATAATGATATCTTTCTTTCCCTATCTAGGTTTAAAATTTCAGGTAAACCCTTGCAACCTGCATTTGATCATTTTCATTTTATAAATCACGTAATTGGACAAACACTTCCCACAACATCAATTTGGAAGCACCCAAAACACACACTATATATATATATATATATATATATATATATATATATATATATATATATAAATATATATAGTGAACTAACATTGACATAAGCTGACATGTGGTGTTTGCATTAATTAAACGATACACCAATTCCAAGTTTTTTCTGTGTGTTCATCAGCTAGTCACAACTAGTGAAAACAGTATATCCAGATGAAGCTGCAATAATGGCATTTTCAATAGGATATCAAATACACATAACAGATTTTAGTACACAGCTGATACAATAAAAACATTAAATATTGTAATGCTTCAGGTCAAATAAAAAAATAATGCTTTACATTATTCAGATATGCTTTACATTTTGATATGCAGTCAGTTTAACAGATGATCGCATTTAATACCATTATTTTTCTCATGGTTTGAACCCTGTGGCTCATAATATGACGCAGCTAATTGGTTTATTCCCCTCAAATAGAGTGAGAGAATGTGACATAAGTTTATGCTCAGATGAAGACACATGTTTGAGTTCTTAAAGTCATCAAGCACTACACGCACTCACAATAATATTCATATTAAGCAGTTCTTCCCTTAAAGACAATCGATCTGGGTGTAGATGAAGGAAATCGAGTGAATAAACACAGACTGAGTGTGTGCTTGAGAGAGCTAGCATTAGCTTTCAGCTTGGATGATATTACCAGCTGTTATTAAACGTGGGTTCATTTGAATTCTTGAACAAAGAAAAAAAGAACACTAAGCATGATTTCAAAAGATCACTAATATACAGGTTTAACCATTTAACATACACCCTTTAAATGCATTTCAAAAGAATACTAATTAATAATAAAATAATCATAATTAAATGTTAAATATTTTTTAAAAATAAAAATCATTGCCCAAACTGAACCAAACAGAATAGTTTGACCCAAAAGCCTACTTCATAAAAAGGATGGTTTTTATTCTTTCTAAATGTTGTCAGTGCGGTTTATATTCAGGTGCGCTGTATCATCTGGAAGTTACAGTATATTTATCAAATAATGAAACTTGTTAACTAACCTTCAAACTGTCCTTCTCTGGCTTTGGCGGCGAGCTCTGATGTTGAGATGGACTCTTGACAGAGGGCACAGTCTTCTAGCACGGCACTGCCCAAACACGGAGCTGCTGCAGATACCAAACAGGATATTAAACAGCACTCGACCTCTCAGAGAGCAATAAAACCTGCTGCTGCACAGTGTGAATCTCAGCTTTCTTGAATGTATCAATCTCACCTTTCTTAGGCTTCTCATTGTACCCTTCCTCAGATTTTGTTGCCATGACTTCAAACAGAGTCTTTAGGATGCTTCGCAGGTCACTTGCATAATTGGTTTGCAACTGATCTGCCACACCTTCAGGAGGCGTAAGGGGGAAAACAAAAGTGAAATTAAAAAAGCTACTTATGAAGTTCAAGGTCAGATTCACTTGAAAAGAAAGGAATCCATGTTTTTTGCAAGTCAGCTTATTTTGCTTGTTGTAACCCTTCAAAAACATTTCTTTTATAAAGTGTAGGAATACAAATTTCAGAACTATGATTTTCCAACCTAACTCTTTTATATCGCAATCACTTTTTAGCACTATTTTATCATTTGTGTTTGTGACCTTGCTAGATTGCTCAGGAATTGTTTATTGCGATTGATGGGGAACAAACCTATGCTCCCCACTGAGACTCTTTGTCATGAGCCTACTCGCTGTCTCTCTCTCACCTAGTAGTTTTCCACTACACCTTAGTACGATTTGTAGCCACGCCCCCTGGCTCTCATGCTGAGTACCACCGCACCTGAAGCTCATACTAATTAACTCTTCTCCCTACATAAGCGCCTGTTTTAAGACAGTTGGTGTTAGATCGTCTGCGAACCTACAGCACGCTGAGGCAAGCTCTTATGACTCCTCTCCTGTATTGTTACCTGCTCCCTGCCTGTCTGTTTCTCTGTCCCCGTGCTCAACTCTCCTGCCCTGATAGAACCAACGCCTGCCTGTTCCCGACTGCGCTCTGATCGTCAACCCCGGCTACCCAACCTGCTGCCAGCTCCTGACTATGCTCTGCTCTCCTGCCCCGGCTCATCGATCTGCTACCCAGTGAAGACCCCGAGGGCTTCGTCTCCCGCAGCACCACGAGCCGCAGCCCGCTGGGCATTGAAGTCGGCTCCATTCCCGAGAGAGTTTAATATTCTACGACACCCTTGTCCCCAATCACTCAATAAAGAATCTATGTTAAACGTGACGCTCTTGGGTCCTCGTCTGTCTCGTAGCCTGACACTCATGCTCCTTAAGGTCTGGGACCATCTTGAAGTACCTTCTCGTGCTATGTAAGGCTAACCTTTTGTCTCCTGGTCTTCTTTTTGTGAGTTTCTTACAAACATTTCATATAGATAAAACTTTATAGTGCATTGGAACAAAGACAGTTTATACTTCATTATTAACATGTGTCTTCTGTTTGGTTATCTTTGTTTTCGACAGATCCCTGCAGCTGTTCATTGTGCAGTTATTATCTTCTCTCTAGTTGTTTGTTAAAAGATATTGTATTATCTTAGGTCCTTTTACACTGCCAGTCAAATGTGACCCAATTCAGTTTTTTTGCTCATTTGTGACTAAGGATCTGATCTGTGGTAGTGTAAACAGAATAAAATCAGTCTCTGGAATATTTTGAGATCGGATAAAGCCATTGACGGTATATAATGTATCCATGCATGACTGTGTATCTTCATAAGTTAAAAAAAGAAGTCAGTCAACAAGGAAAAACCAATCAGAAGCAAGAGTTGCTAGCTTTGTTATGAAGCCTGGCTTCTGATTGGCCTTCCAGCAGATGACATCCTGTAAATCCATCAACGGGAAATCTATTCTGGGTGATGACAGACAGAAAGAAAACACTTTATTTTTGGTGGAAAACTTAGATAAAAGTGCGGCAGTTTTGATATCTGAGAAGGGAATATTGCAAGTACTTTTTTTGGTCACGGAACTGGAGAAAAACAATCCCACGCCTGGGACACATGAGTGCGAAGTGAGCTTTCGACCTCTCTATCATCTTATTGAGACAATATATAGTGATAATTATCTATATAGTATTATCGTCCAGTGAATTTATGTGTGATTTAATGTGAATTTATCAGGTTACACACTCAGATAGACAGCTAACCTTAACATTACTTTTTTTTCATTTTAAACACAATTACTGGGTATTCAGTAATTTACATAGTTTTTTGTGTTGAATTAAATATAATAAACTGAATATTCATATTTACAATTTACACAAGAAGTCTACCAACATTTACCAGAAAACAAAAAAGGTCAGTGTATAACTCACCTGATATGCAGACGAAGAGTCGATGGATGAGGTCACTGCTGCTATGGAAACGAGAGCGGATTTTGTTGTGAGCAGCAAGTTTGGCAGCTTGCAGAGCCACTTGAATCTCCTGATGATCCAAGTCCTCAGACATGTCCGAACTGGTCGTCAGGCTGCTCACAGGGCTGAAGGGCAGCAACAATAATTTCATGATTTAAAGATTAAGAATTACTTTAAAGAATTCTCAGACTGATCTAAATGACATCCTCTCAAGTGAGTTAATCCATGAAGTATGAGTTTGACTGCTGGAACAGAAACTAGAATTCACTCTGCACATCTGAAGATGCATCACATGTTTTATGTGACTTTATTGAACAGTGAATTTGTGGCTTTTGAAACAAACTTTCAGAACTCCACACTAAAGGGATTTTAATGTAGGTGCCACACTAGTGCAACTTACACCTGCTGCACTATATCCCCTAAGGTAGAGCTCTTTCTGTGGTCATTTAATGAGACTAAATGGGATGAAAAGGTGTGGACACAAAGGAACAGATGATTGCTGAAAACAGTGCAAACGCACTGATGATAGAAGTTTAAGTAGCAAACGTTGAAAGGGTTAAAAAGCAATGTTCCAAACAGAAACAAGCGAAAGCAGATGACACATGCAGAATAACCCATTTTTGTGCAGTTTGTTATAGCTGCTCTATTACATAAACTCCCCTTTTTTTTGTTTAAGAATATATGATATCAGGAAAAGGTATTGCACATATTGTAGTAAAAAGAAATTTACCATTAAGGTCAGGAAAAAAACATACAAAAATTGTCTCTTTGGCAAAAACTAGTTGTGATTTTCTGATTGCAATGTTTTTATTAGGTTTAAATCAGGTATTAGTGTTATCTAATCAATGAGGAGCCACCAATCAAACGGACAGTCATTTTTATTTGCCGCTGAAGAATACTAGTCCCCATCTTAATCCAAATACTTAAACCAAACAATGCACTTTTAAAGTAAACACTTTTAAAGTGTATATGTGTGCACAGTCTGGGACATGCTATGTCATTATTAGGATTGACTAAGTAAGACTTTTTGAAAAAAGGGAAAAATAATTGTGAATCAGAGAAAAACTAGCTTGATTTAAGCATTTGTATATTTTGAAATCTGATCAAAATGTTCGAAAGTTTTTAATAACGAATTTTCTCAAAATAAAAGTATTTATTCTCCTTACAAATATAGATGATTTAAAAGAATAGTATTTGTTTTGCAGCAATCCTTTCTGTTCATTCAATTTTATTGCTTCTTTCTATTTACTTTCCTTTCTTACTTTTTTCTCATTTCTTTTTCTTTACTACTTTCTTTCTGTAACTCCTTTTCTTCCGCTGTTCTTTTTCTACTTACTTATTTACCTTTATTTCTTGCTCTTCTCCTTACATTAATTACTTTTTCTTTTTTTGTTTACTTCTTTCTCCTTTATCCCTTGGTTTTTGTTCACATAATATTGGTGGATTTTCTCTACATAACACAAAATCATCTTAGAGTTTGTTCCTTTTGGTAACCAGAACTCAAAGAAAACGGTTCTTGGATTCTAGACATCTACACACCTATGAGACCAATTTACCTGGGAGCGTACGAACTGGACAAACTGCAGGTAGTGACAGAAATAACATCAATGTCACTGCTGGGGACAGAACTGAGGGGGGACTCCAGGGAACTGCAGTGGAACATTCCAGAAACACATGCAAAGCAACACATGAAATGAAATATGGAAATGGGAAAGAATGACAGGATTAATAAGAAACAAACCAACAAAATAGAAACAACAGCAAACTTAACACCAACAACACACCTAGCGATCTTCCCATTATCCTCTTTAGGCTGCTTTCCAAAGTCTTCAAATCTCCCTTTGACTGCCGTGTTTTTATGTGTTCGACATCCAAGATCCTGATGGGTGCAACTATGTCCTCTGTCCCCTCTATCCTGAGCCGGAAACCCCCCTGAGCTGCATTTCTCACAGCAGGGATAGCAAGCACAGTCCTGACTGCTCTCATCCTCTTTCACTTGGCTCTGCATAGAGCTGTGTGGTAGAGGAGAAGTGAGATGACCCTGGGAAGGGGGTAGGGCGAGTGGCAAATGTCCATTACCCTTCCCTTGAGACCCTGCAGTTACAGCCGACTGAATGACAGAGCTAGTGATTGTCAATTTGTGCTTGTTGAAGCCCAGCGCCATGCTCCGGTCAGCAGGCTCCATGGCATCTTCGTGGTTATCAACACAACCACCAGCGCAGCACACACAGGAGTTCAACAGGCACTGAGTGGCGACTAAAGCCCCGCCTGCTCCAGCTTCTGAAACCTGAGGTAAAACGATGGGTAACTCGCTGAAGCGGGTGGAATGAGGATTAAAAATAACGGTAGCAGATAGCTTCATGCCTCCGGTGCGACTGGCGATTTCCTCCGCAGCTTGAACGCTCCCCTCTTCTTGCAACCCTTCAGCCCAACCATTCATTAAAACCGTCCTGTCTGAGCTTCCCACTGACTCGGTTGATTGGCTCTGCTTGCGCTGACAACCCAAACTCTGGGAGTCGCTTGCTTGGCAGCCCAACCACCCGTTACAGGATGAGTCAGACAGCGGGGCCCCTCTACTGTTTCCAGGGGCTCTGAGGCATGCAGTGGGGAGAGGAAGCTGTCCGTGGATCAGTTCACTGGTCACCACAGCCTCCAGATCATCCATGAAGAACACTCGATCTTCATCAGGGTATGTCATAGGCCCCCTGCGTGGAGATACTTGTGTGCTGGAGGCAGCACTGGACCCCTCACTGGTCCCTTTGTAACCTCGAGGCCGGTGTGCTGGGGACTGGTTTTGACTAGGAGGAGAAAGCAGTGTTGACATTTCATCACGTACTTGATGCACCATCATATTGAGCTGCTCAATCTCCTCTTCATCATACTGCATGGAGCAAGCCATGTCTGCATCTGTGACCTCCTCCTCAGTCTCACTTGAGGACTCAGGTAACATCTTCCTCTCCTCATCCTCTTTCCACACAGTATGTTCCTCCTGAGTTATAAAAAGAGTGAGATCCACCTCAGCTTCCTTGTCTACCTCCAGAGTTTCTAAATTATTCTCAGGAGTCGTGGAGGAGGGAGCAGGTTCATTGGAAGAAGCCGCCGGGAAGTCTCCATCTTGAGAAATACAGAGGCTTCGTTCCAGTGCCATCAGCTCTTCTTCAGTTAGAGTCTGCAGCAGGTCTCTACAGAGAAACAAAGAGAGAGAATCATCTCTTTTGTTTACTGCTTAAGACCGTATAATCTGGGGTAATGTTGTGTAATGCATGGATTATTCCTATGTTAATTGAAAGACTTCCCATATCCACATAAATTGACCCATTTGATCTCCTTTCAGAGTAGAAACACAGCTGAAATGTTTGTGCTAAAAACATCCCACATTAAAAAAAATGTTTGTTTGCACTGAGTTAACTTCAGTTTTAACAGAGTATAACTCAGGCGTTTGTTGCATGAAGTTACAGGAGCATTACAGGAGTTTTATCAAGCTTTATCAAAGTTCACCAGAAAAAAAAATGCTATTTTCAATATTTTTAAAATAGCAAAAGATTAATTAAAGATGTGGCATAATTTCTGACTTTTGTTGCGTTTGATCAAAACCTCTCCTTTACATCCAAATGGGGGCAAAAGGTACCCCCTACACTCAAAGAACAGTATAGTCAAGGAATAACTGACGTAAACAGAAGGTTATGGTTTCCAAAATACAACCAGTAAGCTTGAATGCAAAAGAGTTAACGGAATAATTTATATAATCTCACATTAATATCCCAAGTCTCAATCAGTCACTCCTCTTTCAATGCACAACAGTAAATAAAAGCTAAATAAAAGCATTTTGTCTAGGGTTGTCCCGATCAAGCCCGTAAATTCTAATGGTCAAAATCTGGGAAACAATATATCGGCCAAAGTACATTTTTTATTACTTTGTACTCTGACATAATGACGTCACGTGATTTATGTATGCCACGCAGCTCGCTTGTCAAAACTCCGAAGAGATAGTTAAACACAGACAGTGCTGGGAAAGCAAGCATGGCTTTAGGAATTTCCGATGAAGAGTTAAATACACAAAATGGATCAGAGACCAATTCGGTGACGTGGAAGTTAACAATTTGTCTAAAAAAAGCAGATACAGCAGACATCTGTCAGGAAAAAGCAGTGCACATTTAATGAAAAAAAAAAAATTCAGGGCAGTGCATAGACATAACCCATACCTTATTTTTCTCAGCAGAGTCCGGAAAGGCCTGAAAAGCTCAGACATGTCCTCTGATTTGCGGTCAAGGTTAAGAGGCCCTTCAGAGAAGATAACAAGGCCACTAACACAAGAAGACATCACACAAGGTGTTATTACACGGTGAAGAGAACTGATACTTAAAGAGGGATCGAGAGTAATTAGGGTGACTTGTTACTTACCAGACAATAGCGAGTCTAGGGATTGTAAACATGAGTGCTGGTTCATAGTCATCAATCATGTCTTGAGTAAGATACTCAAGCTTTAGGGCCCTTGAGATGGGAAAAGATAAAATTGGCTTATTAATAAAGTTTACGATAACACTAGGTACAGAGTCACTCATCAAAGTGAACAAGAAAGTGATACAGCTCAACTGTTTTTTAGCTTTATCTGACACAAAGAGGTATAGTACTTAATTCTTTGAGCAATTCCAAGCTTTCAACAGCTTTTGGTCTCTCAGAGACTGCTGTACTTTCCATTTCTGACTTTACTGCATGTAAAAAGCAGCAAATACTGTAAATACTTGTGACTGTGTAAACCAGTATTTAGCTCATGTTCTTAACATCTGTTGCTCAATAGTTAATGGGGACTTAAAACAGGAATGTTGCAATGTTTTGTGAAACAAGCTATGTGCTAACTAGACTAATGATATTTATGTGTTAAGTACGAATAAACTATGAATAATACCTTTTCAGGTGAGTTAAGACGCCCTGTTTAAATCACACATGCGCAAAGCAACTGTAGAGCTTCTGTTAGATGTTGCTGAAGGGAGTTCAGTTAAAATCTACAGGGCTTGGTTAGGAAACTTCTTTCTCACACTCGAGCTTGTCATGGCTTCGATAGCGGTATATATAGGTTACGATAATGATGAAAACTCATAAAAAGGTGAACTAAACTTAGCAGAGAATTAACTGTACTTTATGCCCCCTTACGCCCTCCCCCCTAACTCTCTCTCTCTCACACACACACACACACACACACACTGCTGGGTTTGTGCCGTTTTTTTAAGACTTAGGTACAGTACACTTATTTGACATTTAATTTGCAAGTACAGATGCATCATTTATTTAAGTACAGTAATTTTTACAGTTTATTTAAGTACTTTACAGGTATACTTTATAAATATGTTTTGTCATTAGAACAGTATTCTTATTGTTCAGGCTGTACTGCTAAAACTAAAATATTTTTATTAGCAATAATATTGCCTCTTAACTGTAAATAACTTGAGCTAAATAGGAAGGCCTATAGCTGTGGCTTTTTTTGTAGTATAGTTATTGTGTATTGTGCAAATTGTTAAATGCTCACTTAATTCGAGATGAGTATTTAGAGACAGACAAAATCCTTAAGCATTTCCTGACATGTATTTGCAAGAAAGATACCGATTATCTGCTGAAGGAATCCGCTCTGATCAGCTGGAAACCGTGTTATTGAAGAATGCTCTCAAGGATTCTTCTACGTTTAACCACTTCCCCGTAAAGTACAAAGCAGCAGAGCTGAAAAAGTCCTCGTTTGTATGAGTCAGCAGAAGTATTTCTTCCATTTTGTTTAGTAGAGAGCAGATGTTTGCCAGATGTTCCTGAGATCACGCTGCCTGAGTTTAACTAGAGCTTAACGTCGACGACGTCTCCAAATAAACGCGACAGCTCCACCCACCAAAACAGAACTCAAAAAATAAACAAGAAATTTTTTCGGAGAGTGCTCTCTGAACTTTAAAAGTTCCTCACGAGTAAATCAGATGAGGTCGGCGTACAGAAAACTGGACATTAACACAAAAACAAAAAAAACTCTGGAGAGAATCCGACCACAGTGGTCATGCTCAGCTCATGACTTCCAAGATGCCAACAAGCATGGCCACTGCGGTCGGATTCTCTCCAGCGTTTTTGTTGTGTTGTTGAACTAAACAACACAATAAAAATTCTAATAGAGAGATCTGGGTATTTACCTCTCAACAGTCTCACAGAAGAGCACCATCACTTCCTGCTGGATATAATACTCTTTAGGAGACTTCACAGGCACCATGGCTGACACATAACTTAAACACATAGAAGAACAATTCCTGCTTCAGCCATAGCAAAATTCCCCAAAGCATAAATACAAGCATTAAACTGGAAGAAAGGATCAAGTACCTGAGCTCAAACTCAGCGAAGAGGCAGTCAAACTGCCGCAAAGCCTCCCTCATGCGGTCCGTGTAGTGGTTTAGGTCTCGCAGAGACTGATCTCGGATGATATTGCGCACTTCTTCAAGGCTGCGGGTTAGGTCTTTAGCCAGTGGTCTCATAGCCATGCTCTCAATTTCACGATTCATGATGATTGACCCTGCGGCCAGGCACTTGACACACCAGCATCACAGCACACTTAATACAGTTACTTAAAAACAGATCTTCTAGAAAAGAGCAAGCAGTATGCTTTACCTCTGCCCCGAACCACAGCTGTCCAGCCAGGTTGTCATGTCGAATCTCTTCTGGAAACTTCACACAGAAGTCTCTGTTGGCTCGCTCCTCAGGTATGCATTCATCCATGACCTGACTTATTATGCTCAGCACATTGTCCTATTCACAGATTGAGAAGACACCGCAGTTACATTCAGTGCTTAAAATCTAAAACATAAACAAGCTTCAAAATCTAGCAATTAAAAAAATATAGGCAAGAATGAGAAAACTTGTTTTAAATACTACTGGGTTCTAGATGTGTGAAGGATAACAAATACTATTGCAAATACAATTACAAATACTACAGCTGCTAATATCAAATACTGGGCGCTCCCTTAGAGATAGGGTGAGAAGCTCCGTCACCCGGGGGGGAGCTCGGAGTAGAGCCTCTGCTCCTCCACATCGAGAGGAGTCAGCTGAGGTGGCTTGGGCATCTGTTCCGGATGCCTCCTGGACGCCTCCCAGGGGAGGTGTTCCGGGCATGTCCCACTGGGAGGAGGCCCCGGGGAAGACCCAGGACGCGCTGGAGGGACTATGTCTCCCAGCTGGCCTGGGAAACGCCTCGGGATCCCTCCCGGGGAGTTGGAAGAAGTGTCTGTGGAGAGGGAAGTCTGGGCATCCCTGCTTAGACTGCTGCCCCCGCGACCCGGCCCCGGATAAGCGGGAGAAGATGGATGGATGGATGGAATTCATAAATAAAATGATGTCATATGAAGAGAATCTTGTATTTCTGGTTCCGGTATCTCAGGCGGGGGTTTGAGCACCATCCTGTCTGAGCCCCTAGCCTCAGACCTCAAACCCACGTAATGTAAGGTAAAGATCTGATGAATGCCCGCCATAAAGCACCAAGACTCCTGAGGTCATTATTTGATTGCTTGAATTTGTACAGATTTCCGGGAGAAGCAAGTGTCAAACAGGTTTTCATTCCACTCGAAAACCAAGTTCAGACATACGATTGGGAAAAGATTATTTTACAAGCTGTTTACCCCTTGGTTACATTATTGACATTTTTTACATGGATAACTTGTTGCATATCAGTCAATTGATGTGGTGACATTTTAAAGCTCTGAAAATGATGCTATGCGAAGTGACATGAGATTGGTTGGACATGCCGGTTTAATGGCCTCATGGGAGGGTCTTGCAAACAAACAAACAAACAAAGAAACTAAAAAACGCTCCACTATGGAAACTAGGAAGACTTACTACAGTCATGTAAAGAAGCTCATCCATATTTTTAGCAATACAACTGTACTCACTCATGGTGAGTTAAATTTATTGTAAGTTTTTACATCATTTTCATACATTGACCAAAACGCTACAACAGTATGTGTTGTTTTGCAACCAAGCAGCTTATGATGTGGTAGTTACCCCTGTAATTTGAATTACATGCAAAAAACAAGGATAAATGTAAAAAATGCTACATTTACTTTAACACAATTTTTATCACATTTATATATAATTATCTCAATCGATTTATCAAATGCATGTTAATAGAGGTATAAGGTTTGATAGATTTTCATCAAAAGTAGAAATTGCTATCTGGGGCATAATAAAAATTGTTACATTTATAAAATGTATGTACAATTTTACTAAATATTTGTCTTCTGAATCTGACTGAATTAAATACTAGTCTGAAATTTGTCGTCAGTGATAAAGAAGTCCTTGAAAAAAAAGATTTCTTTAAACCACTGCAGAGCACCATCACCAAATTTCAGAATAGTTGGATATGTGGAATCCTTGTTTTGTAATTTACACAGAAAGTAAGAGGGGAAGTGTAGCAGAGTTTAAAACAAACTCCTGATAACCCTGAGCAAACTAGACTGAGTTATGTTTGGGAGAGTGAGATCATGGCGTGTTGTGTTTTACCTGGCAGGAGCGGAACTGGTTAACCAGAAGCGTGCACCTCTGAGGGTCCTTCCTGCCATCCAAACTGTCCAGCTCCATGGCCACCTGGGTCAGCTCCTCGTCTGCATAGTAGAACTGGGCCAGCAGCTGCGAATCTGACCTCTGCATGGAGAAAAAACATTGTAGAATGAATGAACAGTACATGTATTTTACATGACAAATCACAACATTAAACCATATTCAGGTGTAGAAGTAAACAACTATGTTAGTGTAGCTATTCTAGAACTGAACTCCTCTGAACTGGATTAAACCATTAAACAAAAAGTCAGACTTTGGACCTCTTCTGCTTCAGTAATCATATTCAACAGGCATTGCACCATGTTCCAGACACAATCTCAGGTTTTAAAAATGGTGACATTATTTAATCAAGCATATATGAGAATATTTTAGCTCTGTATCTCTGCTCTTGCCACTTGCCAAATCTCACAGACTCAATCAGAACACATTGCATTGGCTTTGTGATGACAAGGCTGCTTGACTATATTCCTACTTCTGTTAAAATTGCAGTATGTAAAAAGTATCATATATGTAATAAGGGTTCTCAAGTCTCACTTGATCAGTGTCACTCGCACATTTTGCACATGCTCACACTCCACACTTTAAAACACACATAATAAAACACAAAAATTATGTTCTATCTATTTTACCAGCACATGAGCAATGTGAGAGTGAACATCTTGTTTATCACTTGCTAACTTATGTTAGCAACATGCTAATCACATGCTAATCTATGTTAGAAATGCTTACATCATGTTAACTGTTGTTAATTCCATTTAGCTTAATGATGTGACCAAAACTAAATTGAAAACCCTGTGTAATCATGAAGTGGTCCTCATATGTAAATGCATTTAGTATGTTGATGCATAATGCAGGGGGATTCCATATTCAGGAGATAAAATGTTGTTTGTGAACAATAGGTAACGTTAAGATGCTGCTAGAACACACAGATGAGACATAATTGAGACATCAGTAAAACAAGTCTTCAATCAAAATGTAAACATAGTTTATCTTCCAATACTTGAAACCTATATTCTCTTCACACACACAGGAAGTAAACAAACACGACATGCAGAGCCAAGCATTCTGATGAACACTTCAATGCAGAGTCAAAACACTGGCCCACTTACTTATAGTGCATGTCTTGGCAACTAAAGTGAAAACAACTGTAAAATAATAAATGTAACATAAGTAAACTGTCCAAATAATCACAACCATCATTTTACAAACACTGGGTAGCTTTAAAATTAATATTTCAGGTCAAATTGAATTACTAAAAATGGTTCCATTTCCAGTTCACACCCTGAGATACATGAACAGAGGTGCTTTTATAACAAGAGGGGTTCCTTCTTTCTTGTGTACACAAGCACAAAGACCCCCCATGTGTATTAAAGGAACACTTTTTTTAAAACAGTCATTTTTCATCTCCCCTCAAGTTAATAAGTAGTGTATTACTGTTTTTGGAATCTGTTCAGCCATTCTCCAAATATGGGCACAGGACCTTCTAGCATAGCTTAGCATACGACTGTTATGTCCAAGTGATACCAGCAGCATTCTAGTTCAAGAAATAGTAGCAAAATGATAAAGCTTTTTGCCTGTATTTAAACCTTGACTCAGTAAAAGTGGATCAGTTCTGCAACTACAGAAAACACAAGTCTTCTTCACACAGTAGCATGTGTTTTATGTGTCTATAATTTTGTGTCATTCTTAAAGTGAAAGTTTGACCCTACGAGCACAACAACAATTCAAAAATTCCTAGTTTAAGAAATGAAGACGTGTAGCTGTGTTATCTGCCAAATATGTCCTAGTACCTTGGAGTGCTTCCAGACTCTAAAGCCTGTGTTTCCTGAATGGTGGCCTGTGCATGCGTCTTACTTTGAGAGGCACGTGGCTCTGATATGGATCAACAAGGCAAACACCCTGCCTTGCGTGATGCCCATGCAGGCGGAAGCAAACCATTGTAGACTCAACATTTAATTTATATAGTAGTGCAACATTAAACAAAAGTCACATATTAAATAGAAAAAGTTGTCTTAAACAAAAGAATAGTGACTGTTTCATGTTGCGGACATGGCTCATATCTTTTTGAAGAATGCTGGGAACTAGAATGGGCATCACCTTACTCAGGAGGTTTACCTCATATCTATCAGAAGACAAGCAACCAGCACTGCACCTTTCATTGGTTACTAAATCATATCTGTTGAAAAAGTGTTGGTTTTCATCAACTACAAGTTTTAACAGACAAAAACGAGATGATAACTGAAAGAAGATAACGGAATGGTTTGCAAAGTTCTAATAAAACAAATAAATCTGTCATCCTTGATAGGCTGAGATTAAGAAGATTGACCCTGTGACCAAATCTGTCATCCAGTACAAAATTCCTACAAGCCCACTCAGAGAGAGCAGAAGAACATTGTATCTCTTTTTACCGCGTTCCACCAGATTTTAGTAACAGCAGGTCTCGCCTGGTATGATTTAGTGTTCCCACCAACTTCCAGTATCAGTTCATAGTAGGCTTGATTTCAGTATGTGTGGGGAACATCACATCGAATGAGACAGAAACGTGCAATGATAATTGCACACAATATGGAACAATGGAACCCATCAAAAGCTAATTTTCGTTATGCTGTGTGGTGGCTTTGTTTAAAAGATGATTAGAAAAGTGCTATATAAATTAAAAGCATTATTATTGACACTCAAAGTTGCTTTACAATTCTCAGAGCATTATTCATTCACTCCACATTCACACTCTGGTGGTGATAAGCTACCTTGGTAGCCCTCAGCTACCCTGGGGCTGATAGGATGTGGCTGCCATTCTGTGCCTACGGCCTCCTGCCCACCACACACCCCACCAGTCTCTCACATCCATACAGGTGGGGGAGTGGCTTGCCCAGGGCCACAATGGGCAGAATGGACCCGGCAGAGATTGAACCTCAAACTCTCCGTTTAGAGGATGCCCAACTCCACCACTAGACCACTTGACACCCCGCAGCAAAATAAAGTTGGATGATGCCAGAAAAATTAAGAATGGCCCAAAAGCATAGGAGCATGCTTGATTTGGCTACTTGGCTGTCCCACATTTTTTAGTTGCACACTGTAATAATGTATGAGGTGATGAGTCTCACTTTCCCATTGGAGCGCTTAACGATAGACCAATCAGCCATGACGTTACAATCAAAGTAGTGTCACTTACGCTTGACTCATCTCACTTTATGGAATCTTAGCCATATGATTAGTTATGGCAGAATTTTCGGTCATTTACCAGCTTTCTGTCTGTTGAGCGAAAAATGCTATAGGAAGATTGACCCCAGGTCTTTAAAAAAACAAAAAGCCAATCTTCTTGAGGAACTAACTGCATGTTGCAATATGTGTGCAAAACATGTTTTTTGAGCCGCTGAAATGGCCTAACCAGCCTGACAAAGACAACATTTAAATCTTTACAAAGACTTTGCATGGGTGATTGTATATGAGGAAATATCAGTAAGCCAGCGCTGCAATGATAGCCATCACAGTTTCAGATGCACTTGACATGGTGTTAACGCCATTGGGATTATACGCTTCTTTAATTCTATGGAGCTTTCTTTTTAACAGCCAGTAAAACAGAAAAATGATTTGAAACCGGCAAAAGAGGAGTTTGAAGCACTGGGTTAACAACCGTATCTTCATTAAAGATTGAAATACATCTCTGAGTGTCTTCATGTAACTTTTTCAGTAAAAGTCTGTCTTCTCCCTCATGTTAAAAATAAACCATGTTTAAGTGGCCCTTGATGATGCAAAACCCTTAAAAATGTGATATGAGCATTCAGACTGAGGTCGCATTGAAACAAATTTAGAAACACATCAGCTTCAGGTCATTTGTGTCACTTTTGGCTGTAGTCTGATCGTAGCCACATGTTACACAATGCCCGATCAAAACTATTTTGCTGGTAATGTCTGCCTTCTGCAGTACCAAAAGTCTGTTTATTCATATCGACTCATGAAAGAAAACATTACTGTAAATATTTAAAGATTTTTGTTATACTGTCCTAAACCTCACACAATAAGGTGAAGGAAGAAATTCTGATTCCTCCAGACACATTGTGTTGAATTGACCATTTGTGTCACCGAGTACACTATATTGCTCAGCAAAACCCTGCTCTGTTGATGAAGAGCATCTTAAAGTGAGTCACAACCAAACACCAACAGCACCCATGGGTGGAAACTTCTGTATCTATGACAACAACTACCCAAGAGACAACAAGGCTTTAACTTCAGCTTACCACCTCCAGGAACTTACTGCACACTGTAAACAAGCCAAGCACCTCTATGCTGTTGAATATAATATTGATGCAGGAACTTTAATATTTATTTGGCAAAAATTTGAGTTAACTTCCGAAATAGCTGAGTTGTTTTCTAACTGGCAAGAGTAATTGAATCCTGTGATAATCCTGTGAATTACCCGCTTTCGCTGGAAGAAGCCATTTAAGTTTATTTTTAACAAGTTTTGGGATGGAGATATTTAGCCGAATCTCAGAAAATTAGCCACACCCAACTCAAGCTGCTCACACGCTTCACTGACGGATCAACAGCAACCCATCCCATCCTATGTCACTTCTAGGTTTCCAAATATCCCTGCATTCACTAAGTTAACAAGTATGAAAATAATCATTTGAAACCCTTAAATTTTTTTCTTTAAATTGACACGGTTTGACTGAGACTAACTGTGTGTTAACGCCATCAGAAGAATACGTGAACAGATAACGTTGTTCATGTCCTGGTGGAACTTTGAAACAAGTCTACTCACATGTGAAAAGCTCAGCTGCAGTCAAAAAAAATAGTTCACTTAACAGATTTTTCTAATTCTCATTCGCTTTTCCCCAAGAAAGATCATTTTATTTTCCTGCGTCATCCAGCTCCTGATCCTCCACAAACAGATGTGTTGATTTGACTAGTTCCGGTTAACAATCCGCATCACGTTTCTTCAAGGGCAAAGTACAGTATCAATATTTTCTTTCCCAATAACATTTTAACAACATATAGCACTATTTGAACTCATCAATAAGGTTTGTTCAAAAAAGGTTGTTGCAATAAATCCTTTATAATCCAAGTGATAAACATCCAATATTATAAAAACACAAGTTTTGGAAGGTGTTGGGACATACATGAGTGCACAACTATATTACAGTGGCTTCTTTCCATTGAGTCTTTTCAGCAAAACTTGTAAAAAAAATATAAATGGAACGCAAATCTCAAGCTGTATTCAACTGATCACATTATTGAGTCACAATACGATTTCTCCACCACTGAATAATGATTGACAGTCGCACATCATCTACCCTCAGATGAGCAGCAGAGCTTCTACATGTATGCTTGAGTTATATTCGCGATTTCTCATTACATCACCGAGAGTGTAGACTTGATCCCATGCTCTTGTGAAGCTAGAGACGTGACATCACAGTCAATTTACGTTATCTTCAGTAACACGCCCCTAAAAACAGCATGAATTGTTGACGCCCCCAAATTTAGTTTTTAACTCATAACAAATCTGTGTCATTTATTTTACTGAAATTTAGCTTATGTTCATGAGAGGCAAAAGATCAATATCAAGTATTATCATATTCCAATAATATTGGCCATTTAAAGGAATTAATTTACAGTGTAATCAGTGACAGTCTTGGCCTTCAGTTGCATACTCGAGTGTGACATTTACCAGCTCTGATAGAACTACTAACAAAAGATCAAATTGTATGCATTTACTATTTTATATTTATAGAACATGATCGTGAAATTGTTAGCTATTTGGGAAATGAAAATGCTGATGATTGCTGTTGTGTTTAATCTTTTTATTTTAATTTGTGTGTTATGTGTCTTGTTATTTTGGTTGAACTAATGGTTGTGTACAAACTGTATTGCTTTTAAATTGGTCATTGTGTTTGGTCTTGTTATTTTGGGTTTGGTTAGGTCGGTGCGTTATTGCTTTGTTATTTTGGTGACAGATTTGCGGTTATGTTTTCTGTATTTATTCTAGTGAAAAAAAATCCAGGGTTATCTAGTCTGTCCACATGTAAATATATTTGTTAAATGAAGTAAAACCGAGCGAGCTCTGCAAACAAGTTCCTGAATAGCACCAAGCTGTCAGAAAGCAAGTCATTATGTCGACAATTCAATCGATGAAGGAGTGTGTGATTCAGATGGGGACCAAATATACAATACCTGTCTGGCTATGTCTGTGTAGAGGAAAAACGAACATATTTCAAAGCCTAAAAAGGCTATTCGTGCTGTGTTAACGTTGCCAGTCCACCCGAAAGGCTAAATATGTGGGCAGTCCGCGTTATATGCCGCAGCCAATGATCTCAAAGTACTCAACTCACTGTTTTGAAACACTGTCACTTAATAACACACATATGAAATGAAAATGCATCATCTGAACTAATGACAATCTTACCTTGGGCTTGTAAAGCCACTTTCGGAAGCGATTCATCATAGGTCACCACGCCAGTTTAACGCCAGCTCCGTGCCAAAGCTAAGCTGAACCAAACTGGACCTTTAAACCTAACACAAACACGGTAAGAGCTAGCGAGAGGCGAGCTAAGCTAGCGCCTGGTCCGCAGTCACTCAAACCCCGCTGACAATGCCAACAAAAGAACGAAAACAAAAACCGGGTCCCTGTTAAATAGTTGCAGGCTCGGACTCTGTCCTCAAATCCAGCGGTTAAGTGACTGTCTTTGTCCCCAAACACACAAGAGGCTCATGACTAAGCTACACACTGAGCTATCCAGATGGATACTTAGCTGAGAGAGCGAGAGAGCGAGAGACAGAGAGAGAGAGGGGAGGGAGATAGAGAGAGAAAGAGAGGGAGGGAGATAGAGAGAGAGAGAGAGAGAGAGAGAGAGAGAGAGAGAGAGAGAGAGAGAGAGAGAGAGACAGTGGCGCGCGACCAGAGATGCGGAAGTACTCAAGTTGACGTGGGTTGCCAACCCCTCACTGTCTATCAAATGATGGCAAAAAAATAACAATAATAATAACAATCATAATAACTATAATCATAAAAATATTTAATTAAAATGAACTACATAATAAATTGTTAATCTAATAAACTTTTTAAAATAAAATTCGAATATTATTATTATCATTTAAATAATAATTTATTATTATTATACATATATAAAATACAGTCACTCCTATGTCTAGTTGGTTTCGTGTGCTAATATTTTTTTCTTTGTTTGTATGAATACATTTCATATGTATGTTTGTATGAATGCATCGTAAAAGGGGTTAATGTAATAAAATAAAGCAGACAAAAAAAATAGACTATGACTGAAATAGTTTGATGTGATAGTATGCTCTGAGCACTTTGGCTTGGTGTGCTTTTTCCACACATTTTTTTATTCTCTTACCTTTCCAGCCTTTGATTAAAAGGGAAATAAAAACTTTAGAACAGTTTCACATTTTCTACGCTTACATGTGTGATATATAAAGCTCGTCAACAACATGGCATTAGTAAAGAGGTCACATGACTCAACCCATCTGAGGAGAACCGTTAAACTAAAACAAGAAACAAAAGTTTCCAGATGTCATTCCATCTTATTCCTCAAATGAATGCACTGCTATGCAGCATTTGTTTTATAAGCTGAGAATTATTGTAAAATCTACAGTGATTTTAAAACCAATTAAAGCTGCAAGCAGCGATGGAAGGGGTCTCGCACGATGCGTCCGCCGGAGCGAAGGCACTGCCTCCCGGCCTTTTTCGAGTTTTTTGACCTTCGAACAAATTTTGGTGGGCTTTTTAACATGTTCAAGGGGTCAAAACAGCTAAAACGAAGATTTTGATCACATTTAAGGGGGCAGTAAGAAGGCGCTGTTGAGACAATTTTTGGAGCGCAGTCACAGTGATGCATATGCTTTTGTTGAGCCTGTTAAGGCTAATCATACCAGGCTGTTTTTGTTGATGGTGGATTATCTTGAAAAGAGATACAGACCAGAATATGTAAATTTTTTTCCACAATTTTGAAGGGTGAACTTTGCTGTGGCACCACCCCAAGACCATTTGACGTACTTCTTAGCTTTAGATAACTTTTTTTCCCTAATGTGTTATGAGTAAACAAACCAATTTTCAGCTTGATTAGACATTTCACCTAGGAGCAGTTCGTCAAAGTTTAAAACGCTTACTTTTTGAGATTTTTGCAAAATATCAGTCTTCCGGTTGATTTTGGAAAAAGGGTTTATATTAGTAAAAGTTGCAGCTTGATCATTTACATATGTGTACCAAATTTCATCTGCCTACAACAAACTGGTTGCACAACAGCTAAGAAACAGCTTCAGGTGGTGCTAAAGAGCACCACCCCAAGGCCGTTTGAAGTACCTCTTAGCTTTTGATAACTTTTTTTCCCTAATGCCTTATGACTAACTACACCAATTTTCAGCTGGATCAGACATTTCACCTAGGAGGAGTTCATCAAAGTATGAAGTCTGTGTTTTTTACATTAAACCTAAATGATCCGGTGTTCCGTTCGGTTTCGAAACTTGACCCAATGAACTTTTTTGTAGGTCTTAAAGACCTACACAAATGTGACAAGTTTTATGTGTGTGTGCAATAAACTGCCTGAAACAGAAGGGTAAAACTTTAAAAAACATGATTTTAATGCTCGTCACTAGGTGGCGCAATTTCTGATGATGTTCTTTGTCATACGACTGTTTTCAGGCTTGAACTATAATGAGAATGAGACAAGTTTGAGACGGATCGGATATTCTATGCCTGAGTTATAACAACTTCCGGTTTCAAATCAAAATTTGGACATTGGTCGCGACCACGACCACATACTTTATGATAGCTAAAAAAAATTCTAAATTTAAGGTTCCTCATGCCTTATGATGATTCTCAAGAAGTTTGGAGATGTTTAGATAAAATCTGTGGGACGAGTTTCGTCAAAGTGTGGAACGAGCAAAACGCCCAATAACCAAATTCCAGTTGATTTTTGAAACAGGGATTATATTAGTAAAAGTTGCAGCTTGGTACTTTACACATGTGTACCAAATTTCATTTGCTTACAACAAACTGCTTGAGCAACAGCTTTAAAAAACAGGTAAAACGAAGACTTTTGTCACATATAAGGGGCGCTGTAGAGCCAATTTTAGGAGCGTAGTCACAGTGAATCATATCCTTTTGTTCAACCTGACAAGGTTAATCATGGCAGGCTGTTTTTGTTGATAGTGGATTACCTAGAACGGAGATAAAGTCCAAAATATGTTAATTGTTTTTTCACAATTTTGAAGGTTGAACTTTGCTGGGGCGCCACCCAAAGACCATTGGACGTACTTCTTAGCTTTTGATAACTTTTTTCCCCTAATGCGTTATGAGTAAGAACACCAATTTTCAGCTTAATCGGAAATTTCGCCTAGGAGGAGTTCGTCAAAGTTTGAAACGAGCGAAAATGCACACTTTTTGAGGTTTTTGCGAAATATTCGTCTTCCCGTCGATTTTGGAAACAGGGTTTTTATTAGTAAAATTTGCAGCTTGGTCATTTACATATGTGTACCAAATTACATTCGCATACGATAACCTGGTTGCGCAACAGCTACAAAACAGCTTCAGGTGGCGCTATAGAGCTATAGCGCTATAGAGCGCCACCCAAGGGCCGTTTGACGAACTGCTGCGTTTTTGATAACTTTTCATCCCAAATGCCTTACGACTAACTACACCAATTTTCAGCTGGATCGGACATTTCACCTAGGAGGAGTTCGTCAAAGTATGAAGTCTACGTTTTTTACATAAAACCCAAAATATCCGGTTTTTCGTCTAGTTTCGAAACTCGACCCAATTTACTTTTTTGTAGGTCTTAAGGTCTTAATGCTCGCCAATAGGTGGCGCTATGGCGGATGTCGTTCGTTGTCATACGCCTGTTCTCGGGTTTGGACTACGATGACAATGAGACAAGTTTGAGCCGGATCGGATATTCCATGCCCGAGTTATAACAACTTCCTGTTTCGAGTCGAAATTTGAACATTGGCCCGCCGCCACCACCACATACTTTATGATAGTCGAAAAAATTTCTCAATATCACTTGCCATATGCCTTATGATGATACTCAAGGAGTTTGGAAATGTTTGGAAAAAAATCTGTGAGAGCAGTTTGTCAAAGTGTGGAACGAGCAAAAACGACCATTTTTAGAGTTTTTTGCGAAATAACCGACTTCCTGTCTATTTTGGAAAATGGATTTATATTAGCAAAAGTTGCAGCTTGGTACTTTACACATTTGTACCAAATTGCATTCGCCTACGACAAACTGGTTGCGCAACAGCTGCAACAACGCGTTAGGTGGCGCTATAGAGCCGTTTTTTAAAATTCATTTTTCGAAACACAATCAAACGTAAATTTTCACCAGGTCTGAGGCGTGTGCAAAAATCTGTGACTTTTCGTTTATGTTCAGGTACCCAAAAGTCCCCGGAAAGACGGAAAAGAATAATAATAAAAAAAAAATAAAAAATAAGAATTTTTCGAAAAACAATAGGGTTCTTGCACCTTCGGTGCTCGACCCCTAATGAACTTGAGAACAAAGGGGCAGCGCCGCAAACAAACAGAAACCTAAGCGTTTCGTCTCTTCATCCGTGGCTCCGCCCACCTCGGTTGCCAGGCAACTTTCAAACAAGATCGGATGGAAAGCTCCGTTTCTTCGTGTTAAGTAACGGACTGCAAGCTGTGCAGACTGGACGTTGAACAGTTGTAACGTACTTGTACTTGCTTAAGAAAACTCGAATACCAGTGACTATGAACAAGAAAGATCTTATCCTCAAAGTTTCAAGGCTCCTGGACAAATTTCACGACGAGAAGCAGTGCATAGACAGTTTTACACAAGAGACTGCCAAAGATCTTCAGGTAAGCTCTCTAACTCAGATACAGTCTCGTTATGATCCAAACGAGTCTAAGGTGAAGCATTACTGAAACCATACAGGTCACAGCTAACCTCTAGACGAAGCTATGTTTGAGTTACATCTTTATACAAAATACTGAATACATTCAGACATTTTAGTGTTTTGTGTGTGTGTGTATATATATATATATATATATATATATATATATATATATATATATATATATATATATATATATATACAAAGCCTGAAATATTGTTTATTTTTATGTCTTGCATTTTGGCTCAATGTTCTAGCTTTCAGTCAAACAAATCCTCCTTCAGTCTTTACATACAGTTAAGTTAATACAGTTAAGTTAAAAGAGAAGGGAAGCAGGGGGTAAAATTAGATTATTTTTAATGTTTTTAATTCAAGACTAGTTTGCCATAAACTTAGACACTGCACCTTTAAATATCTGTTATAGTTATAGATGAAAAAAAGATTAATCAGCGTGTTTTTCATGTAGAACTTGTCCTCAGCTGACCAGAAGTTCATTATGGATACTCTTCACGGATGTGTCACACACAAGAAGCTTTTTGATGTTGCTGTCAAGCTCTTTTACAGCAATCATGGGAAAAGATATTTCCAAGCAGACCGAAACTTGTTCACTGGTAATGTGATTTCAAATAGACATGTGTTCTCTAAACGTAACTATTGTAACTGTTTTAGTAGAGTCAGTGATTTCAAGAGCTAACGGATCTTTCTGTTATTCTGCACCAGTTGTTTGTTATCTTGCTATGTTCAGCCTGGATGATCTTGGTCTGGAATCTTTCAGTAGAATGATCAGGTCTCTGGATATCGCAAAAATGCACAACGTAAGCCAACATGTTCTTTATTATAGATGCACATAGTTATAGACAACAGCTCTTTTTTGAAATGTACCTACTGTTGTAAAACACAGTAGACTTATGTTGTATAATTCCTTCTACTCTGCCCTCCATCTCTGTTTTGGGCCTATGTGCTGCTTGACCCGGACCTTCAGTTCTTGAGCTTTTTATTTAACGCAAGAAACCTCACAACACATCTGCAGAGTGAGTGGAATCACATCTATGATGCTGTCATAGTGGAAAATAACTGGATCAACCCCTTGCTTAGGTAAAAAATCCAAGAATTTCTGTCATCTGATTCCTAACATTATGAGCCTTTTATAAGGGCGACTTTAAAACTATTGTTTCAGTGCCAAGCGGACCACATTTTCAGTGCTTCTGTTTCTGTTTGGATAGTTGCATATTCCTAGAGGCAATCTGAAATTATTTGAGAAGACGGGAAATGGAAGATAGTTTCCATGAGTCTGACCTCAGATCAGGGCAATTATCAGAATCAGATTTATTGCTGTGTGTGTGTTTGTGTGTGCGTGTGCGTGTATGCATGCGTGCGTGTGCGTTTGTGTGCGTGCGTGTGTGTGTGGGTGTGTGTGTAACAAGCAGTTAACATAAAGCTATAATGCTACCAGCTGGTGACAGAGGATGAGAAAGTTCTGGTAAATATAGATTCATGATTTGAACGTTCTGCTTTTTGATTAAGGAATTTATAAGCATCTATGTACTGTGCTTAATAACATTCATTTCATGCTTTATTGAGGATCAGTTAATCCTGATCTTATAAAGCATTTACACATGAAACTAAATACATGACTGGTCTGATTTCCTCTGCACTGTGTTTTTACTTTTTCTGTTTAGAATATAACTGAGCTGTTAAATCTCGTCTAATGCTTTACAGCTAGTAAATGTTTATGACTAGCTGAATTGATCATGAGTTATTGTAGAATTATGAGTTAATAAACCATTTATTGTCACTCTGAGTAACTGTTACTATACCTCTGAATAATAAGATGAATGAATGTGCTTTCAAATAGTTTCATAATCTTTTAATTACAACTGTTTAACTATTTAACTCTTCCTCAATAAAGCATGAAGTTATTGTTATTAATGATATAATAAGTAATATTAGTAAATGACAAATTACAAATGTGTATGAACATAGAAACAATCGTTAAAATGTAATAATTAACTATTCGCTAATGCTGAAGTAATGGTTCATAGTGTGTAGTTAATATAAAGTGCTACTTTTATCATTTTTTACTAACATTAGTGAAGAGATGTGTTCTTTAAACCAAATTTAATCATGTGCTCTTTTTTATCTAACATTTATTATACATAAATTTATACCAGGCCATTTTTAAGTTCTTGCTCAAAAGTAGAAGTAATAATAAAATAGTTTAATGATCAGTTTCAAACTGGAGATCTTTGCTGAGAAATTGAAAAAGGAATTCTGTCTTCTATTCCTTTAAAAAAGATTGTCTGGATTTTATTGGCTAACAGAGACATACGCATTGAAAGCACTTCATCAGCTGCTGTCATCAGACACGATGAATGCCTTGAAACCAACATTCTTCAAACATTGAGTTGATTTAGTTTTACTGCTGAATTAATTATTGTTTTAAGTCTTTAGTTTATAGGTGGAAGCTTCTTGAAGGTGATTTCTGTGTATCACTGGTGTACAAATCTTGTTAAAAGACGACTTGACATTTTATTTGATGAACACCTTCCATTACTGAATGATGCTTGTCCTCTTTTTCAGCCGCTGTGATGAAATTGAGCTTCTTTGTGATCTGCTTGCAAAAAAAATGGCTCGAGGACATTTGCCAAAAAAATCAGTTCAGAAAACCACTGAGCCCAAGGAATTTGATCTGACGCAGCCCAAAGCTCGAGTGCTGCCTGCCCCTGAACTCAATCCTCAGCACAACAAGTTCAGGCCAGTGAGTAACACGAGGAAATCAGGACAGGTTTATTGATTCCAAAACAGTTTTTAAGCCATTACTTCAATTTCAGTTGTGTTATCATCTGATTGGCTGACAGTACCAGAGTGGTGGATAATTCTTTTTCTCTAAAAATAAGATCTATACACTTTTACTTCAGAAATAGTTAAACTGATGTCTTGTTCTTAGGGATTTGGTATTTGCTAAAATGTTCAAAAGTGCTTCTTATTATTTTTACTCAATTAAGAGTAAAAGTACTAAACCTATTTCCAAAACTTCAGTATAACCAATGGATTCAATTAGAAATGTGTGATAACTATGCTTTGGGGCTGTTTTTTTTCTTCTTCTTTTGTTCAGCTGATTAATTTTTATTAGTTGAACAAATTTTACTTTTTTCCACCTCATGTCTCTTTTTCTTATCTTAATTAGACCTTATCTGTCAGGGTTTGTCTTCTTCTCGTCTTGTTTTCCTCAGTGGGTGGTATTCTGGTTGTGTTGTTTATTTTCTTTGTGCTAGTCATGTGAGCATGTGAAGTCACATTGCTGTGTTAAGGTCGTTTCACACTGAGCATGGAATTTTTCTCTGAAAAATTTGCACAATAACGTCAAACTCATTCATCTGTTAAACAAACACGCTGCTTTCAAAACATTTGTCAGATGTTTAGGTTACATTTTTGTATGCAATTGTTAGACAACATTTTTTTTATTCACAATAGTGTTGTGATGTAGTTATAGTTCACACAAAGCTGCATTTTCAGGTGTTGTGTGGGTCAATCGTTTCAGCGTTCAGGGAATGCTTGAGAACACGGCAACCTTGATTTGGTCGACATTTTCTTTCAAACCAGAAAAAGCAAATACAACCCAAAAACATGAAACCATGTTCTTGTTGAAAAGAAATGAAAAGGTTCAGCTTATATCTTTAGCAGACAGGGACCAATGTATTCATATTAAAATAAAAAGGGTTTTAGGGTTTTGTGATATTTGAACTGAAAGTCAGTCTGTCAATTGTCAACTTGTGCTTTCTTTTCCGTTTTTTTTTTGTACCTTTTGATTTATTCCTCTGTTTAAAACCTGCTGCACTGTGGCTTGGATCCTCACCTAATCTAACATTCTGCTATCATCGTCTAATAGTTTTGACCGAGGGAAACTTTATTGGTGTAAGTGTAAAAGAACTAACCCCTAAGTACACGGTAAAATCTAGAGAGTGGATTTTTCTCTGTTTTGAGTTTATTTTGTCCTTCCCTATATAGAGTTGAATTAAAATTATTAAGTGAAACTTAAGAGAAGATATTTGTACTCAGCGTTTGTACTCTAACCAAAGAAAGGCCTAAACAGGTAACTAAACATCTTAAAACTATTTAATTAAACAATTTAAAGTGACGACCATGTAGACACACAAAATACAAGCCATAAATAACATTACTTTTTACAGACAGAGGGGGTTTATCAGAGTCCTGCACTCACTGGCAGTGGACCATTTAGTTCTTATATAAAGCAAATTTATTTTGAGGTTGCTTTGAGGGTGATTTTCAATTAATCATTGAGGGTGCATTACAAATTGTGACATTAAAGTTTAATTGACCTCTGTCAGGTTCCCGCAAGTACCCACAGATCTCCAAAGGAACCAGAACTCCTGGCTGAGAAAAGACAGAAGAACAGACACAAATCCTTAGTAAGCCGTACATAGGATTTACCTGTCATACGGTTTCATTACTTTGTCTCCAGATCCCGCCTCACACATATTTCCTCTTCCAGAAAACGCTAAATGAAGCCAACTCTCAGAGGTTCAATTGTGCAAACCCTCAGAAATCTAAGAAAACTCAAGTTAGTATTTTACAGCATAACAATAATGCAAAACATACATTCATAACAACAACAACATTCTTCATATTCACATAATTCACAAGCTTTTTTCTGATTAATAGAGCAAAATATCCCAGATCCTCCAAAGCCGTGACTCGGAACTCAAATTTGAAGAGGTTTATACTTCTGGGAATCCTGCATCCCAAAAGGTATTTCTGTTGATAAGTTATTCCATGACATTTGTGCTTTTGGCATCCTCTCATCTTTTGTTACCCTGAACATCATCATCTGCTACAGATTTTTCATTGTAATACAGTGAAAGTTTGGAAACCCCCAATTTCTCAGTACTCTTGAACTTTTTAGGACACTGACCCAACAAACCCCCAAAATATTTCAGGCAGAGAGTCAGGAGAGATTCTAACTGCAATAGAGCTGTCGGTTACTGGATGCGAACAAAATTATGGGTACAGAGTAGTGTATGGAGGAAGTCCACCTTGAGGAACATGCTCAAGGAACATGGGGTAATAATCTTTAGAATATCTAGAGAACTAGACATTCTTGAAGAATGGATTAACTGCAAAAAATGTGTATTTTAATCTTTACTCTTTCAACCTTATTATCTATTGTTTCAGGTTTTGTTAGCTAAATAAATCTGCCATACATTATGAGTACTGTATTTCATTTGCTTAAAACATTTTAGTTTTGAATTGGAGTCTTGAAAAATATTAAATACATGATTTGGTAGGCAGTAAATAAAATCTACAATTGCTTTTAGCATTTTAGAAATGAGTGATATTGTGTTCATTTAAGTCCAGGCAGAATTATTACAGTCATGCTTTATTGGAGTGAGCAATGCTTTTGATTAATGCACAAGTGATTCTAAACTTGTACTTGTGGTGTAACATCTATTGACTGTATATAACAAGGACATAGTGTCTGTGATCTTACTCATAGGTTTCTTACAAACTTTAAGTGGGTGTAGCCACTTAAATGCATCGACAATGCATCCACAGAGGCAGGGATGGTTTTAGTGAAATGATTTGCTGAAAGTTTACATTTTAATATACCTTGAAAGTGCCATATTTTGAAATCGTGACTTTTCTGACATTCCTGATATCTTGAAGTGTTGTTCCCTCATCAAAAACATGCCTCCGGTTGTATTCAGATTATTTCATGCATGTTTAGCAATCCTTAACTCCTTTTTTGTGAGCTAAAAAATGGTTCATTGTTAACTACACTCAATGGTCTTAGCCCCACCCACTGACCAGTCAGATTAATTGCTAGTTCAGCCCCTCTCCACGAGGAGCGGGAAACGCAGTTTGACCCAAAAGTGTGAGAACAGTAGTGATGGGAGGTTTGAGTCCCATTCAGCAAAATGATCAAATCTTTTTTCGAGTCATTTCATTCATTTAATTTCATTTATTTAATCACACTACAAATAAGACAAAACTATAATGCTAAAAGACAAAAAAATATTTTACTTAAGCCTACCTGGGTATTTTAGTCTGATTCAGCTCAGCTCTGACCTGTCTTTAGGTTAAAGTCTCATTCGTTCCTCACATTTCTTCTCTCTGATGGTAACGAGTGCAGTCTGGCCTGGGTCTTTTTGTCATGTGACGCTCCCTAATATTAACCAAATGCAGTTTGAGCCGGAAACAGAAAAGAAAGAAAGGACCCAGAGGACTTGAAAAAAAGAGACATAATCTGTTAGGTTTCCGGCTCGTGACCTCTCCATATTATTAACCAAATTCAGTTTGAGCCGGAAACAGTAAAAATTTGTTCTTTTCCCGAGTCCTTCGGCTCCTTTCGTTCTCTTGTCATTAATGATGAGCGTGTGTTACACTCGGAAAACCACAAGGATCTTTCACATGCGCCTCTGAACAAATCCCTCTCCGACACGATTCGCTCCTTAGGAGTCACATTAAAGAGTCGTTCAAAAAGAACGAATCGTTCATGAACGACACATCACTAAAGAGCAGCAGACCCACAGCGCTGGGTAAACAATGCTGGAGAAGTGCGTTGTCCGGAGCCTAACAATTTGTTTGTATTACCAAAGAAAGAGTTTATTTGTCAGAAATTGCTCAATTTTGTGTCTGCCTATGAGAGAAAACTTGCAAAGATCTCTTTTGTTTGCGAGCAGCACTTCACATTCAACTGGTTTCTCAACAAAGAAGAGTTCGACAAACGACTTGTAAAAATGCTAACTCTAAAAACTGTCCTGTGTTGATTTGGAGATCCAGACAGTAAGTAGATTTTTCTTGTGCTATGCTTAACATACTAGAATGAAATACATAATTTTAACTCTGCATCAACTGCACACTAACTTACATTATTTTCTTCTGTTAATCCTATGAGGAAATCTTGTTTTAGCACACACACATGGTGACTCTTTGCGTATTATCTTCCCTCAAATCCTAAACATGCACACACTACAAGATTTAACAATCATTAACATCAAATACTACTTATTAACTTACAACACATTATTGTGCCAGACATTATTTCACCTATAACAAAATAAATAATTAATGAAACAGCACACCTACATTAGTAATCATACAGCGTAAAAGAGAAATTACTTCTTATTTACCATGCGGACACATCCTGGAGGATCCTTTGCAGTTTCTGGACTCAAACTCCATGTCAGACTTTTGTTCACACATATATGCAGCACTAGTATAGAGGGCTCAAATATATATTCTAAATGCTATAAAAGGGCATAATATGGGGCAAACAAACAGATTTTAAAATAATTTACCCCCTCGAGGTGTTCATGAAGGTCAAAAGTAGTGATCTGATTTAACAAACCTAATGGAGGCAGGTGTAAAAATGGTTGTTTTTCACAGAGTTGGTCAGTTTTAACATAGCAGTGAATGAGAACCTGCTCACTTTTGGAGTCCGCCTCAAGTGGCCGCTCAAGGGACTGCAGTTTAGTCACTTTCTGTTACGCTTCAAGAGGGAAAGCAGAAGCTTTATCCTCATATTGAAGTGAAGTGAAAGTGAGCAGTTGGGCAAAAATGGAGTGACCCATACCTGGAATTTGTGCCCTGCATGTAACCCATCCCAGTGTACACACACAGCAGTGAACAAACACACCGTGAACACACACCCTGAGCAGTGGGCAGCCATGGCAGCGGTGCCCGGGGAGCAGTGGGGAAGCTGCTGCTTGCTCGAGGGCTCCACAGCTGTGGTTGTTGATGATGGGAGAGCAAGTATTTCATCGCTCACAACACCTTCAACTTATTGGATCTGGGGATCGAACCGGTGACCTTCTGATCACAAGTCGATCTCCTTATCCACCGGACCACAACTGCCGATGATTGTCATCAATACATGTTGGCTTCTGAATTGACAGGAAGTACAGGGCACAAGAGTAACAGAAAATCTAAACCTCTATATATGCTTTTAAAATAAATGCTTTCTCTTTCATTGTGTAACGTTGTGTAATTACTTCATTGTGGAACATCTCTTATGTCAACGATCCAGACCAACAGCTTGCCAGTCAGACTGAACACAACTACCATTCTACGAGAAGGGGCTTTGTACAATCGACTGCTGGAAGAAGAGTTACAAAGGTAAAGCTACTCATTTTGTCAGTTGAGTTAAATGTTCGTCTAAGTGTTAGATGTTCCCCAGTGTATTGATTGTAGAGTATATTGTATTATTAGTGTTTTCCTAGTTTAAATTAGATTATGTTCTTTGTGGTTTCTATTGTTACGTTTATTATTGTTGTGTTTTTGTGAAGTTCTGGTAATTATTCCCCAATTATTCCCCTTGTTACATAATTTCATCTGCACTCATTATTTGGGCTTGTTCTTGCAATCATTGTTCAGATTATTTCACCTATTAGTTTACTCGTTTCCCTTGTTTCCAGTGTATCGAAGCCCATCGCTCTTTTAACAAGGATACACAGTAATTGGGCCTTTTTTTGGTGATGTAAAGCGCTCAAAACATTGGTGGGAGAAATAAAGTGTTGGTCTATAAAATGTAATTAAATATACAAAATGAAACATTTTGACTCAAAACTAAATTTTGTATAATGTTTTGTTATAACTTTACTCTGGCTTGTCTGTTACCAGGAAATTGTGATTTAATGTGTGGTGGTTGCTGCATGTAACATTCTGTATGATTGTAAAAAAAGCATGCTAAGATCTAGCTTTGTGGATTTGAAGGAGCAAATATCTCTACCTTCGGCAGATGACGAGGCTTTTTTGGTTAGTTTCCTGATTAACAAAGTGACATTTGCATATTAGGGCAACAAAAAATAGAATTCTTAAAAGAGAGCAATGAGGGATATTGAAAGAAAAAAATGGAACAGTTTCGGTCAGCAGAAAAAGTTGCAAAAAATGGCAGCTGCCTTCAGATAAACAACATTAAAAAAACTAATGTAAGTGAAAAAGACTGTTTCTGAGGGAGAATTTCTTAGACATTCCAGAATTTCTTCTAAACTCTTCCTATAAACTCAAAACATTGACCTCCTAGTTTAAAAAGAGTAACATTTCATCTAATTGGCATAACACCTATTTTATTTATTTACAAATGTGAAAGCAACCTTTTACAGTTTAATGCACAGTTGGTGTTAAGAATAGACCATATTTTAAAAAGTCAGCTTTAAAAATTTGTTTAATTTGCATCTTACATTTGTATTTACAATTTAGTTTAGTTAACAGTAATTCAACTGATCAAAAGATGCAAGTTGAACCTACTACAATCTACAGAGTAGAATTTACTCCGTTCTGAATCTATTTGGTCCTTCCTTATATAGAAATACATTGAAAATTATTAAGGTAAACATTGTTTTACATTGACAAAGAAACAAAAAAAAACTAATTTTTGTTATCCGATTGTTGTTTGACATCCCATAAACAAACATGCCCCAAAACCAACAGTACTTTATCTATAATTTGATGATCCTGATAATTGGCTTTAAGTTTGTTTTGGTAGCTTTCTTTCGGCCCGCTCTAGTTCTCCTAACATGCTTTTGAAATCTTGCATCCAGTACCTTTAACCTAAGAGTAGTGACAAACATTTATGTGAGTCATGTCACCCATCCATTCGATGTCTTTCAACACTTTTTCAGCTGTGATTAGAGTCCCAGCATTAGGCTTCTGCTGCCTTTGGCAAAAAGGTGGGGCACAACCTGAACACATCACCAATGTGTTGTAGGGTGAAGTCAAAAATAAATAAATAAAAACCCTATCTGACTTTACTGCCCAGAAATATTGACACAACACTCATTCTTCCTCTGTCGCAAGTTATAACTATTAAATAGCAAAATCTCATGTGTTCAGAATAGAGCAGCTGACGCAGGGCATGAACGAACCGTCAGCCTTCCTGCAGTGGCAAAAAGAGATGAAGCAGAGGGACCTGCAGGAGGAGCTGGCAGAGCTGGAGCGCCGGAGACTGGAAGGACGCATCAGCTACGAAGAGGCGCTGCTGGCTCGCCAACGCGTCTTCCACCTAAACCAGCAGAAAGTCCAGCAGACAAAAGAGGAGGTGACCTCAAAACAATCAGCCAGTGTTCTGAAGACAAACCGGTGTTTATAAAGAGTCAACATGGGTGTGCTTCAGACTGCAGAACTCATGCGCAAGTACGCAGAGAAACGGCTGAAGGAGGAGAAGGAAATGAGAGACCTGGTGCAACAAGTGGCCGACGATCACAAGAGCTCCAAAGCTGCCAAAGCGAAGTTACTGGAGATCAAACAGAGGATAGGTAATTCTAGTTGTTCGGAGAGAATGTACTTCTAAATGAGGTTGAAAACAGAGTGCTGTTGTTCTGAGCAGTGAAGGAAGTCTCGGAGCAGAGCAGGGAACTCCTCAGCCAGGCTCTGGAGGAAGCTCAAGCTGAGCTCAGCCGGAAGATGGAGGTCATTCGTCAGATTCGAGCCTATGAGGCCGTCTCGGGCATCAGACAGAAGTTTGTGGATGACACTGAGGTTAGTGAACAAAGAAAATCTGATCTTTTTTATTTTTTACAAGAAGCCCTCCTGAGGCATATTCAGTAAAGTTGTATCAAAGTTGTATAAAGTGTTTTTTTGGCTAAATATCTAATATCAGTATCTGCATTAAATAGATAAACAACATCCTCCAGCACAGCCATACTTAAAACAAGCAAAAGAATAAAGGGCAGCTCTGAGGCTGCAGACAAATAGATAAAAATCTAAACGGAAATAAAAGTTTGAAGATGGTTGGTAAACATTTTTACACTCTGGTACTGAGCATCTCCTGATTATCCTCAAACCATATTCAGAAGCAGGTGAAGGTGTGGTATGTAAGTATATTTGGGGGAAACAGACCTTGCAATCACATTAAAAAACACATGGAGCACGACATCACCTCAGAGACAGCAGTTTTCCAGTTCCAATCTAAACTCATGCAGTGAACTTGTACAAGCTGAACAGGATGTGTGTAACTGTTGTAATGTCTCACTTCGACTGCACGGATTGGAGTGTTTTTGAGACTGCTGCCTCAAACCTGGACGAGCTCACTGACTCGGTCTCATCATACGTCAGTTTCTGTGAGGACATGTGCATTTCCACCAAGACTTTTTAAACTTTCAACAGTGATCAACCATGGTTCTCTGGAAAACTCAAACATCTTCGTCATGCTAAAGTAGATGCCTTCAAGAGTGGAGATCGTGTATAATAATAATAAGGGCAGCTAAAAGGAGCTACTCCAGGAACCCGGAGAACCAGTTCTCGACCAACAACCCTGCATCAGTGTGGAGAGGTCTGCAGACCATCACTTTGGTGACAAACTTTGGTGAACAAGCTCAATGAGTTTTACAGAAGATTTGAGACTCACAGTTTAGCATCCTCCACCCGCTCTGATGTCAACAACTGCAGAGCGTTCGCAGGCAGTAATGACCAGCTCATCAGTTTAATGAAAGGACCACAAACATGAAGTTATAAGAAGTTAACAATGATTTCTGTTTTGAATGTAAAAGGGTTTGGGATTGGCTGTTGATGGTTGATAAAAAGCAAGCGATTAAAACCTATGAAAACATTTGCTTTGATTTATGATAATTGAAAGTATTGCTTAGTTCACAGATTTTCATGATCATGCGTAATAAATCATGATAATGTGTGAGGAATAAAATGTTTGAATTTATGATTGTTACAATAGTCTATGAGATATTAATGCTTAATTCATGGTCATCTGTAAAGATATGTCTGAAATGGTATTGGGCTCACCGGCCCTCGTGCTGTCTCTCAGACTGGGGGTCATGACCTGCTGTGTGAGATGTCTCTGGCAGAGCTCCGAGAGCGTCTGTCTCTCCTGAGAGAGTCGGAGCAGTGTGAACTGGAGGACAGAAGGCAGAAAATCCTGCAGGAGAAACAGTTGAAAGAGCAGCTGCTGCTGGAACAGCTGGACAACATCACTCTACGCAGGAGCTTAGCTGAACTGGCTTCTATGCGCAGGTAACACTTACCTGTCCTTGCTGAGAATAAAGTCTTCCTTTTTCGATCTTGATTTGTTTATGACCGTTGTTTGTGTAGAAAACAATGATAAAACTTGCCCTAATTGAAAAACGTTACAGAAGTTTGACCATGTAGCATCAGCAGCAGTGATTCATGGAAGCTCCATGCTAAGGCATGCTGGTGGCAGCTAATAACAGGACTTGCTAAGCCATGCTCACATCAAGCTGATCACATTAAGATTTTTAACTACTGAAAACTTTGAAAGTTTGAGATTTCTGCTTGTTTTCAATGTTTTCAATTGGATTAAGCTTAATCAATAACTTTCTGATTTGTAACTTTTATTTGTAGCTAATTTGGAAAAGGAAAACTTGTAGAAAGGTCTGTGCATGCACATGCTACTCACACTATACACCAAACATTTGATTGAGGGTGTTAGATGTACAGCATCTCTTATGGGACAAGGCAGTGAGGGAAAATATATTTGTACGTATATGTATATTCCATCACGTTAGCTTCCATTTCCCTGCGATGGCTGTTAATCATCACGAGTATGGGTTGTGAGGGAATGCACAAATATTGAGAAGAAAAACACAACATTACAGCAAGATGACCCAAAAAGTTGCAAAAACGTTCAACCATTTCCTTCAGAGGCTGGGTGCATTCTAATGACACCTATCAATAATTAATACTAATAATAATGTTCCAATCAGAGAATCTATTTAAAAGTATCCCAAAAGTATAACATTCATACAGTTAATTCCGTAACTTTATTAGTTTAAGATTAAGAGGATTCTACGTTTAATAGTATTTTTGGGTGCTTTACCAGTTTTGGCCACAAACAAAGCAAGAGCTTCAGCAATTTGTAACAGATCCAATGCTTCATCAGGTTATGTTGAGGAGTTATTATAAAGTTTATATGCACATCGCAGTAAAGTTTAATGTGTTGAATGTAGTTTTTTTTATTGTTTGTTGAGTTCACAATACTTGTGAGTGGTCTTCAGCAGTCATGTTGCATTACGCTAAAACAGCTCAGTGTTGGAATACTTGAATCTGATTGGTGGATAACAGGAGGTCCCCGAGTTACACTTAAAAAATCAAAAATCAGATCAATGCAAGAATAGTCTCAAAAATATTGTGCATAAATCCTGAGCATTGTCAGGGTGCAAATCCACATGTATGCACTTAAAAATATCTGAACTTTTAATTTGAATTTACAAACTGGATTTTGTACCAATTATTATGAAATTAATTCTACAAACATATTTTTATTTTAGAGATCGATCTGACTCGTTAGGCGAACGGTTTAGCATTTCTGAACTGATTGATTTTGAGGGACACACTAACCTAATACTGTATATGATAAACATGTATTGAGAAAAAGATATTATAAAACTCTTAATGTTCTTTGATTTAGTGTACAATGTTGTTTTAAGGTGTTTGTATTATATTCCTTTATTTATAATAATATTATATTATATGATAATATAACAAATATAATTTTCTTTACTTCCAGTTGAATAAATTATATTAAATCTGCAATAGTAGATATATCAAGATGAAGAATGTAGAAACAACAGATGAATGTGTAATATTACTGTGTAATAAAAGCACTTTACTGCTACACATACAAAATATCTACTAAAGACACATAGTCACACAAGAGTATTATAATTATTTTTAATATTACAATTATTATTAATATGGTTTTTAATATTTCTATATAGACATGGTAAGTTTAAGCTCATTTCCTATTCCTAGGACACATTTGCAAAATAAGTCAACTGTCTGGAACTGTACATGTGATAAAGAAGCAGTGATTGAATTAAAAAAAAAGTACAAACTAACAGATCAGTACTTTTCTATGTCAGTCACCAAGAGAAAAAAGTGAGAAGTGAACTGCGGGAGGCTGCGAGTAAAGATGAGCGAGTGCTGGCTCTACAGAAGACCCTGGAGCAGAAACAACTAGAAAGACAGAAGAGAAAGACTGGAATCATCTCTCAGAAAAGTGAGCCAGTGCCTTCGATGAAACCAAAGGGTTCTCTCAATAGCAAGGTAAGAGAAGTATGGGGAACTATCTCAGGTGAGTTTCACTGTTTTAACTGTTCATGGGTGATTTCTAACCCTCAGCCGCAGGTTCTGGAAGAGCAGCGCTGGGAGGAGCTGGAGCGGAGCTTGGAGCAACAGATTCATGGAGGCTGCCAGCAGCTATACTGTTAATAAAGCTACTGCACACCTCTTCACTGGCATGATTAAAACGAGTAACTGCGTTGAATTTGTAAATGCAGGTTTACTTGAATATTCAGCTTAGTTTGGACTCAAACAGCAGCAGACCGAACCCACTTGTTGGTTGTTTTAGGTTTCATCTGTAAAGTTGCCTCATCAATAAGAAGGTTAAGGGGTCACAAACTGTATTTCTTCCCTTTTCCTATTGGTCCAATGACATAATGATTGTTACATCAAATAACATTATAGCTATGAAAAACTTTTTATTGAGAATGACATTAGCCTCAGTAAAACTCACCACTGCTAACCTTTTAGCATATTCAGAACAATCTATGGACGTACAAAGAGTGCAAGAAACTAAGAGCTATAAATATGAAATATGATTGCATAATTATGGTGCTTTGATAGACAACAATGAAATTTCACAAAGAGAAAGCTTGTTTTGGTTTTGTTTTATAAAACTAATAAGTTACTCACCTAATATTTTAAGAAACCGTACAGAATTCGAGAAACATTGTGAATTTATTTTACAGAAAACTTTGACAAAATCCAGCATCAAATTGTGCATTTGTTGAAATGCATGTATGGCATTTTTCAAAGTTACTGGATATCGCAATGGTAAAATTTTACACGTAGGTATACTTTACATTGTTGAAACATTTTTTAGATCACAAACATAAATAAAATGTATTTCGGAACCACACTGATCAGTTTATTAACCCAAATTAAATTAGTTTTTATCTTCTCTACCACAGAAAATGGCCACATCTGTAAACTTATGCCGTTCTGTGACTGCCTGTTTATCATTCACTGAAATCATAAACATATAAAATATATAAATGAGGGACGTTTTATTGAATCTATGCACTTAAGGTTAATTTCTTGGGAACCTATTTCTGCGGATTCAAATGTGTTTGGTACAACAAGGCTGGAAATGTTCATACAACCAAACAATTTAGAAATAATTTCATGAAAACTTGGCAGCTAACGACCCTAGACTTTTGTAACTAGCTGGATTTTTGTTTACTATTAAATATGTCTGTCTGTACAAAAGCATTTTACAATTCACAGCTTTTTCTTTAAATAATAGGTATAAAGAAAAATAGGACCATGTAAAATAGTAGTGTAACTCAACTTTTTAATTTTGATTAATTAATTCTGTCAAATTTACTGCATATACAGTTTCTGCTTTATAAATACTCAGACTTAGCTAACAGAAGTATAACCAAATAATAGAATTACCTACATATATAAAATTTAAGGACATGTAGTGAAATGTGTTTTGAAAAAGTCTACTTTTACATTCTTACTGAAGGTGGAGAAAAAATATATTACAAACACAATGAAAGACTATCAGAACAGACACTTCTACATAAAACAATGTAAAACATTCTACAGTGCTAAGGCAGCCATGTTTACGCTATAAAATAAAATACATAAAACAATGCTCCAACAAAAATCTAACTAAAATAATGTCCATTGGCTTAAAAAAAAACATTTAACATGGTATAGAATCATTTTACATATTAATGAAAAAAGTAAATTAAAATGATCCTATAAATGTAATTTCTGATATGTTGTTACAGTGATCTAAAATTTTCATAAAGTGCTTAAAAATGTTACAAGTGGTTCTTAAATCTCACAGGAAATCCATCGAGGAAAAATCTTTAAAGTCTGAAAAGTGAAAGAATGTCATGAAATGCAAGATATATAAGACGTTTGGATTGTTGTTTCATGAAGTCAGAAGAACTGCTTGGTTTAACCTGAGCTCCAGCGTCCTCCTGGCCCTCAATCCAAATCAATTGAAGGACAAGAGGGAGTTTATCTGCTCATGAGCACAAGGATGCTGCATCTTTGCTGAGTAGCTCATTAATCACAGAGATGTCTCCGCATCGGTAATTCACCAGGCCTTGGGGTTGATCTTCTCTCTGAATGACATCCTCAGTTTGTTTCTAGGGGCTGCAACTGGAACCTGAGGGACCCCTTGGATGTGAGTCTCATCTATTTCTCGGGGGTGTTGAGATGTCTCGATGTGGCCGAGCGGGGCAGTTTTCCAGGTAGACGCATGAGTCTTCTGGAGCTGCTGAATTATTGCAGAGAATTTGGCATCCAGAGAGGGTCGTCCTGCCCTCGGTCTCACCCCCTTGCGGTTCTCCTTCTCCTGATTGGATGAGGCAGTAGTAAAAGGTAATTCATCAGGAGGAGGAGGGGCTCTTCTTTTCTTTTTGGTGGTTGTTACTTGAATTGGGCTACTCATCGACTGTTGGCTTTCTTTACCTGGAGATAATACAGTTTTTTGAACCACCATTGGTCGGGATCCTTCAAATAGTGCCACCCAATGAGGAGGCTCAGTCTCATCCTCATGACCAATCAGAAAACGCCCATTAGTCTCCTCAATCTTGTTGTGAATTATGTCTGTCAAGCTCTCGAATTTCCCAGGAGATCCAATGCCTAGAACAAATAGATTTTTAATGTCAACAGCCCTGCACACAGCAGATCAGAGGACTCCTTTTTTAACTAATTCTACTAACCACACAGGATTTTAAAACACACACACACACACACACACACACATACATATATAGTCAATCACTTTGGTGCAAACAACTAAAGTGCAAAACAATCGTTTCATTCTGATTTTCAGAATGAAATGGAATAGCAACAAAAGTTCTCTGAAGCCGTTTTTCTGAAGATCAGCATGTAAGCAAAATCACAAATGAGATATTGATTTCAGGCAGGCCATAAACAGACAAGTAGACAATACTGATGGTCCTGCTGTACACACAAGCAGACAGTATTGTCAGTTTAATTTAACTCTCCCATATTTTGAAGAATCCCTGCTTTAATGAATCAATACTCTGCACCTGTATATGTTTCACTGAAAATATTTCCAAATGTCATGATTAAGTAGAGGAAACATGCCAAATCACTCACTGGAGCTGAGAGACAGCTGAAGGAATGAGGGGAGTAAATAACAGCTGAGGACCCTAAAGGACCCTTTCCCTAAAAGGTTCTTAGTGAAGATATTCAGTTTAAAATTTTCAAGCCTTGTTCTAAAAGAAGCACCTATTTTTGAACCCAACTGAGGTGTTTGGACATAAAAGTGTGCTCTAATGCCGTGTACGCAACTATATTACAGTGATTTCATTTAATTGAGTCTCTTCTGCAAAACTTGTAAAAAGCTTAATTGGGGAGCAACTCACGGGCAGTTTTCAAATGATCGCATTACTGCTATATCATTACCTGAATATTGATTGACAAACCTCAAGCATTCGTCAGTTTTGCTTTACAGAGACATCACATCCTCAATTATTTCCTCACACGAGTAGAACCGATGTCCACAAAGAACCAGCACCCTGTTTCAGGATGATGATCTAAGCACCCAGGTCTTCATCGTCCACCCTCAGATGAGCAGCAGTGCTTCTACATGTACGCTTGAGTTACGTTCTGCTCTCTATTTCTCATTCTATTATCGTCAGCGAAGGTGGCGATAGGTGACATGAAATCACAGGAAATTTACATCTTCAGCAGCACGCCCCTAAAACAGCAAGAATCGTTGATGCCCCCAAATTGGAAGTTTTTAACTCAAATATAGCAAATCTGAATGGGTTTTCTGCTGAAATGAAGCTTAGAAGATCTATCACTTCATATTATATTTAAATAATATTGGCCCTTTAATATTTAATCACGGTTTGTCCATAACGAACACCATGTTCAAGCACAAGGGTGTCCACCGGTGCACGTGGCACCAGGACACCTTAGGCCGAAGGTCGATGATTGACTTCGTTGTCGTATCATCTGACCTTCGACCATGTGTTTTGGACACTCGGGTGAAGAGAGGGGCTGAGCTATCAACCGATCACTACCTGGTGGTGAGTTGGATCCGCTGGCTGGGGAGGAGGCCGGAAAGACCTGGCAGACCCAAACGTACGCTGAGGGTCTGTTGGGAACGTCTGGCCGAGCCCCCTGTCAGAGTGAGCTTTAACTCCCACCTCCGGGAGAGCTTCCACCAGATACCGGGGGAGGCTGGAGACATGGAGTCCGAGTGGACCATGTTTTCCACCTCTATTGTCACTGCCGCAGTGCGAAGCTGTGGCCGTAAGGTCTCTGGTGCCTGTCGTGGCGGCAATCCCAGAACCCGGTGGTGGACACCGGAAGTAAGGGATGCCGTCAAGCTGAAAAAGGAGTCCTATCAGGCCTGGTTGGCTTGTGGGACTTCGGACACAGCCGACCGGTACCGGCAGGCCAAGCGCACAGCAGCCAATGCTGTGTTAGAGGCAAAAACTCGGACCTGGGAGGAGTTCGGGGAGGCCATGGAGGAGGACTATCGGTCGTCCTCAAAGAAATTCTGGCAAACTGTCCGGCGCCTCAGGAGGGGAAAGCAGTGCCCCACCAACACTGTTTACAGTGGAGGTGGAGAGCTGTTGACCTCGACCAGGGATGTGGTCGGGCGGTGGAAGGAATACTTTGAGGGTCTTCTCAATCCCACTGTCACGTCCTCTGTCGAGGAGGCAGAGGCTGGGGTAGTTGAGGTGGATTCGTCTATCACCCAAGCCGAAGTTACTGAGGTGGTTGGTAAGCTCCTCAGTGGCAAGGCACCGGGGGTGGATGAGATCCGCCCTGAGTACCTCAGGTGCCTAGATGCTGTGGGACTGTCCTGGCTGACACGTCTCTGCAGCATCGCGTGGCAGTCAGGGACCGTACCTCTGGAATGGCAGACCGGAGTGGTGGTCCCTCTTTTCAAGAAGGGGGACCGGAGGATGTGTTCCAACTACCGGGGGATCACACTCCTCAGCCTCCCGGGGAAAGTCTATGCCAGGGTACTGGAGAGGAGAGTTCGGCCGATAGTCGAACCTCGGATGCAGGAGGAACAATGCGGGTTTCGACCTGGTCGTGGAACACTGGACCAGCTCTATACCCTCTGCAGGGTCCTCGAGGGGTCATGGGAGTTCGCCCAACCGGTCCACATGTGCTTTGTGGATTTGGAGAAGGCGTTCGACAGTGTCCCTCGTGGTGTCCTGTGGGAGGTGCTCTGGGAGTATGGGGTCCGGGGCACTCTGCTAAGGGCTGTCCGGTCCCTGTACAACCAGAGCAGGAGCTTGGTCCGCATTGCCGGCACAAAGTCAGACCTGTTCCCAGTGCGCGTTGGCCTCCGGCAGGGCTGCCCTTTATCACCAGTTCTGTTCATAGTTTTTATGGACAGAATCTCAAGGCGCAGCCGGGGGCCGGAGGGGGTCCGGTTCGGGGACCTCAGGATTTCATCGCTGCTGTTTGCGGATGATGTTGTCCTGTTGGCTTCTTCGGGCCTGGACCTGCAGCGTGCGTTGGGGCGGTTTGCAGCCGAGTGCGAAGCGGCTGGGATGAGGATCAGCACCTCCAAGTCTGAGGCCATGGTTCTCGACCGGAAAAAGGTGGCCTGCCCTCTCCAGGTCAGTGGAGTGCTCCTGCCTCAGGTGGAGGAGTTCAAGTATCTCGGGGTCCTGTTCACGAGTGAGGGGAGGATGGAGCGCGAGATCGACAGGCGGATCGGTGCAGCATCTGCAGTGATGCGGTCGCTGTATCGGTCTGTTGTGGTGAAAAGGGAGCTGAGCCGAAAGGCGAAGCTCTCGATTTACCGGTCGATCTACGTCCCTACTTTCACCTATGGTCATGAGCTCTGGGTCATGACCGAAAGGACAAGATCCCGGATACAAGCGGCCGAAATGAGCTTCCTTCGCCGGGTGGCTGGGCGCTCCCTTAGAGATAGGGTGAGAAGCTCCGTCACCCGGGGGGAGCTCGGAGTAGAGCCTCTGCTCCTCCACATCGAGAGGAGTCAGCTGAGGTGGCTTGGGCATCTGTTCCGGATGCCTCCTGGACGCCTCCCAGGGGAGGTGTTCCGGGCATGTCCCACTGGGAGGAGGCCCCGGGGAAGACCCAGGACGCGCTGGAGGGACTATGTCTCCCAGCTGGCCTGGGAACGCCTCGGGATCCCTCCCGGGGAGTTGGAAGAAGTGTCTGTGGAGAGGGAAGTCTGGGCATCCCTGCTTAGACTGCTGCCCCCGCGACCCGGCCCCGGATAAGCGGGAGAAGATGGATGGATGGCCCTTTAATATTTAATGTCTCAATTTACGAATGCCATCATTGCTGACAGGCACCAATACAGCTCGAAACAAACAAACAAAGCCAATACCTATTTCAACATTAATATCACTGTTACATTTTACAATAAACCGAAAAAAACTATGTAAACATGAAACTCTATAGATTTAAAAAAAAAAAAAAACCTCAAACATTCAACCTTGCATCAATTTCTATAACTGAACAACAAGAATTCTAGATGCATTTATCTGCAGGCACGGATGTAAAACTGTAAAGTAGTAATCCCATCATCAGCGCTTTCATTCTTGCTCTGGCTGAGACCGAGTGAACCGGCTTCAGAAGTGTGCAAGTGAAAGTAAATAACAAACATAGAAAACATTTGTTCTAGATTATATATATTTAAATTAATATCAGTCCGAAATAAATCAAATTTGCAAATAATTACACATGTTTCACTTCACTTTTATAAATTAAAAAGCAAAAGCTGCACTACCCCCCTGGACCAGCTTAATTCCTGTTTGTTTATAGCCAACAAAGTAAGACAATAGTACAACAGCCAACAATATTAAGAGAACCACATTGTAGCAATACCAGTATGAAAGTCAATGCCGGTATTGTGTTGTGTCATAATATGGATTTTGCAATACTGTGGATACCATTACATATTGATAAATTTCATGAATTCAACGTCTTTCGCTTGCACACACTATTCATTTGATGTTTAGACGAGGAGATGTATCGTCTCCTGACCTCTGCAGGAGCTGATGTGATGCGAGCACTTGTGCCGAGAGGAGAGGGGAAAGCCAATCGACAGTTGGGGAAAGTACCGACATTGTAGCAGCTTCCACTCCATTCGAAAAGCACATCAGCCAGAACAAACAAAGTCGCAAGGAACAGCAGAGAAAGTTCCTAGAATTGTCACTATTTGCTGGATTATGAAAAAAGTTATGTGAAAAGTTGCTGTGTTAGCCCCAATTCTGAGTACTTGAAATCAGTCTGCTGGAACTGGACCTGAACAATTTCAAACCAAACGGGGAGAGCGAGAAATGAAGTACAAAACAGCCTGGGCCGGTTGAGTAAAAACCACGAGAGGGAAACTTGTTTAAAACAAGCGGAGGAAGTAAGCAGCAATCAAAATTGCAGTTACGTATAAACTCTTGCTGAGGGTTTATCATGAAAATATTCCATCAAGCTTTAGGTAGCAGACTTCACAACTAATCTACATGAGAATGCCTCAGAATTAAATACTGAGTGGAGTTTGAGGTGAAACGTCAGCAAGTACACCTGGGAGATATGAACAAAATATTTGTCATGTTTAGCATTGGCAAAAAACTATAAGGAACGTTATGACTGTTATTGTATTGTTTCCAAAAACAATGGTTTCATTCTCAAAGACCTACTTTTAGTCGTTATTTGAGGTAGCGCACGCTCTGAATGAATTTTGCAGAATTCAAATGAGACATTTTAATTTAAATATTAGACTGAGATTTATCTAGATAATTTTTTTTTATCTATGCCCACTCCAGTTTAATTCAGTTCATACTGGCTTACCTCATGCCTTTCTTTGCGCCTTTTGAAATAAACAGTGGCAAAAACAATTTTCAGTTCTCTGCCTAATCATCACTCACTTTAAATAAGTTTAAAATGCAATCTTTGCCTCTTATGTGATTGAGGTCTAGTAAAACATGATGTCCAATTTGATTTTACATTTACAATGGCTGGAAGTTTGGCAAGTTTCTATTTTAGTTATAAAAAAAAAAAAAAAAAAAAAAAAACCCTGCGCAATCTAAACCAAATCATCGGTTTTCGGTTAATCAACTGAACATGAAGCTTGAGAGACAGTGGATATGACCTCCTGGTGGGCCGGATCTGGCCACTTTGGGGATCACTAACAAACAACCTCAGCCAATATTATTCAACCACAGCCTTTTAAAATGGAAAACATATAGATTTGGGGACTTACTCAGATCGTTATAAACGCAGTCAGCTTGCTTTGTAAGAAAAAGGGGAGGTTTCCGTGGAGACAACACATCAACTTCCATCAACTTGTCACACGTGTGAAGCCACCGACCTGAAGAAAAATGGAAAATATAATATCACATGCACAGAGCTCAGACAGCAAGATTCTCAAAGTAGTCCTGAAACAGATCTCTTCACATTGTATGGCTGTCTGTGGTAGCAATTGGCCACTGTTGTATTCATGCTGCACCATAGATAAACAGCAGAGTTTCACACTGCATGGCCTTATAAGAACAAATATTTAGCAGGATCGATATCTCACGATTGACAACTTATCTCTAATTCTCTCAATGTGTGTCTTTGATATTTCAAAATGTGAGCTAGCTAGGGTCATTGTCAAGCACAGGTTTGTGAGGTTTAAACGTTGAAAACGTTTTAAGAGTCGAAATCAGGGTTGAAATCATGCAGTCTGAACTCCACATGAAAGGTAACAAGAGCTCACTCTGGTCGTGAATGTGCTGCCAGAGGGCTTCAAGCCACTCCTCCAAGACCTCAGGAGTTTCAGCAGTGAACACATGACTGCAGGCGTCTCTGCTCCGGGGGTTTATCAGGGTGAGTCTGGAGCTGGTCCTCTGCTGCTCAGCATCCACCACACGAATACGGGTCTCCTACAGAACATACATCAGACCAGACAACAAATACTACACAAGCATGGTTACGATTTGCTTTACACTTTAAAATGTTAACAGGTAATATCTTCATAAAACAGTAGACAACAATCTCTTTACTTTGAACGAGCTGAATTTGGGGTCTAAACATTTAGTTAAGTTCTTGCATTTTTTGTGTGAATATGCTTCATCGCAGACTTTTTTTTTTAAACATATAAACTACATTTAGACAGTTATTTGCAAAACAAAATCTTAAGTTGAGCAAAAAAAATCAGGAATAGGATAATATAGATTTGAAAAACAGTTGGGCAGTCTGAGTTTTGAGTGTTGGATCAGTCTTTATATAATTTGAACTTACTTGCTACTTGAACTTACTTTCAGTGTTGGGTGTAACTAGTTACAAAGTAATTAGTTACTGTAATAATATAACTTTTTTCAGTAACTAGTAGTGTAAGGCATTACTAGTTTGAAAATGGTAACATTATTAGTTTTCCCAAAGTAGTTACTCTGGTTACATTTGCCAGGAGCACCTTTATCCTTCATCACACACAAGACACGCCACACAGAGAACAGAAGGGAACGGAACGTGACTGTATTTTTTTCAGAGCAAAGTTTTCAGCAACAGAAAACTAATTTTGACATGTGGAGATCCAGTCATTATTTTGAATATGTTCAAAATAACTTGACGATGAAATACACCCTCTGCCCATGGAGAAAGCTGCTCTCCAACGCTTGTAACTCTACCTCTAACTTAAAGAGGCACCTGCAGCGACAGCACCTACACATCAAGATTGTTGTGAAGCGACAGAATGACATGAATGATCGGCCCCACAAGCAGCAAAAACTTTAAATTGAACATAAAGTACTATTATAATCCAAATCTGAGAAAAATAAGCTTGTTGCCACATACGTAGTAAAATAAATGTTACCTCTAAAAATAAAGACCCTAAATAAAACTCCACCTTTGTATTTTCTCCCTCCATCTGATGGATCTCAGGCAAACAGAGTAATTAAGAAAAAAAAGTTAACTAGTAATATAACTGGTTACTTTCTCCAAATTATTTATTCATTTTATTTAATGTACGTCACAATATTTCTACACTGGCTTCATCAAGAGCTTCGTGGTAGGCATGGGGTGAACACTGGCTTAGCACAGTTCTGATGAGTCATCCCATACTTGGGATTTGCCATTGTTAATGTTTAATAAAGTCCAACTCAGAGTGCTGGAGGAGCAGCACAGGGGTCTATCCACACAGCATACTCCCCTTCTCTCTCCTTTTGAAGAGAGTGAAGCTGAAGTACTACAAAAGCAGAGTTACTGGGTCTGTGAGTATTTCATTTTGAAGATTTTATATATATTTATTCCTTTAAACGATTAAAACATTAGAAGTGTTTAAGGGGGGAGACATGGCCGCCCGGCGGAGCAGATAATGCACTCGCTCTTTTTGAGAAGAAACAAGCAAAGATCAGCGTGTGGAAATACTTTGGCTTTGCGGTTGATGACCATGGAAAAATCTTAAACAACCATAAACCAACTTGCAAAAGTTTTATATGAAAAGGAGGAAACACCTCTACTTTCAAAGACAGACGTCCAGATTTAATGGAGTTCAAGCAGGCAAGTTTTAACTTGGAACTATATTTAAAGCTATATTTGCTATAAAAATTATACCCAATATTAATTTGAATATCGGACTGGAAATAAATATCACCATTTGCTTGCCTTAGTTAATCGTTAGCATTAGCGTGGCTAACGCGAGTAAGTTTCTTTATTAAATGCTCCTATAGCGTGTATTAGGGTAAAAAAAAACATGATGGTTCAATATTTTCACATACCCGAAGATTTAAATGACTCGTGTTTTCAAAATGTGTCTTAGAAAGCATTTAATGTATGGTTAAAGTTTACATCGCTTATATAAGGTTATGAAACATGAACACAGTTTGATATCAATAAGATACCAGTCATTTACATGACTTCATCATGTATTATCTATATGTTACAGTGAGTGAATTAATTAATGAACTAATAATGTAAAACAATTTAATGTATTAATGCATTATATTAAGAATAATAATTGCCAATTTGCTATAACACTTTTTTGTTAAGTCATGTTATCTAACAAAAGTGTTTTACTTTGGTACCGAGAACCATGGATTTTTATTGGTATTGGTACCGAATACTGAAATTTTGGTACCGTGACAACCCTAGCAGCATTGTAACTTGATAGACCACGTGTTGTAAACCAATAATGAAAGAAATGAAATAAAAAAGGGTTGTCAATCTGTTTGAACCTGTGCTAAAAATATGTTTTTGTAATTTCTAATGAAAAAGGTTACATTTTCCAATAATGTGAGCTCATCTCCACCTTTAATTGAAAATATTTTTACCTTGTTTATGGGAATAACTAGGACGGGCTCCACTTTAGCTTGAATCTCTTCAGGAGAATAATAACAAGAAATCTTTCCGGCCTTCAGTACACAGTAGAGCCCACAGCAGCGCTGCAGTCCATCCACACTTTGCTGAAGGGCAAATCACACAAGTAAATCAAGCTAAAAATGTCTATCAACTTTCAAGGGCAATCCTCCTGGAAATAAAAGTTCAAGACTTACCTGCTGGCTCAGGAAGCCACACATCATGTCTTTCGTCATGCACTCAGGTTGTGCCACCAGCTGACAGCACAGGTTTCCATACAGCGGCAACCATGACGCAGCCTCCACTGAAGAAGAACAAGAGTGAGGACAAGCACAAAATATACAATGCCCGATAAGAATGAGAAGCTCATTTAACCTTACCATTCTTCAGGACTTTAAGAGAATGAGACTGGAAGGATCTCTCCGCCTGCAGCAAACCCAGTGAGGTGTATGCTAGCAGTGAAAAGCGAGCATCTCTAAAACAAAAACAAAAATAGAAGAGCGCAAAGTCAATAATCCACTAAAGCGACACAAACACAGCTAACAATGTATCCATGCTTGCTTACAGAGGGATCGGGTTTGCCTGGAGGAACACGTCTGGGTCTCCTCCATCCAGAAGAGGGCAGAGTTTCCTTCCTGAAGATCTCCCAAAAGAGGAGCGCAGCTTCCTGGCCAGCTTTTTAGGAGTGTTGACAAAGTTGGCCTCCTCCTCCAGTCCACAGCTGTAGAGCTCCAAGGTCAGCTCGAAGTCTGGCTCCACCTCAGAGCTGTTCAAAACAGAGTTAGATCTGCTCTCCTCGAAGACGCTGAAAACTGGCTCACAAGCATCAGTTAGCCAATGAGCATTTTCTCAAAGAGAAACTTACAACACTTTGACTCCTTCAAAGCAAACATCAGTCATGGAGGAGTCTGCGATCACCATTTCAGTGTCAAAGATCTCGGAGCCAACCTTCATCAAGCAGAAGACTGCCACTCGCTGCAAGTCTGAGGGGTTCAGGTATAGAAGATGAGGATGAAAGTTAAACATGTTTTAACCCTTAAAGAAAACGTCCAGTTTTTTGCAAATAGGCTTATTATAATCATCTACAACTATTGTTAATTTAAGAAGACAATTTAACTACTACTCACATGACTTTCCATTTTGCTTCTTTCTCCTTATAAGAGACACACTCAAAAAGGGGGTTTTAAAAAATAAATATGAAGCTTAAGATCAACTTAATTTTCTGGAGTTTTACAGAAAATATACTGAAAGAGAGAAATAAGGCCTGTTAAAAAAAACAAAAACAATTTTGCACATTTACATACAAACCAGCTCACTTGGTATAACCGGTTTACAGATGCACATGTAAACTCACTCAGGTATACTAAAAGTAGTAATTGGGTTATTAAAGTTAGCATATTAAAACTTTAACAGACCAACATTTGACAGACATAACAAATGCAATAATGGTTTCGCTCTCGATCGATTATACAATTTTTATGATCGTTATATAGATTTTATTAGATTTTAGGTTCGAAATAAATATTGTGATCAAAATTTGATTACCTGCACAAACCCATCTCTCGGGCTTTTAGGAAAGAGAAAATAGAATCACACAAAACAAATGTACTTACTCCCTTTGCTGTTAAAGTGGTCAGAGTCTTTCCAAAACAATGGAATTCGCAGACCTGGTACAGTAAAAGAAAATAATTATTGAAAATATTAATAACAATGACAATCAATAACAGAATAGGACAATAGATAAAGCTTTACCAGATATGGCAACCTTTCCTTTGCAAGCGATTAGATCCGGAGCAGGTGAGGGTCTGAATGAAATGTATACAGAAAAAGGTTATCCCTCAGGTGCCATTATCTAGAGATCCAAAACAGTCGCCTCAAACCCCGAACCTCCTTCCATCCTGAGGCGGCTTCCTCCCCTCAGCTTCACTCATGTAGGCTTTGATTCTGGCGTTACAGGTCAACAGGCTCCTGGAGGCGTCCAACACCTGCTCTTTTTTTGTACTGGCAACCAGAAGCTTGTATGCCCCAGCTCTCATCCGCATCTCAAAGTCCAGCTTCTCCTGGATATCACACTCCTACACCACAGGATGGAAGCGTGAGGAGGCCTCAAATCATTGCTCTGAGCAAGAAAGAGATGCTTTCGAGCCAGGCAACTGAGCTACGACCAACTATCTGAAGCTGTGGAACGATGCTGAAGGTTTGAATATAAAAGAACCTGCTAATGCAGTTTTTCAGCATGTCAATTAGGAATAACCAACAACATAATGAAAATGAGTGAAAAATAGAACCTTTGTCTTAAACCAAAGACCAGATTCGGCAGAGCAAATGTTTGTACATTGAGGCTCTCCAGAATTATTTAAGATCATCAACACTATTTTTTACAAGATAGCAAAGGCTATTGTATACCCATTAGTCACTAAAATTTTACAATTAAGAAAAAAAAATAACCCATCTATTTTAAAATAGTCAAAAATTGCATAGAAGCATTAAAACACCTTTATAAATTGAAAGCAATCTCTAAATGCAGTCTTGGAAAGACTTGGGACTAACTGGTCTTATTTCAGGGAATTGGATCTTTATTTAAAATATGCCATCTATATTGAAAAGATGTTGAAAGGTTATGAGCTAGCAATGTCTTTTGAGTTTGGTTCATTATCTCAAGGAGTTTCAATAAAATGCAACTAAAATGTATACACAAAAATACACAATCTCAGGGATCCATATTTGATGTTTTTGATCCCAAATTCAAAAACGCCCAAAGAACAAAAAACGACTATGCAGATATTTTAATTGCTGCGGCCTCCTGCTGATTGGCTACAAATAACTTTTTAAATGCCAGGCTGATCTGACTGAACTCTCCTAAAGCATTTTTAACAATCTCATACTGCACCTTTCATGAAAATAAACTAGCAGTGAGGTTTTAATTTTCAACCAAGTTGATTGTGGGCCTCAAACTGTATGAAACTCAAAAATTGACCTTGTTTGAGGTGGTTTGCTAAAAGAAGATCCCTCTGAGTCAGATTGTGATTTACTCAATAAATAATATTTAAAAATTCTCTTTAGGGTTAAAAAGAGGCTTTTTTGCAACCCCGTGAAATTTACCTACCAAGCATGCACAGATACAAACATTATTTAATTTCATCACTTGTTATTTTTTCACAACATAATTCTTTGCATCGTACTGTAATTCAAGGAGGATAAGCGTTTTAAACACTTTCCCAAGTAATATTTTATTTTTAAAATGCAATTTGCTTTTATTACACTAATACCAATGAAGCCATATTATAAAACCTCGTTAAAACGTTTATTTAATAGGAGTAATTATTTAATACAAGCATATAACATTTAAATGAGTCCAAATTAGTTACCATGTGTTAAGCGATTCATTAAAAAAAGATTCGATTCCGAGTCACAAACGATTGGTCTATTCCTGGTGAGTACTAATTGGTCAATAGTAAACAAAGGCTAAATCATGAAAATTGTTAGATATGCGCCATCTTACAATAACATTATCATATTAACATTGTGAAATTAAACTATTAATTCACCTGTAACGTAAACTTTTTAAACTGCTTTTCATTTAACGTTACCAAATTTAAAGTGACTCGGGAGGCAGTCGACGGTCTGTGACCCATGATCACACTCCACCAAAACAACCTATAATTCCATTACCTCTGTTTTAATTTCGAACGTTTCATGTTTTCTATTATTTACTGCGTATCATTTAATTTATACTTTGTCGCTTCACACACCTGTCTTCGGGCTGTTGAAGCATTGAAAGTGCCAGCTGTTAGTTATGAATAACTAAACCCACAATGCAGACAGAAACACGTGAAATCTCCCGCCTCATACTCACCTCGTTCTGAAGAAACATACTCTCTCTTAACTTCTTCCGCTTCATCTCCATGGCGAAAGCCGAGCACGATGAAATGGTGGACCGTGTGGCAACGTTTCGTTTAAAATGTTGAAAATCCCGCGGTGGATCCATACTGGCCTCTTTCTCGAGACAAGCCTCTGTCCAACAAATCAAAGGACTACTCAAGCAGCGAGCAGCCAATCAGCTTCTTTGACCGGCAGCCGAGCAGTTGGACGAAACCATTTTTAAATGTGGAAAGGTTGGCGAATTCAAATTAAGGTTTGGGTGTAAGGAAAGACATGAGGCGATTTGACTATTTTTATGAATATTGCATTTTTATTCACTAAAATTGGTATTTTAAGCAATTTCACGTCATTATTATTGCATGATTTTATGGACACGTAATTATTTCCTATTCACGCCCCTGTCTTCCTTTAAATGGTTTAAACCAATGGTCTGCCGCACTGCATGTTAATGAATCCCCAGTTTATTCAATCTGTCCCAATCAGTAATTCCTTTAGTTCGTCATTGTATTTTAAATACAATTTTCACTAAATGTTGCGATATTTTACTCCGCTCTGTTTCATCATATGAGTGGAAAGCAACGTCATCTGTGCCGCTGCTGTCACGCTCACGTTTGCCGCCGTCGTTACTGACCAGATGACTTCATACACCTTGACATCGCATTAACTAACGGTTCTGTGTTTTAGGCTCTCCGCAAAAACACAGACAGTGATAACACCAACAGGACAGCTGTTATATTAAAGATATCTCGGTGCTCTTCACTAAGGTATGGTCGCATGCTTCGTGTCACAGAAAAAAAGTCAGCTGACTACCTGTCTGATTTCGGACTTGAATGTACATTTCTTTCCGTGTGTTACAACATGCACAACTGTACCAGCTATTATATAAGCGTTTAACCAATCTGTGAAATCGCTCCAAAGGTGTGACATCACCACGAAAGAAAACAATTACGTACGTTAACCTAATTAAGATATAGGTTTGCTGAAATATAGGTTTGCTTGAATTAGTTCAAATAAGTAATTGTTAGCTAATTTAAAGGAAAAACCTTGAAACTACGCATTCTTACTTAAATTCTGAATGTAGAGGGCCTTATGACAAGCCCAAAAACTGACATATTGAGGGTTTTTTTTTCCAAATGGTTCTTCCAATTATTTTACAAATCAGGTTGTCTTAAATGGAAATGTAAAAATGCATTTGTCCAGTTTTAACGTGAAATCTATATATTTTTTACTACAACTATTTAAAATGTAGCATGTTGCTTAGTTAGAGCAAGGGTGTTTCATGTATGACAGAGTTTAACCTGAAACGGCTGTTAAATATACAAACTGAGCGTTCCTCGAGTCTGGTGGCAAGCGGTTGACACGAGAAGGGGTCAAATACTTTCCCTCACAGTATTCCTAGTTAATCAAATATGGGAAATATGCAGACCATATCGGATCTAATCTGAAAAAAAACATGTTTCATGAGAAGGTTCTGTGTTTTTCATTACCTTTTCAACAAAACATGTGTATTTTAAACATTAGAAAAATGTATTCCAGCATTTGCGTAGATTAAAGGACAACATAATATAAATGTCATCTCATACTATGTTTATTGTCAGTAAAGTGATTCATTTTATTTCATTCAGTTCATCTTCTGAATCTGTACTTTTTCTTCTTGGTCAAAGAAAGCCTCCAGTTCTCATTGGGTGAAAGCCAGCACTGGATCAGGTCATCACAGGGATCCACTCTCACCTCGCATGAATGTGTGGGTTATAAACTATGAACCAGGATGAGTCTGTGGAAAAAGAGCTTCTCCATTAAACTCCTTCAAGTTAAAAGTTATTCCGAATTAAATTTAAATATATACAGGCACATAACCTGCTATTCAGCAAGAACAAAATAAAGAATTTTCACTAGATACAATCATTCATTCATCTTCATGTCGGCTTTCTTCCCTTTCGGGGTCGCCACAGCGGAATGAACCGCCAACTCTCTGGCATATGTTTTACACAGCGAATGCCCTTCCAGCTGCAACCCTTCACTGGGAAACATTCACACACACACACACACACACACACACACACACGCATATACAGGCACACACACACACACACACGCCCACACACACACACATACACACACACACACTCATTCAAACTTTTAACACTATGGACAATCGTTCTTACTCAATTCACTTATATCGCATGTCTTTGTTCTTGTGGGGAAACCGGAGCACTCGGAGAAAACCCACGCGATCACGGGGAGAACATGCAAACTCCACATCACTAGATAAAAGCATTTTTTTTACTAAGTGCAGCAAGAAGAGAAGAAAGAGTCATGGACTGCAAATGACAGAGACTTTAATGCAGCTATGTGGAAAAATGCCGGGTATCACTTCATAGTGGGTATCTCTGCAGTTTAGGATGCAAAGCTTTAGGTCTTTAATGACCTTGTTTTTGTTTCAGTGTTTGGACAGTGTCATGCAGCAGAAAGTTTGCACCCGGAGCACAGCACTGTTTATGAAGAATGGCCAGGCGTGTGGAGCCGGAGTCCCCCCACAGCAGCTTCCGTACCGCTGCCCTCGTTGTGGAGAGCACGAGCGCTTCCACACCCTCTTCTCCCTCCGAGCTCACCTGGAGCACAGCCACCCCTTCAGCCTTCTGTCAAGCACTGAACTCCATGAAAGCACCAAAGTGAACAGTCCTGATGTACAGAATGCTGGCACAAGTACTAACTCATATGCGGGAGGAGGGCACAAGAAAAGCCTGAGTGTTGTGGAGACGTCAGTGGAGAAGAGACTGGAGGGTATGATGCGGACGGCTAACAGCAGCATGGAGAGACGCCTGCTGCACTTGAGCTCAGAGCTGGCCCAGACGGATTCAGCCATCCAGTGTGAGCGGGCACACTCTCATCACCTGGCGCAGGAGAAGCAGGAGGTTCTGGAGCGAGAGAGGGCGCTCAGCAGACAGGTGGACGCTGCCGTCACAGTGATCGCTACACTGAGGCAGCAGCTCAGCATCTCTGAGCACGAGCTGGAGAGGAGAGAGCAGTGAGTGGAGGAACACTTCCATCATTTCAGAATTAAACTGTGACATTGATGTCACTTATGAACAGTTGCATAACTTGTTAGGAAAAAACACGTTTTAAATTGGGATCTCTTATTAGAAATTGCTTTTGAAGATTGTATATATTCTATCAAAAAGATTATGTACACATAGTAAAATAACACACATATGAAACATTTATAACAATGAAAAATATAATGTAGTAAAGCCAGGTTTAGAGAAAGCACAAAGGGTCTTGTCTAGCAAGGATAGCCATCACAGATTCTAAGCGCTTTGAAAGAACGACAAGCTTAAAGAGGCCATGAATTGGATTTTTTTGGTTCATGGATGTCCTCTTATATGAACACAGTAAACTGACATTTTATGTAGCTCTTGTCGTACCTTCTGCAGCTGCAATAGGACGGAAAGTACTAAATCAGGTAAATAAATAAGGTCATTGCACACCAAGCACATTTTTGTTCAAATTGTTTGCACAATCAAAAAAAATCTAGCTCACTTTCAGTGGTGGAAAGAGTACTGAAAAATCATATTCAAGTAAAAGTATCATTACTTGATAAAAAAAGTAAAGAAAATGGAGTAAAAGTATCTGTTCTAAAAGCACTCATGAGTAGTGAGTATTGCTCTTCAAAATTAATGAATGAATTAACCTTAAATGCTTATATATCGAAAGTTGAAAGTTTAAAAAAAAAAAATGAACCTATAATCAGTTAACGTTTGTACAGAAGTGAAATTCCGTGAATGCAATTTCGGAAGGAGAGATCAGATAATTAGCGAACAATTTACAGGTGTTTTCAATCCTTCTACCCGCTCCCAGATAGAAAACCGCAAAATCTGTGTACCCATGGGATAAAAATCTAGCTGTTGTGATTGGTTAAAAACATTCAACTTTAACTTAACATTACACTCTAATTCTGTGCAGGGCGCATATATCTTAAAACGTCTGCGCATACCAAAGTGCAATAACAACCGTTATTGTTCTTGATTTTAGACTTACAGTAGCCATACTAACGTTACATCACTGATTTTATAAACTGTCTTTTGACCACATTACCACGTTTGTAGCGTTTATTAAGCATCAATGCCACCTTACGCTCCTGGAGGTTTGTATTTATTGCAGATTTAAGATACAAAATTTACAGATACTTTGATGTGTTTCTTCACATTAGATGTAGCATTCTTTAAGGCTGGTACAGTATTTCAGTTTGACACGTTGACACGCCATGATGACACAGTTCCCCTTCTTTTCCTTCAGTTAAAAATTCTCTTTCAGGTACGGCCAAGGATGCGGAAATTCCCATTTTTGCTGATGCATGGTAACTCGTGAGGCGTAGTGTATTTTATAAGCGATTTTGATTGGACGGTATAGGTGCCAGTCATATAGATAAACATAAACTAATTCAAAAGTAACAGCGGCAGGTTGCAGAAAAATATCACAATAAAGGTACAGTTACTGCACTAAAATGTAGTCAAGAAAAAGAAAAGTTGACATTTTAAAAACTACTCACTAAATTACAATTTCTAAAAAAAAACTACTCTTACAATAAGAGTTTACAGTAACTTGAGTATTTGTAATTTGTTACTTTACACCACTGCTCATGTTGTAACTATTTAGCCTTTAGCTGGCACAAGGATTACTGTAGTGTTGAAGGGTAATCCGGTGGGTTCCTGTAGCCCCGGAGGATCGTATAGTTGAATAGATACCTCCACCATGGTCGTACTGGACTTAGTTAGAAGATGACAGAGAGATGCAAGAGGAGGAGATCAAGGTGTCTCTTCAAGCTGAAGCACAACAAACCACTTGCTCTGGCTACAGAGTGGAACTGAATTAAGTTCTTGAATATCTGTTCTTGAATAGTTTAGATCTTAGGCAGTCTAGCAATGTCATAACAACACTGAGTAACTTGGGTCACCTGGCTCATTTTATTTATTTTTTTAAACTTGTTTCAAATTCTGATGTTTTCTCAGATCAAGGCTCTTTTAGTGTCAACATTGGTTATCATAGATTCTATCAATAATATAAGTGTTTCATTTCTAGTTTTTATGCTTGTGTGAAAATATTTTTATTTACTTCTCAAAAAAAGTGTTGTCTTGATTATGTAGTAGAACTAAAGACTAGTAAATAATTGATTCACAGTTGATTCATGTAGCATTGTGTTGCAATTGGACAGCAGGGTGTATGATATGTACTAATACTACTTGAGAACATATTGAGTTAGACTGGTTTGTAATACAACTTCTCTGATTCACAGGGAAGTCCTCACCATTCAGAAGTTTCTAGAAGCTGCTGCTCAGCATGAGATGTGTGGGAAGGTTCGCTTGCGACGGTTTATCGAGAACCTTTTGCGAAGGATTTCTCTGGCAGAGAGACTTCTGGAGTATTATCAGAGCGGGCCACACAGCCACCACTGCGCAGATCACTCTGTACGGATTACATCTCTTGCTTCACTCTTGCTCTATCACTGTGAAGATTCAGCACAACTAATATAAAAACCAGGCCTTTATAAAGCTGTGTTACACTTTTTTTACGAACCAAGATAAGAAAACTATGAGAACAGTTTTTAAATTAGTTGCCTTTATACACAGTTGTTGTTTTTTTACCATGCAACCAGCATTTATGGTTTATTTTTAATTCCAGTGTAATGTGTTTTTATGGCACCCTTATGAGAGGAAATTATGATTACTTGAGAAGCATAACTACTTTTTGCATGTCTGTTTTCTCTTGATTCTAGGTTCTTTGTCCACAAAGAATAACAACTAGCAGGTAACGCATATTAGTTTTTTTTAATTGCTGGGTTAAATTTTTTATTTTTATTTTGTCAAAATAAAGATAGATAAAGTTCAGTTTCAGTTTAATTTAGTTTCAATTTGATAATTGTGGCTACTCAAAGTACTGAAGAGAGTTTTCAACCAAAATGAACAGTTTTTGTTCTTAGTGGGAGCCGGGCTTTTAATACCACAGGAGAATTTTCCCTAAAAGGTTGTTTTAAAATGATCGCACATGTCCAGTGTTTACTTACATGACCAATTACACGTTTTTTTTTATTCCTAACAAACGCTCAACATGTTCAGGAAAATAGTGTTAGAAGATGTTCCCTTTTTAACAATACCTCAATCAAGCTTCACACGCCAATGCTGACTGAAATCGTTATGCAAAGAAGGCTTTTATTATCTTTAAATCAACCTCTGAACAGTGTGCAGTTACAAATGATCCCAGGTCAGTTGCTTTGGTCCCAGGTTTTGGTGAGAAAGTAAAGTTTAGACGTTGATTGTACAAAATCGTTGCAAGTGAGCAATTTTGCATGTACATCTCACATTATTTCATGTATAAACAGGCACTCTCTAGTGTTTTCTCTTAATTTTAAGAAATATAAATCTGTCTTTGGAAAATGGTTTCACTACATTCACAAAAATGAATCATCTAATTTACAGTGATAAGAAACTTACATTTTGTTGGTGTAAAGGTACTGAGGGGTTCTATCTTCATCACCTGACTTCTCTGGTTTCTCTGCAGGCCACCCGGAGGGCATCTGGAGGGTGACACGGCGCAGCGGGGGTTTTCTCAGTCGGGACGGGGCCAGGCTCGGGGCTGTGCAGGGGGGCGGTGTTATGAGGAATGGTGTCAGCGGAGGACTTCAGACGGGTATGAGCTATAGTGATGCTCACCTAGCAAAGCTATTTCATGAGTCGATGTTGCACAATGGAGTCCAAAAGCTCTGAGGAAACACATGGTATCAAATTTATTCATTATGTGATGAGGTTAATTAATGTGACTTTCACTAGTCACTGAGAAAAATTCTGTTTTCATATTTTAACGCAACACTATGAGCCAATCCAATGTTTGAGCTGGAGATCATCAAGCTCCACAAACACCACAAGATCTGACTCTTAATCATTGTACTAACCATTAACCCTTGTCCAATTCAGAGAATATTCTCATGAAACACTCTAAGTGCATGCTAGCACCAAGAAAGAAAATTGTATGATTTGCGAGTGAGTTACATGATCTTAAATCAACGCAGATTACTTTGCAGTATGTTGATGGTGAATGTTTGCTGTGAAAAAAAGTCAGTGAATTGGGAGTTTCTAGAGGCCACTCAGGGACGTTCTGTGTGAACACATGGTAAGGAGTCCAGACACACAGCCACCATTTCTTATCTCTATTACATCCTCCGAGAAACAATTTTGAATAATTTCAAGTTACTGGTGCAAAAAAACTGCAAATTCATATCAATGTTTCTACATATCAGTTGGAAAAAACAAGTTGATTTTGTTTATTTATTCATTTTACTGGCTTTAATAATAATTAGCCTAAAATTACCCTGTCAGTTATGATGATTTTGGTTAATTTACTACTTTCTACAGCAAAAAATTGTATCTATTTGCTTATTTGTGTGCAATATGATGCAGCGGTTATGTACTCATTTAAATGTTTTGGTTTCAGTCAGTGATAAAAATGTAATAAGTAGTTTTAAAATTGAGATGATTTATCAACGCTAAAATGAAACGGCTTGACGCAATACCACCTATTTATATTAAAGTTAATGCTTATATTTATTGATTGGTTTATTTATCAACACTTTTGAGAAAGCATGAATGATTGAAATTTATATGTATTTGTTTATAAACATTTCCATGAAACTTTACAAAGTCTAGATTAGTTTATATTTATTTTTATATCTACTCATAAACACTAAGTAATGCAACTTATCTTTATTGAATTTATATTTGTTGATTTTATTTTATAAACCATTCCATTTTAGGTAATGAGATTAATTGAACTTATTTTTATTTGGATGAATACTTCAATTAAACATTTAGAAGTGACAAGACTTATTAAAAAAAAACATGTTTCAGTCTTTCATGAAAGCCAAGCCAAAGAAACCAGTTGCTTAAGAAAAAAGAAAAAGAAAAGAAAGAGAAGTAAAAATTCTCAATTTATGGAGGAGGTGGCTTGTGAGGAGAATACTGGCACAGCAGCGTTAAATGAATCTGCTGGTTAGTGATCAGCTGACACCGAGCATCTGAATCTAAACAACTGATTTGGGCTGAAGCGTTCCTGAGGGCATGTTCACATGAATTAAATATGTAGTTAAATCATTCTCTTGTCAGAAACCCAGGACGACATTAAAATATGTGACACAATTGTTAAATGCCATGTCACTTTATATTTGTACAGCAGTGCACTTTCATTGAGAATTATCTGTAAGCAGCACATGACAGAGTAGTGTAGCAGGGGCTCCTTTACGTGGAAGGTGCGAATGTGTTCTAAACAATAGCGCTAATTCTTTGGGTATATATCTTTTCTTGCTTGTGTGTTTTCAAGATAGGAAATGAAACATAAAGAAAAGTTCCCTTTGTTTGGTGTTGATGTTGTCAAGTTAGTTTTTACCCATAAAAGGCACAAACCGTTTTTAACCTATTTTTATTTTTAAAAAGTGTACCTGAATTATGTGTTTTTGGTAGATATTATAGACAAACATAATGACCATTAAAGGGACGGGCAATGCACACAGGATAAACATTTGAGCCACAAGCTTTGGTTTGTCCTTAATTATCAGCTTCTATGTTATGTAAATAATTTCAGTTATGATGTTTTAAACTTAAATGGCCAATATGTACTTTTTATGCTGTTTTAACCATTTTAAATCATAATGGTTACTTTTGTAACTCCCGTTCCCCAAATAGGGAATGGAGATTTACATCGGTACTGACTATGAAAAGCTAGGGACGCCCAACTCTTTCCACACTCCTTTTAAAACAGCCATGCTGATGGTCACCTGATCACGCTATCGCTCATAAGCGGATACAAGTATGACACTCATCCTGTTTGTGAGCTGTAGCCATACTCACCCTCTAATGCCACAACAGAGGTCCTTCCCCAACACATATCACAAGGATTGGTGCAAGCCAAGAATGATGTACCCCTTCGTACAGTTCAGATCGTGCTCCCACCACCTAGCATGGCTGAAGAGATGGATTCAACGCTCATGTTGTAGTACCTAGTGAAATATCCCTAATAGAGTGGGCTCTCAACTGCAGGGGGCAAGGGACATCGGACGCGGTGTATGCGGTAGAGATGGCCTCCACTAGCCAGTGAGCCAATCAGTGTTCTGAGACAGCCTTCCCTATCGTCTGCTGTCCTCCAAATTATACAATGAGCTGATCTGAACTTCTGAGGTTACAAATCCTTTCCACATAGAACCTCAGTGCTTAGACTGGGCAATTGGAATCAGGGATTGGTGCTGCCTTCTCGCCGGGCAAAGTTTGGAGGTTCACTACCTAAGTTTTAAAGGGTATGGTAGGAAACTTGGGCACATATAAAGGCCTTGGCTTAAGAATAAAATGAGTATCACCAGGCCTGAACTGTAAGCAGGTCTCGTCGATGGAGAGGGCCTGCAGATCCCCCACCCTCTTAATCGAGGCTAACGCGACTAGGAGCGCCGTCTTAAACAGAAATTCTTAAACAGAAATCAGGACATTAGAAAGGTTCCAGGAGGGAACTAAGGAGAACCTAGAGGCTCTAAACCTTCTGGCCCCTCTGAGGAATCTGACCATTAACTCGTATCACCTGGTCGCGGGTGCTTGTGCCCACATCCCTGGGCCAGGAGGTCTGAATACAGGGCAATAGTCAGGGAGGGACTGTCACAAGGAGCAGAGTTTTATGAACCAAGATCGGTTGGGCCAACGAGCTGCCACCACTAGGAGCTCTGCATTGTCCTGATCTTGAACAGAAGAGTGCAAGGAGGCTTACTGGGAGAAAAGCATATAGGCGCTTTTTCCTTAACCAGCAATGCCCTGCAATGTTGTCCATCCTGAGCAACACGTGATGTCCCTGCAGCATTCTCCTGTAGTACTTTACCACTAGGAACACTGCACATAGCTTTTAGCAATTTTATGCTCTAGGTAGTGTATTCTCTGTCCAGATTTGTGCTTTTGGCATACAGCGCCCCACCCAGTCTTGGAAGCATCGGTAGTCTCTACTATGTGCCTGGCAGGTCTCCAGGGGGACGCCCACACGAAGGAACGAGGCCGCTGATAGGCAGTTTTAAAAGGAGTGTGGAGAGAGTTGGGGGCCCTAGCAGAGCTTCCTATACTTGGTACTGACATAAGTCGTAGTGACCGCCTGATGGGGAACCTCTCTCAATTTGTGCTCGAACTTAAGCAGTTACGTTGGACGTTATTTGAAAAGATTTGGATTGCTTGGAAACATAAGACTCGTAGCATCGACACGGTCACTCACTGACAGATGGTATGCACACTCATGTTCATGGCTATTTAAACAACGGTTGCTTCATTCACCATATCACAGACTGATCTGAAACCTGTCCCTTTGAAGATGATAATAAAGTAAGGATAAGGATAACATTAACTAAGACTTCAGATAAATTGTATGTGTAAACAAATGCAGTATAAAGAACCTAATAGAATAGTCTTTTTCTGTTGTTTTGCTCAGAAGTAAAAAATATAGAGCTAGTATTTGTGGTCTTGTTTTAGGCTCTGTGATGTTTTGTTCATCGATCCAGTGCTCAGTTATGTCTGGTGTGATTAGAGACTGGTTTTGTTTGTGTGTCGTGTTTTTTATTGTGAGTTAGCATGCTAAAAATCTTTATCCTGTGGCGTGTGATATATGATTATACTTTCAGAATGGAAGGAAAAATTTTATGACATTAAAGAACAGAAGAGACAGAAATTATTTTATATTATAGGGTTCAACCCAATTCATTTTTTATTGCTGTTGTAGTTTTACCTTCAGATGCAAAGCAAAACAAGATAATGATGTAATGTGTGTATCTTGCTGAAAGCAGCATCAGAAGATGGGTTTACTGTGGTCATAAAGGGTTGGAGATGATCAGTTACAATACTAATGGAGGCTTGGATGTTGACGTAATGATCAATTGATACTAATGGGCCCAAATTGTTTCAAGAAATTATTTGCCACACCATTACATGACCCCCACCACCCTGAACCACTGATACAGGATGGATACAGGAGACAGGAATGGCACCCGATGTGCTTTTCTGCTGCTGTTTCATGTGTTGTGCACCCTAGAGATGGTTGGTTGTGATTATCCCAGTAGATCAGCAGTTTCTGAAACACTCAGAGAAGCACAACTGGCTCTAAAAGAGATCAGAAACAGCTATAATAGCTTGTCAGAAAAGTTGCAATCTGAATAAAACAAGTATTATTTTTCCAGAAAAAATAACCCTTTCGACCTGTTTTTCTGTCTATGAAACATAATGGTTACTTTAGTGAGCCATACTCACCCCCTAGGCAACCAGACTTACTCACGACCTTACGGTTGTGGCCAGAGGACATAAGTCTCCATTCCCTATTCAGGGAACGGAGGTTATGAAAGTAACCTTTACATTCCGCATCAGTCGGTCACTACGACTTATGTCGATGATGACTATGGGAACACCCTACAAAACACCACAACCTAGGTCCTTCCGCATCAGCCAACAGCCAGGAAAGCCATATACATCAGTAGTCTGGCACCGAGCGAGCCCTCCTCTGCCCTGGCCTTAAGTATTTTTTAATGGGCAATCGGGGAGTAAATTCTCTCATAACAGAGGAGGGAGCATCAATCCCAGAGCTGAAGAGAGTACTCACCACCTCAAAGGCTTGACTTAGAACTTCCAGCAGTTTAATACACGTATAGATTCATTGAGGGACCTACAGAGAAATGCACCTTGAACCGCTAGGAAAAGGTCTTATTAGAAGAAAGATAGCATAGAAGGAACTAGCTAGAGCAATAGTTTTTGAAAGTTAGCCTTTCAGGGAACTGCTCAGCTCTCCCGTGCCCGGGGACTTATAAGATTCAACCGGTAGTCCCTCATAGAGGGCACACACATGGATTACTACATAGGAATACTCCGCGTCCTCTATTACGCTTGTTGGGGTGAGAGGAGGCAAATATCTGGAGAGTATCACCAAGGGCAAAAACAGCGCACGTATCACCAAAGAATGGCGCAACCCAAGCTGGACACTCCTTCATACAGTTCAGACCACACTTCCACCACCTAGCATAGCTGAAGAGACGGACTCAACGCTCAGGTATAGGACCTGGTGAAGGTGTTGGGTGTCAACCAACCCATAGTCTAGCAGATCTCTACCAGCGGAGTACCACTTGTCAGCACCCAGGAGCCTGCGACAACCCTGATAGAGTGCATTATCAAGCACACAGGAGTCATCAGAAGATGCAAACAGCGGAAGTTTGATAACTCTCTGTGGCGGATAGCAAACGTACCGTGGAGCAGGAAATATGCAGCCCAGCTTCGACACTCTGAACGCGAGTACTTGTAGTCACAACATTTCCAGTAAAGGCCTAAAAGAATGCCAGCCTTGTTTAAATGCGTTATATGACAGAACAGTGTCTGATCCTACGACTGCTGCATCAGTATGTGTACGCCCAAATTAATCGATACAGCTATCGAGCTATCTGTCAATGCAATCGATCCACTGCATCAATAGATTTGTACGGTCAACATGTTTTGAAACACGCTACAAATAGTCAACCAGCAAGAAGCGCTCTACAAACAAAGAGGAGTCTTGCTTGGTTTGATTAAAGGCAGTGAAAGACGAGACTCTGTGACTGACCTTTCACAGTAGACCTGAGTCATTGACAGAGGATCACGCTGGTTGTCGTAAACACCAGATCTCTTGATCCACAAAAGGGGAATATAATCCAACACCTATGTGAATTCTTTCATCGGTCGCTTATGTCTGAGAGTAGCTCCAATGAGCAGACTAGAGGAGTGTTACGATTGCACCCAATTAATACGTGGGGTCTGGCTATATGACCATCAGCACGGCCGCTGATTGGCGTTTTAAAAAGAGTGTGGAAAGAGAACAGCACTCTCTATGGAGTTCCCATAGTCGTCATCAACATAAATTGGAGTGACCGACTGATGAGGAACCTGATCTAATCTAATGATCATCTTTTATAATAAAAAGATACTCAAATGCTATTTACTTATAGAGTCTCTCTGCAGCATCATTAAAATAGTTTTTACTTTAAGGTTTACTTTTGTCCCTTCAGTTGAGTTAGTTGTTTCAGATTACACGGAACAGGTTTTTTTTATCTGCTGAAATGTGACATGCAAGGACTCATGAGCTATATATTTACTTCAGCACAACTCCAACTGAAAATAAAACGTTTTAACTGCATTTTACAAAACATCAAATGTTCTTTTTTTAAATAAAAAACATGTTTCCCCTGACCAATCAATCTAGACACAGTAGAACCAAATGTTGGTGAGTTCAAGAGGTTAAATACTTCATCAGTGTGAATCAATATTTTTACTTTTATTTCTCTTTCAAATTAATATTATTTGTTTTAATGAGTGAATTAGGCTGAACCCTATTTCTAAGTGATGGAAAATGTGACAATCAAACGTAATGCAAAGGAAAATGAGTGATTTGTTCTGTTGTTATTTATATATATCAGGAAAATAATGTTTACTGTTGTGCCATGTTTGTTTTGTTTGTTTCTTCTGGACCTTTAAATGTTTGTGCCTTTCTATTGGAACGTGTGTTCTTTATTAGATGTGTGAGATGAGTGGACTTCTCACACCATCCTCGCTGCTCAATGTCATGTTCTCAATCATTGAAATGAGGTTAGGAGAAAAATTAAAGACTGATTGATTAATCATTCGCCTCTGATTTTAACTCTGGGTTTATTTTTCCCTTTAATGTTGAGTTTGTGCTTGTCTCTTCAGGTATGTAATACAAACGATGAGCACTAGAGGGTGTCAATAACGTTTATGGCACAGCTAATGGGAAGATTTATAAAGGTCAATCTTCAGTTATAATGGTGACCATTAAATGTTTGTTCATCAGCAGATTCACGTTTTAGCAATTAGAGGTGGAACCCAACACACTAAAGTATTAAAATCTGAGAAATGTAGATATATTTGAAGGTTTTTGTTTTATTTCTGTACATTTTTCAGAATCCTGTGTTTTGGTGGGTTTTTTATAAATGGGGCACTGTATTTTTTTGTTTTGTTCTGTTGAGGTCCACCAGTAGGGGTCTCACGGCTTTTTTATTGAAAACAATGTTCAGTCATTATACAAAAGTCAATATTCCGTTATGCCAACAACCTCTTCTGTGTTTTCAAGTGCTAGAAAACCATGTATTTTCTTTGGTTTCATACTATAATATTTCCAGTTATGATATACAAGATTGTTTTTATGTTAAAGTGTGAATATCTGCAAAACAAAACAAAAAAATGCCTTTTTTAACAGTACATCACAAATACAACCAAATAAATAAATTAAACACATGAAGAGTTGAGTTAAAATATTGTGGCCAATATATAAATTGTTGCCATGTAAGTTAAGAATAACAGGCTGAAAAATATCTTTGAAAAATGTCAAACAAGCCCCTGGAGAAGCTCTGTAGAGACCCTGTTCAGTGTTAGCTGAGTGCAATAACAAGATGAACACGTACCCGTTCTAGTTCTAAAACTACTTGAAAAAATATCGACTGAGGTTAGCTCAAGAGCTTTGTTGAGTTAATTGATATTTAAACATTTGTGCTCAACAACTATTTTATGTTAATTTATCTCAATGATGTAAGTAGGTTTTAAGTGGAATGATTAAAAAAAGTTTAAAAAGAGCACAATCTGCACGTCTTAGAGTGGAGCAAGGAAGAAGCACTCTTGAACCCATTTCTTACACACAATTCATGTTAAAACTACCAGTTGATCCTTCACAAGTTCGGGAGGATCTTGGTTGTTAACATCTCCATTATATAAGACATCACTAAAGGGGATAATATCAACGTTGTGCATGCTATCTCTCTTTCCACCACTTCAAGGGGGGAATTCTCCAGGTCTGATCCTGCTCCCGGACTCCTCACTCGGACAGCTCACCTAGTACGCTTCTCTATTGCTCGCCACTCACGCTCATAAGCAAGAGCGAACTCTTGAATGCTCACAAGCCTGCTAGCAGATTGTGCCCATTAGCTGATGATCACTCGTGTGAGCCCTTCTCCAGCTGCACCTGAACCTGATCGCATACTCTACAAAATAAAGAAAGTACTGATAGAAAATGATGGGCACCTTTCCTGTTTTTTTTTTTTTTTTTTTTACCTGGCATTTATTCATTTATCATATATTGCTGTACAGAGTTGTATAGTGCTAATACTCTAATAAACTGGACGGGATTCAAACTCTAAACCGAAGAGCGCCCGTGCTGTCGAGCTGAAGTTAACAGCTGTTCACTCTTGGGTTCTACGCTGGTCCTTCTGGACATGAATACAACGCGTCACACTCACACAAGCAACTTTAGTAACACAACGCAGATGGAAATTGGACCTTGCATTTTAGTAAAGATGTACCTTCTCCGCTGACCAAGAGAAAAAAAGATAACGATAGCCAGCAGGTGCTCGGTAAATAAAGGCACCTTATAAAGCAGCAGGTAAAACCTGAAAAATCATGAAAATGCAAATGTTTACAGTGCATTTGTTCATGAATTTCTGTGCTTAGTCAAACATTACCTGCCAACCACATACTGTTTTGTGAACAAAGTAAACTTCAAGCATTCATTCTTGTGTTTGAATGTAGCTGTGCACCCCTCATCTCTCGTTCTCCTTGTTGAACAGTAGAAGCATTCTGGTCACAGACGTCCAGTGGTAGCTTCAGATAAATGAACCTCTGACTGAAGGCGTGGACTCTGTTTGTTTGAGTTGGCGATGAAGAATGTTTAGAAGGAAACATGGAGCAGGAGACAAGACCAGCATGCTTGTTTCTGTGTGTATTTATTCATGTTTGGTTTGAACTCTGCTGACCTGCTGCAGCATCCCCGTGTCATCATCACACATGTTTATTCTCTGTGGTGCAGTGATTCATCCCTCCATGCTCACTCAGAGCGGAGTGGGTGGAAGTGTTGGTTCCTGTTGCACAGCTTTAGCTTTGAATGAGCTCTGTTTTCAAGTTGTGCCCACACATGCTTGGACAATGTGTGGGAGAGTAAAATGTGATTGCATGACTCTGGGAATAAAAATAGTCATTTCCATTTACAGACTTTAAGCAAACATGTCTGTGAGTCACGATTGGATGGGCTCAGTGTGAAGTGAGGACTTTTGTGTTGACCATTTGATTACTTGCAGGCACTAGCGGGGAGCAGGGAGAGGTGCTGCTGGTCTCAATTAGAAGGTTGCTGGTTTGAGGCCTGAGTTTTTGTCTAAGTACTTGTGTGGGTGCTTCTGTTTCCTCCCAGAGCCTAAAAACCTAGAAGACTTTAAATTCTGTTCATACTTACATGGTTTTTTGAAAGTCTACGCTACCCGGTTGTGCTTTTTGCCTATCAGTAAATCTATCATAAAGTGTGTTTTCAGGTCAATTCAGCGTAAAGTATTTAAGTACATTTTTAAGGTGAATGGTTGTCTCGTAAACAGCATACGAGGAGTTTGTGTGGAGTTACAAAGATCCAATCCAAGTCTATTACAGACATAGCGAGGATTGCATGACTGCTCCCTGCGCTAAAACACAGTTTATGACATTTACTGTAAAGATTTACTGTTAACCCCCCCCCCCCCCCCCATAAACATTTATTAATTGGCTCAAGGCATCACTCTGAGAAATACTGATAAAATGGTTAATTGAACATACTTTTTAATCCAGTCACCAACAGCCCTAAGAACATTCATTCAACTAAAATATTCAATTAAAAATAACTAATTTACAGAATCACGCCTTTAGAAAAATTCCAAGATTACCAAGATTAAATTATTTGAATTTTTATGTATCTTTCATGATTTACAGGGTTTTAGTTTGAACCTTGCATTCTGGGATAACCTGCCTGCTACTCATCTTCTTTTTCGGCTGGTCAGTGTTAAAGTGTATGCATATTTACTAAACAACATGGTTAAATCACATTATTTTGTCTGTTGAGTACAATTAACAATTATCGTGGATGTGTGAACATTTATGTTTATAACTCTGCAAACAACAAAATCTATCTATTTTAACTCCACGTTTGCTGAACTATTTTCCCCCATAAATACAGATTTATTTTTCAGCAGTGTTTGTAAAACTGTAAAACTCTAAAATCTAGCCATAACGGCTAAATACAGTATCAAAGCTTGCTAGATTATTTTCAAAGCATGACTTTTCTATAGCGGTTGAAGGACTGTAGTGTCATTAGCCTTTTTGCAGCTGTTGTAATTGGGAGGTGTAGTTACCAGTTTTTATAAAAATCCATTAAAAAACTTCTGTTTGCCATTTACATCGCATGTTTTGTACTCTGCCACTATATTTTAGATTCATATATAAAATATGACAGTATTATTTCACGCAGTTGTGTGTAATGAATACATCTATCAAATGGACAAACCATAAGAACTATATTTCCCAAAAACCCCTTGTGACGTAAAGCATTTGTTGACATTGCGTACGTGTGAACGAGACGATTGCTCATGGAGTGGTCATGGACGAGACTTGATCCAGCAATAACTTTATTTTCACAGCAGCTCAAACTTCCAGTGGGTTTAATGGCCTAAACAGCGAGGTACATTTAAAGGTGCTTTACTTGCTAAAGCTGAAGAGCGAATTAAGCGCGGGAGACTGAAGCGAAGAGCCGGACGCTTGCGTGATGATGTCACGGGATGATATGACTTCAACCGTCCAAAAAATCGCGAAACAGGCCCTCGCAACTTTCAGGAACCCGGCCGTGGTTGGAGAGCACAATAAAGTCTTTTTGGAAAACCAGAGCAAGCTGAAAAGTCTCTTGGCGGAGGTCCGAGCCTCGGATTTGAAGATTGTACCGCGGACCGTGGAGAGCGCCGCGTCGTCGCAGCCGCCTCCACCGATTCTTCGCGTCGCGCCGCCTGTCACATACATGCACATCTTCGAAACCGACGCCTTCAGCATGGGGGTGTTCCTCCTGAAAGCAGGGGCTTCCATACCCCTGCACGACCACCCGGGGATGCACGGCATGCTGAAGGTGATCTACGGGACGGTGCGCATCAGTTGTTTCGACCGGCTGGACACACCACGGGACGGCTCCGGCGCGGTGCAGTTCAACCCCCCGCTGATGCCCTTCCAGAGGAGCTCCTTGCGTCCCTCTCTGCTTACATCAGTCGGGGAGTACACCGAGGAAAGCGGCCCGTGCGTGCTGTCACCCCAGAGGGACAACATCCACCAGATAGACGCAGTGGACGGACCCACCGCTTTCCTGGACATCCTCGCCCCGCCGTACGACCCCGACGAGGGCAGAGACTGCCACTA